>VZTD01000299.1:1679471-1847548 GCA_013397725.1 Rhagologus leucostigma
CGCTGCTGCCGCGGGGCCCGGCGGGGCCGGGGCTGGACGCGCGGCTGTGCCCGCGGTTCTGGCGGCTGGTGCAGGAGGGCCTGACGGAGCGGGACGCGCTGTGCCGCAAGCGGGCCCGCTACCTGCTGAAGCGAGCGCTGGATCTGAGCGGAGGCCAGCGCGCCGAGCTGCGCTGCCCCCCGGACGGCGGACACGGTACGGCCGGGCGGGCGGCGGGAGGGGCAGCGCGGCCCGGGGTGCGGAGCCGGGCGAAACAGGTGTCCTTATCTTTTATTTTTTTAGAATCGAGTCTGTTTTGGTGGTCTGCTGAGAAGAACGAGCAACTCCTGCAGTTTTGGGAAACTTATATTTTGATAATGGAAACTTTGGAAGGAAACCAGGTAGGTGTGCCGTAGAATCTGTGCCCATTCTAAATAGACGTATGCTGCCTCAATTGTGGTGTGTGTGAATGTTTCTGTAGGGCAGAGTATTTCCAGTTTTGGCGATTGAGGGTATCTAAGTCAGCATTAACTGGAATATTTTTGTTTCAACTCTTAAATACGTAAAATACAACATGTGTCATTCATTGGGAGTAAATTCAGAATTCTTCTCTGTCATTGGAATATATCTCGTTAATGCAGTGACAAAAACTTGGGGTGCAGGTAATTGCAAGACCGAGGTAACCAGCTTAGTGAAAAACCTGGTGATCGCGCTTAATAACTTCTCTTTGGTAGAGGGCAACTATGTCTGTATGGTAGAGTACCTGTGGCTTTGGATTGAAATGATTTTTGGGTCCAGAGTACTCAGCAGAAAGATTCCTGTTGACTTGAGACTTCCGTAATTGTATGGTAGTGTGGTGTTAACTATTAGTAGTGAGCCCACCTCCCTGTAGTTATTTTATGTTACTTGTACGTGATTGTCCCGTAACTGAAATACTATTTATTTAAATGCTTAATTTTAGATATTTGTGCTGTTTTACTTTTGAGGAATGGACTGGTTATTAGTAAGTATTGTTCTTAAAATACGGTAGCATTGAAGTATCAGTTTTACTTCAGTGCTAAATTGCAACTGAATGTTGCATACCACAGGCATTGCAGGTTTTATTTAAATGTACTTCTCTTGCCAATTGCTATGTTAATGCTATTAATAGTAAATTCTAGTCCGAATAACTGAAAGCTCCTGGGTTCGAAGTAGAAACTATTTACATCTGATTTGCATTTCAGATCCATGTCATAAAGCCAGTATTACCAAAACTAAACAGTTTATACGAGCTTGCCATATCAGGGGATAAAGGTAAGATGGAACTTTTTCTATTTAATCTCTTAAATATTAGTCAGTTAAATTACACTTTCCTGTTTTAGTAGCAGCTTTTTGTAGTGTTTTGTTACTCAGATTAGGTGTTTTCTGAGTGGCTGTTGCAGTTTTTGTGGGTCTGCTCTGTGCATAGGTTGTTTGGCAAACATGCGTAGGCAGTGGCCACTCTGCTCTGACAAGAAATCCTGGCATATGTTTGTTGCTTACTGTATTGTCTTGAAATACTATTTTTCTGCCAGCAAAGCTGAATAAATGGTCATTTTCCACTGTGTTTTGCTTTACTTAAGATAATGTGAAAATAAAACAAAGCCAGAGATTTTTGGGGTTGTAGAAGACAAGTCACCTGCACAACTTTGTAAAAGGGGAAACACCTCCCACCCCCGACCCCAGCTTGTTAGAAGTGGGGAGAGAATAAATAAAATGAGTGCTGAGACAGTGTGTCTAGGGCACATGAGCACATGTAATTAGGTAGTGCAAGATGTTAGAGATTGGTAAAGTGGAAAGACCATTAATGTGAAACTTTTGCAGGTAAATACATTGGTATAGAGTTGCAGAAAGAAGGATGTGGCATCTGCACTTTTTAGTAATTTTAATTTGTAGCTGATAAAATAGAGAGTAACTTTAGAAAACTGTACTAATTTTTTAAATTAGATTTAGCAGAGTGTTTTTATAAAACTAATAGCTATAGTCACCTTTTTGAAATGTCCTGTGAATAGACTGTAATGTTGTCCAGAATGTCTTTATGTTACATGCTAGTGTGTCACTGTCATTTCTGTGTCAGTTTAGAGGAGTTTCTTTTTGTAACAGGTTGTTGGCTGTTTCACCCATCGTGGCATATGTGCATTTATAGACGAATGTTTGAGAGTGAGAATAAAACATTGACAAAGGAAGGCATTCTTCATTTCCTGGAGCTTTATGAAACGAAGCATCTTCCAAATTCACTTGGTTTCTCAGAGGTAAGGGTGTTACTGTTACTTGCCTGAGCAAACAAATGTTCTAATTTGTAATAGATCTTAACACTAATTGCTTCAGTAGTTGGAATTGGACACATTCCATCTCTGTAGTATAATCAGTGTATTACTGCATCCCATAAAACCCCCACACTTTAAAATATTCTGTATGTGGGAAGAAATATTAAATCTTAAAGGTTTTTTTTATTACTATCACGTGTGTATTGACTGTCCAACCAGCCTACAATTTAGTAAGGAATGATCTACATTATACTATTTATTCTTCACAGGAGCTTTCCCCTCAGAGGTTAATATTCCTGATTTATACAGAGTCAGCCTCTTGATGAGTAACTTGAAATAAAGTCAACCTTAATACGCACCCTAAACCTTTTACCTGTGTTGGCTCTTCATCATTCTTTTATTTCGTGTTTAAATCTGTTTTCTCTATCTGTTTCCCAAAAGGATTTCTTATTTGCCTGCATCTTTCACAATACTCTGTGAAAGGTATCTAGTGGGAAAATGTCTTTCCTGCGTCTCTCTCCTGGTCCCCCTTCTCTTTAGTTTCTTCCTCTTTTTTGCGTCTACTATTTACTACTAACAAGAGTGTTCCCTGATTCCTAGCTCTCTCCTTTAAAGTCTGGTGAAATAAGTCTAGCTAGCTTCTATGTAACAGTGCCTTGGAAGTGTACATTTAGCCATTGTTCTTGTTTCCTTTTTTCAGTTTGTTATTGGACCGCTAATGGATGCCTTCTCAGAAAGTTCCCTGTACAGCAGGTAAACCGCTGGTTTAATTAATCATTTATTTAATTTCTTGATTGCTGCAAATGTGTTCTAATAATACTGGTTTTAAGTGTGTGGGTAAAATCTTAGCTAAGGAAAACACTTTAATAAAAAAATGGTGCTGCTAAACTTACTGACAGGTAGAGAGTTTTTCAGGAAAGGTGGGTGGCTGTGAACAAATGAGGTGTGTACAATTTAATCTGAATAACAGCAACAAAGGATGCCTCAAGCTCTGATATTGCATCTTGTTTTGAAATACTAATTTGTAAGTGAGATATGATAAACTAATAACTTAGTGAAGTACTTTTTTATCTTCTTATTTTCTTGCCACACAGACTGCTCTAGTTGTTCCCAATTCATAGCTGCTGGACGTGGGTTTTTGCAGGAGACTGTTTGTGTTTGACAGATGACATTGATCCTCCTGGTGTAAATATGTAAAGAACAGAGGAAGGTTTGAGGAGTTGCAGGTTGCTACACATTCAGTGTAGTGATGGATGGCATTCAGTCCTTCGTGCTAGATGCATGGAGAGTATTTAGAGAGGAATAAACTGCTAAATGCACTTTTGTTACGACACAGGGTAACTGAGGTTCTTGTTAATAGATCCCTTGGAGTGGATTGGAGTGAATGACTGGTGTATTTATATATGGCAGGTTTATTTCAGAACAATTTGGGTTCAATGAAAAGGAGGTATGTAGCCATTTTGGTTGTCATCCATAGAAATATAACAATATAAAAGTATAAAATACATATAAGGAGAAGAAAGAAAGAGAAGATAAGAGTAGGTAGTGGAGAGGTAAGATGTCACCATCTGTGGATGCAGTGACAAGACTTGATTGTTGAAATTTTCAGTGTCTCTTGGTCGAAGTGATGGTCACAGTCTGGATCTGATGGGGGAAGCTCATGAAACAAAGAGTTCAGTGGGTTAATATATGCTCATTTTTGGGGGGATAAAACTGACTGTCACTGGTGATAGTTTGGATTAGGTGGTTATGGATAAAGTGTAGTCAAAATAGATTGTTTCATCTAAGTATGGCAGGACAAATGTGACCTCTACAGGCACTTGCAGCAGTTATGGATTTCTCATCTCAGCTGGCTGCAGTGTCTTTCCATGGACATGCACGGGTGGGAATTCAGAAGGTGAAGCAAGCGCCAAGTGTTTCAGCGTGTATGTTAGAGCTGTGTTGAATCAATACTTCATAATCTTCTTCATCTTCTCTCTTAGCTTCTGTGTTTCTGGTGAAACATGTCGTATGTAGAGGAGGGTGCCATATTCTTGAGTGTACCAAGAATATACGAGGTTGTTACAGTTAACGTCCAGCTGAGAGAAAGCTGTAGAATCTCTTGACTGATGCTAATCCTTAATACCCAGGATCCTGAGACTTCTCATGAGATGTAGGTTGTCTCTGCTGGTCTCATGGAGTGTCACTGAATGACACTTTGTTTTTGTTTAGGGGCAATTCTAAACATTCTAAATCTGTTCGATTGTAGATTAAATCTGTTATGTCTAATCCTAAATCTTGTTAACACACCAGTTGTGTCAAAACATGTTTTAAAACCCAACAGGACACCAGGTCAATCAATAGGAGACTGTCCTCCTTTGGGAATGAGGTTACAGAAGTTTTTGGCTACTTATCTTGCTCTTCTTCCAGAAGAAGAAAAAGGTATGTTTCAATTTCACCTTTATCTTTTTTTAAATAAGGAAACGAAATAAAAACTATGGCGCTGTTTTCTGTATGTCATGTAAGCATTTGCTTGAGAGTAGTTCTCCTGACAGTGGAGTTTCCAGAGAGAAGGCCTTCAGGCACTCTAAGGGATCCTGCAGTAATCTACAAAATTGTTCTAGGGGAAAAATGAAGCAGATTTGCTTTTTATTAATGGAAAAATAAAAAGCCCAAGCAAGTTCCTAAGATCTGAAGTGATCAGTACCTGCAGATTCTTTTTCCTTTATCTGCCAGACATTTTTAGTCATGACTTGTGTAGTGACACGTTCAAAAGAGCCAGTCCAAGTACTGAAACAGAATAAAGATTCTTTTATTGTGAGATTGGCTGGGGAAAGATTTCTGAGACTGTTCCAAATTTTGATGCTAGTGTAGGCTGAGACGAAGGCGACCAGAATTTAATACCTGGTCTAATTGGATCAAATAAGGGTAGAATCATCTCCCTTCAGGACCCGATATGTACAGGTGTATTCTGGTAGGAAACACCTTATATATTTGTAGTGCCGTAGATGCTCTATTTCTCTGCCCTGTCCCAAGGCATATATTTTATCACTACACGGAGGGTCTGTGATTAGGAATCCTGGGATGGATAGCCTGCTTCCAGAAACTGTACATGTGGTGGCTTGTTGAGGATTGCTCTGCCCATTCCAGCATCCATTAAACTGGTTGAATTACTATGGTCAGCCATCTCACAAACTGAATAGCAACTTAAAAAAGGCATTGTTTAGTATTCAAAACAATCAAGAATTAAAATTCCGTTCCTGAGCATGGTGATTAGTGTGGATTACCAAAGTCAAAATTAGGTTTATTTCTGGTTATCTCTGAATCATGTTACCTTACTGACAGACTTCTTTGGAATGTAATTTTTTTCATTGAAATAATTAGGAAATTATTCTGTTGTCTTTAATTGTCTGAAATTATAATAACACTCTTCTGCTGGAGTTCATGTTATTTGAATGCATTGGAGAACACGAAATCACTCTGGGTTGTTTTGTTTACTTTTATTTTAAGGTAGCTTCCTGTTAAAATTTATTCAGAAGATGACAAGTAGGCATTGGTGTGCTGTTCCTATTTTGTTTCTTTCTATGGCCTTGGCATCTATCCCTGCATGTAAAGTACTTGGTGCTGAAGGACTTCGTGCTTTAAGGTAAATATACACTGCATTGTGTTCTTACAGCCTTTTTCCAAAAAAATGTGCTGACAGTCTGGAGAGCCAGGATTTGATTCGTGTTTGTTACTTCTGAAGGGATGGTTGTGCATGGGAATGGAAGGTTCTGTCTCCTTTATGTCTAATTTGCAGAGGAAAGCAATTCAAGAACCAATGTATTTATATCTGTGTGAATTTAAAAAAAAAATTAGTTTTTCATTTTAGATCTTCACAATTTCTACTTCTTTAGAATAATTTTTCCCTGGTCTTCTGCACTTCCTGGTTGATGTATGTCACACTTCTTCCTTTCCTTCTCGTTACATTACAGCCTGGTTTAATAGCAGTTGAGGCTATATCAGGGATATAGCCACAGCCCACAATGCTAGAAACGGAAAGATTTCTAAATAAAAGGATAGGTAAAAGTTCTTGGCCTCGCTATTGACCTTAATCTCACTGATATTTCGTAAGTGTTTGCTTTCCCTTACTAGCACCACTAAAAATCAGTTGTCATTCCAGTTTAATCAAATTTGAGCTTTTAAATAAAATTGTATTGGTGGTTGAAGGAATACTGGATAGAAGCAGTTTACAAAAAGAAAAAAAGTTGGACATGCCTTTGCTGATAAAAGATCACTGGAAGTTTCTTTCAGTTTTGTGCTTGAGTGAGAATTTGATGGCAAACATTTGTGTACTTGTTACAGATAGAAATGCTAATATTAAATTACCGATCTGAACTGATGTGATCATGGGGATTGTTTCTTTAGTTTTGGTTTTGTTCTTTCTTCTTCCGCTTTTTATTTTGTCAGGTTTATGCTCATCCAAGTCTTATTACCAGTTGTTGAAAGTACATGTGACAGTAGCCTTGGTACTGGATTGTTTGTGGTCTGATCAGGCAGTGTTTGTGTCATGTCTGTTACATGCAATCCAATGTATTTAAAATGGTTAATGTTTAGAAAATATATGAAAACGTTTACGTTTTTAAGTGTGTGTTTTATACAGTGTGTATTTTTCCTCTTTGCAGAGATGTCCTCCAGTGTACTATGATTACACATCAGATTTTATTGCGTGGAGCTGCTCAGTGCTATCTTCTTCAAACAACTATGCGTTTGACAGATGTGGTCAGTTTGGGGTTTTGTGTTTTGTTTGTTTGTTTTTTTTTCCTTTTTCCCTGATGTAATAGAAATACAGTAACACTTTCACAGGGTTAACAGTATTCAAAAACTTGCTACATACAGTATTAATACTGATTTTTCTGGATTTGCAATTTTTTTTAGTGACTAAATTGTGCTATGTAAGTATGGTATGCTTGTTACCTTTGGTTTTCATAAGAAGTATTTTTTTAAATTAGCTTTTATTAGTTGATGTTTTATTGTAGAGTTTTCATGTGCTAGTTATCATAACAGGATATTATTCCATATCTACTATGTAAACTCTGGTTTTAACAGATAGAAACTAAATAGACTTTGCTGTAGTACCTAGTAATAAAAGTATTCATGATACTAGACTGATAAAACTGCCATTAGTGTTGAAATAGCAGGACCATAGTTATTCAGTAATTGAAGTATTCATGTTTTGTCTGTTTTATAGCTTGCTTTCTCAATAAGTAGTCTTCCATGTTGTGTGTTATGGCTATAAACCTGTCTAAATTTCCTTTTAGAAATGCAGAAATAGTACTTATGAGTGACTCTTAATCATTTATCTACATTAATTTAAAAGGTGTCATCAGTGAATAGCACTGTTCTTACAGTCATTAATTTATTTTCAGATAGACTTTAATACTTGGGAAAATTCAATTTTGTTCCTTGGTACAGATAAGTTGGTCCCAAAAAGGCAGAAATGAGTCTGCATCACGAAAAGGAAAAAGTAATTTTCTTTTTTTGAAACTTGCCGGATAAAGGCAAACTTCTTGAGTTGTCATATAGATATCATTTGTTGTATATTATGTTGGCAGCTATTATATCTTGATTAATTTCTTCAGGAGAAAGTGTCCTTCCCAGAAGTTTCAAGCTTTCTTCTGTCCCTTAGACCAGAGGAGTCCCTAAGGAGAGATACTTTGTTGTGGACAGAGGTGAGAACTGAAGCTGGTTTTATGTTCATCAAACCCATCACTGGTAGAAATAGCAGGATATTCTCAAAGGGAAAAATGTGCATACTGTGTTGAGTGAGATTGTAAATTGTACATACGATATGTATTTTATGTCTTTGCGAGATGTAAAATGCTGTGGATAAAAATTCAAAGATGAAATAATTTTTTATACAGTATATACTAGAGCCAGCTTATCACATAGCCATAACTTTTGGTTACTTGTAGAGCCATATAATGATAAAGTGATTTTTTGCATAGTGTCTTCTTGTTATGTATACTGTACATTTCTGTATACTGTACTTGCTCCGTTCAGTTTTGGCATACAAGTTAAAAAAAAAAAAGCTGGTCTCACTAGGTAGCACTTGATTGGAAGAAGCTCTTTTGAGATGAGGGAATTTTTACTAGTGTTGCTTAATTTTAGGAGTTGTTGTTTTTCTTATATTGGTACCAACTGATTTTTTGTGGGTGAGCTACCCTCTGGAAGAACATTTTTCTATGTGTAGTTAGAAGGGAGCAGTCTACTGAGGCTCCAGGTAGCTGTGCTGAACACCTCTCGCAGTGAGTGGGTTTGCTGATGTCAGAGTTTGTGTTTAGCAGTGCTCTGGTGTGCTGCTGTTAAGTCAGTGATGTCAGTGCACAGCTGCCAGATGTGGTCAAGGAATAACATACTGTTCTTAATTCAGCTTTGCAGTTGGTTGCAAGTGAATGACAGGTGCTTCAGGAAGTCTGTGACCTCTGATTTTGAACGTCAAGAGACATCATCATTATGTCAATATGTACGTGGTCTTGTGGGAGAGTACCTTAAGACACCTGCATCTGAAAGTAAGTTAAATGTGTATTAATATAAACCAGTATTTTTAAGATAATTAAAAAAGTAATTGCAGCACTCCCTTGGATTTTAGAAAAGTTGTTTGTTTTTTTATATTGTACCTGTTCAAGTTCTGCCCAACCTGTGTATTCGCAATTCTTAAGTCTGAACCTTACTTTTTAATTCCAGCTTTGGTCCCTGAATTAGTCCTGCAGTATTGAACATTAAGTCTTAATACTCAGTTTTAATACTGCCCTGATGCTTGTCCATTAGATTTATTTTGTCACTCTTTTGATGGTGTCTGAAAATGCTGGAATGTGGGGGCAAAGGAAAGCTGAAGGAAATGTGAACACACAGGTTCTGTCACCTTTCTCAGCAGAGCTTTGTAAAATGACCAAGTGTTTTTAGAGAGAGAGGCCATAGAGTGAGGCAGCCTGTCAACAGCTCATTGCACACCTTCCTGCATTGTTACATTCTTTTGATCTTGGACAGCTTGCAGCAGGTGATCTGTCACATGTTATAACCAAGGAAGGTGCTTTGTAGGCTGTATAAATGTGCAGATAAATTCCAAAGGGCCTTTTTGTCCGCTGATACATTTTAAATTATTACAATGTCAGGTTAGTGTCTTCTTTCAGACACACTGAAAGGAATGGCAAATTAATTTTTTTAAAATACTTCAACTTTTGTGTGGCATTCACGATCATAGTGAATTTTATAGTTTTAAATTGTCAAAACTCAAAACTCAACACTTTTTAAGTATTGTACATACAGGAGATAAAAAAGCTAGGCCAGAATTTGCTAATGATAAATAGCCTCAGAAGCTTCCTGCAGACCAGGAAGCTTCACGTGATTGTCTTATTGTTAGAGAAGTTGCGAGCAAATTCTCTCTGTTGATACTCCAGGGTAAATTTGCTAAAAATGTTGGCAGATCTCCTCTCCTTCCTGAAATGTTTGTTTAGTCCTTAGTCTGTATTATCTGCAGTTCCATGGCAACCATCTGCATTTCACGTATAAAAAGTGATGTTTGTAATTCTGGTTTTATGTGAAACTTAACTAATAAGCAATTCTTTAGAGGAAAAAAAAGAACCATGTCCAGCTGCTTGAATTTGACCTCCGAAGTGTGTTTTTCTTTCTGAATTCCCAAAGCCAGAAACATAACCGTTAAAAAAATCCTTAAAACCAACTTATGTACTGCTATTTAAGAAACAATTTTATAAGTATGATGATGTAGTTCTGCATCAAAGATGGGTAAAAAGAGAAACTTCACTTAGTTTTTTTATAATGTCCTTTTTGCAGAACAGTTTTAGTTCTTTATGTAACTTCTGTGGTCAAAATCACAGCTGATGTTTCTGATGAAGCATAGAGTTATGTTCTTCATTAAATTCATTAGCATTTGAATATGCTAATGTATTTTTAAAAGCAATGAAAAAGTCTGTTTTGAACCGCTGCATAATAAATTATACTACATAACACATTGCCTAAAGTTTATTTGAGCATAAAGGCCAATTGTGTTTGAGTTTAATTTATATCTAGATAAAGAATACCAAAAATTAGTAGTAATACTCTTGTTAGCATGAATTGTTTTTGTGCTATGTATTTATTAAAATAAGTTACAAACCCAGAAGTTTTAGAAATTATTACAAAGGTATTTTTTAGTTACTGTGGAAACCTTAAAATATCTTTGATCAGGAGAGAATTGCTTTATGCCTGACTGGTTTGAAGCTAAGCTTGTCTCAACAATGATTCTGTTGGCTGCTGACGTGGAGCAGATGAAGAATAAATACAGGTAAGTATGAAATACCTTATTTTACATTTCTCTGTTTTTTCAATCCCCTCACTCCTGAAGGATCCAGTAGAAGCCTGATGAAGTTGGGAGGTTGTCCTCTTTTCTCTGTAGACTTTCGATCAGCCTGATCATTCCTTAGGCCGTGTCCAACTGTTGCTGCAGACATACTGGGTAACATTCTAGAGATACTTAAGTGTCTTGGAAACGTGTCCTATTTATTTCCATAAGTAACTTCAGCACTTAAGGCAGATACTCAGAAGAAGACTTTCTTTTTAATTTTTGTTTTTGTGTAGTGGAAAAAGCAACATAGAGTGGATTGAACTAGAGGCTTTCTTGAACCCTCTTCTGGATGTCTTGATGAAACTTGGCAGTAATGCTTACATACCAACACTGAAAACAGATAAAAGCCTTCAGCTTCTCTTGAAGTTATTGCAGACCCGTTCGTTAAAATGTTCCAATTCGCAAGATGGTTAGTGACATCTTCAGTCTACTGTGTCTTCTGTTCATTATAGTCTTAACTACAGCTAAGCTACTTAACTGTTTTACGGCTATATTGTCAAACTGATATTGGCCTAGAAGTGGTAAATGTAAAAGTTGGCAATCTGACGTGTCTGTTATAAAACTTGAGCTGTGGGTCCAATCTTACAGGTGTCCCAAAGACTGGGAATTGAGAATGGGGAAGCCTTCTGAGAAAGCAATTGTTATCCACTTGGATTAGATTGTCAGTTAAAGTTTGAAGTGTGACTGTATTGCAAATATTCCTAGGCCTATTCTTTGCAAACGAATGGATTCCCTAAATGATTTAGACACTTGTCTTGTGGCCAAACCGGCACAACACTTCAGAAAGAAGTTACTACAGAATCCCAGCCTAGCCTGCTTAGTTGCCCCAGGTTCAGCCAGAGTCTTCCCTGAGTGCATAAAGTGATCCTGCTCGACATCCTGCTTTCTGAGTTGACTGGTAGGCTAAGAGGTGCTCACTGAAGTACAAGCCTGGTAATCTGTCTGGGAGTGCTGGCCATCCACAGATGGAGCACTTTAATTTGTAGACTTTTCAGGAAAGTCTGAACAAAAGCTTTGGAGTCCTTACTACTCCTTGTGAGAGAACTTGGTCAGTTTGTAACCAGAGTAGACCTAAATGTTTTTCCTGAGAGCAAATGAAAAATTGCAGTATTATTTTCGTGAATTGGGATGCTGAATGGGAACAGGAGGGATCTTGGTGTTTGGTTTCTGCTCCCCCAGATTATTTTGGGATTTTTTTTGGGATGTTTATAACATGGAATAGAAGAGTAGTTTTGGAGTGGGGAGGTTCCATATCTAGGGTCTTATTTGTAACAAAAATAGTTTCGTGTTATATGCTTGAATTTCATATACATGTCTAAATGCAGCTGCAAAATAAATGCCCACCTTCATTTTAACAAGTGCTGTATACATTCAAAACCCCTGCTCCCTTAAATTTTACCTGTTTGTCTGAAATTCTGAGCACAAATTGTGCAGGCTGTTAAAGTTCGTATTGGGGCATGGTGTCTGACTGTTAAAATGGGTTCCTTGAAATGAGCTAAACTGGAAGAAGTGTCCACTAAGCTACCACTGGGCGTTCAGCCTCCAGCACAAGGGTAGAACAAGCCTGAAGCAGAACCCTACAGAACACATGCAAGCGCATATTAATATTTCAATATCGAGAATAAACAATTTCCTCGTGTGCCTTATTTCTTCATGTGCTTGCTAATGTACTTGCAATGGATTGCTCCTGCTTTGGGAATTTTGACACCTGACATGGCACGTTGAGTTCTGCTGACAGGGTTCCAAAGGTATGGCAAGGCTGAGCGTTGTCGTGTCCCCATCCTTTTGAAGGTCCCTGTAGGTGCTCCAGTACAGCCCACCGTCACTTTTTCAAGAGGCTTCTGAATTGCGTTGTAGTTCTAAGTTAAACAAGGATTACTTTTCTTAAATTATTTTTTGCAGTGTTTTTGTGCTTCTTCCTTTTGCAAAGGGGAACCAAGTAATAAATCTTCTTTGTCTGCAGCTGTGAATTGACTGGTGAGGGGTGGGAAGATTAATGCTGTAAAGTACAGAAGTTGTGTTTCTGTGTTGATTAAATGGGAGTTGAAAAGTCCTGTTTTTCAAATGGAAAACAGTGAAATGGTAGGGAATAATAAAGGAATTTAACCTTGTAAAATAAATGTAATAAATGGGAAGTGTTTTATTTAAGAATATTTTAATGGGGACTGAAATCAGCATTCTTCTACAGTTCTTGCTGTCCAAACTGTTGTTAGATTTCACTATTTTAAACAGTAAGATTTTGGTAATTACTATTTTTTGCTAGTATTACAGAGCCACTGGTAAGGAATTGGGTTTTATGTCCAACATGCTTATCTGAAGATTTTATGAATATAAATTGCAGAAGATGTTTTAGTGATTTGAGACTTAAGATGAAAGATGATGATAATCTAACATAATTAAACTGTTGGTTCTAAACAATTTAAGCCTTGAAATGTAGTCCAGTGAGCCATTTTAGTAGGGAATATTGAAAGTAAGTACAATATGGATTTGGAACTTCTGGAAATATTTCCCTTTATATTTTTACTTTTTTAAGGTCTTCCATTTCATAATATTTTTGCTACATGAAGTGTTCCTTAGGGTCAACTCCAGAAAAAAACAGCAGCTCTAGCCTCTGGGTAGTTTTAAATACTGGCACTAATGACTAGTATTTTTAAGGTGGCCATGCAGAGTATTTTAACTCCATTTTCATACTGAGATATTATTTCCTTGGCTCTCAGCTTAGCCCTTACCCTTGAAACACAGACTGAAGTGTGTTTGTGGTTAAATATGTTTTACCACAGTGACCTACCTCCCTTGTGTATAAACTTGTGTCTTCATGTCTTCATTTGTGAAACAAAATGTACTTGGTATATGTGGTATACTTGGTAGCTTAACCTTTTCTTGTAGAAAATACCACATTTTGTGTCATAATCTTGTATTTTCATTTACAGTGTTAAGCCTGGAAGCTACTTGGCTAAAATCTTGTAAGATTATGCTATTTCCAAAGATGAATTATTCCTATCAAAAAACCAGACCAACAACCAGCAAGCCCCAAAAATCAGTTTTCACGTCTATAAATACTAGGAATGGAAAACTATATTTTTCTCACGTAAAGTTAATTGCTGGATATGAAAGCTTTTGGTTTTTATTAAAGACTAAGTTCATTAATAAGCTATTTGTGCACATGGTTGGGAGTAGGACAAAAGTGTGCTTTAGAAGTTGGAAAATTGGACTGTGGTCTCCTGGTCTTGTGTGGGTTTTAGTTCACTAAAACGTTGTGGCTCTCAGGAAATTATGTAATCTCGTTTGATTCTTTCAGCCTTATGGCTTACACTGTGAAAGAGTATTGAGCTGATTTAAGTTATTTTTAGGTATTTGAATTACTATTACTGTACAACTTTGTAACATAAATAAATCTGCATGATATAATAAAATTCTTAAGGGAATTGTGTTTCTGTATATATACTTTTCTTTTTCTTCCACACAGATGAAGTGCTGTTTTTCATCTGGAAATCTCTTGTGATACCTGTGGAAAGTATTCTTGAATTTGTTCTCCGACGACTTACTACCAATGAGTTAAGCACTGTAAGGAATGATTATGAGACGTACTTTGGTGTGCTTTTACTTGTTAATTTGGTTTAACAGTGTTCCTAAAGTTCATACCAAATCTTTAAACACCTCAAAAGTCAATTTGCATAGAAACACTTCTGTTAACATTTTTCGAATGGGCACAGTAAGAAGAGGGAAAAAAAAAGTGTCTTGACATGTAGTGTTTAGTGTTTGTAGTCTGCATTGCTTGTTTCTTCTTAAATATAAAGAAATCATGTAGCAAGAAATTCTGAGTGTCATATACTGCATAATATCTACTAGTATAGCTGTGGACATAAGATGTTAGGTGTTCGGAGACTTTCAGTACTTGGCCTGGTTGTCATCTTATTTGACTCTCTCTCACTATTTGCTCATTGCTGTGGCCAGTGTTTAAGTTTATATCCCAAAGAAATCTGAGACTTTATAAGCAAAGCAAAAGTTAGAGTTGAATCAGGAGAATGGTATCTGAAAGTCAGTTTTTAAGATTTAAAAATTAATAACCTCCCCCAAACAAACAAACAAACCCCAAAATTGAAAGTTGTTCAGTTGCAATGGCAGTTGCAGTTTTCCTTCTGCTGTCATTGTTACCAGTAGTTTTCTTTCTGATTTTCAGTTTAATTTTCCTCCTCTTACTGATTCAGATTGCTGTTGTTTCCTCACTTGCAGGTTGGCGACCTGGATCGCTGTGATCTGTACTTGACTTTAATTCCAGAAATAATGAATTTGTGCTTGAAAGTCAACTGGAAGAAAATGCCATCTATCAAGAATTTCCTTTCATCCCTGATAAATGCATCTATTTGTAATCTTCAGGAGAGAGATTCTGAAGAGGTAATTTAAAATTATTTACAACAATACATACTAATATAAAACAAACCAATAAGTAGTAATTAAAATATATGCTAATGTAATATTTAGATTCTGCATTAATAATTATATAGAAATACTATAAACATAAGTTAATATACTATTATTTATTTATATTATGATATATAAAATGTATAATAATGTTATATATAATGTGAAATTAAATAATATTTTGTGTGAATGTGTATGTGCATATATATTCCCTAACACATATGTCTTTATTTGACAGTGTAATGTGAATATAAAATATTTGTAGCTAAGATTTAGTACTTACTTTTGGTCTTTTATACTGCATTATTTAGAAGTCTGTATAGCTGAAGTAAAATTCTTATTGTAATAATGAACTATGTACTCAAAGATTTTTTTCCTCAAATATGAACTAATCTTACTGATCAAGTTACTATTAAATGAAATGTCTTTTGTGTTTGTTGACTTCAGAGAGAGAAAAAGAAATCCAGAATCCAGCATTGCTTTGGCTTTTTCATATAGTTATATTGATTGTCCCATAGCTCTATGTGTTAGGCTACTATACCTGAAGTAGATAAATTTTCAGAAGGTAAAGAAACATTAATAATTTCCATTACAAAAAAGGAGATTTAAATTAAGATTTGTTGGGCAGTGTAAACTTTGGTCTTATTATTTGGTATTACTGTTTTGTGCAAGAACAGTTAATAACACATTAAAAGATTGTAAGTATTTGTTTAGCTAGGTTTGTGTTTTAAGGAAACAAAGAACAACACTTAATTTTATTTTTTTCCTTCATTTATGTGAATTATATACTTTTTCCAGTAGTTTCAAAGTAAACGTTTTCTGGTTCAAACTTAGTGTTCAGTGGGGGCCTTTACCAACTTAGTTTGAATTCAGGGGAATTATATTTTCATTATTATTTCTTCAGCTACACATATAGTACATCTTCAGTTCCAGAAGAAAGAAGAAAATGCTGAGTAATTACAGACGAGAAAAGATTTTCTGTGCTCTAGAGAGCAAAATGCAACTTGGAGATATTTAAATAACATCAAAGTTTTCTTACTATGTGGGTATTACATGCTCATTGGCTTTTTTTTAAACGAGACATTTTATTTCATGCCTCTTTGAATATATATGTTTATCACACAAAATAACCATGGCATGGTTGTGATCTTTTGGGTGCTTGGAGCAGCTAGCGTGTCGTATTCCAAATTTCAGCTGTCAGGTTTCTGATTAACTGGACCCACATCTTTTTTTCTAATTGCTCTCCTGCAGTGTGTATGAACTGTTACCTGGCGAGACAGGACTGTTCCATCACAACCACGCTGCCTGCACTTAATGCATAAGTGACTGTAATTTGGAAGATTTATGCTTCTGTCAGTGTTTGTAACTTGTGAGTGATTGTGATGGCCAAGCCAAGCTGGTGTTAGGCACAGGTGAAGAAAATACAGAAGTAGAAGGATGCAAAGTTGCGACCTTATGATGTCTGTGGTGATACAAATAGGAGGATTATTTAAAGTATTAGTATGTTATTTGTATAATATTAAGAAGAAGTTGGTGTGGGTTTGTTCATGTATGATTTTGTTTTACTTAGGAGCCAAAGATTAAGGAACAAATTAGAAAAGTAGCTAGCATGGCTTCACTTGCAGCTGTGTGTGAGATAATGGATAGGAAGCTGGAAGCGCACCTGGAATCTCTGCCTTCTCTGGATGCTCTGAAGAAATTAATTTCCTTTTCTCAGTTCAATGAAGTATTAAAGAAGCCTTCTTATACTGAAGAAAAAAATAGGTATGTCTGCTAAAGTTTCAGTAATTTTTTAAAATAAACTTGATTAATGTGAAGCAGTGGTTAAGATGTTGGCTTTTCCTGTTCTTTGACAACTTTTTGCCAAGATAAAAATGAAGAATTCTGTACACAAATGATTCATTCAGTTGCTCTTTTGTCTTAACATCCAGGTTTTAGAACATTAAAGCAGCCATAATTGATCAAACCAAAGGTTCTTTTGTTCAGTCCTCTAGTGCTATGAAGCCAGAGCTAGCTTTGAACACTGCTTACCCTTAGGCCGGATTAAATATATATACACTGCAGAAAGCCATGGCATGTACACAAGCAAGTTTAAATGGAAGGGAAACCCAGAGCAAGCCAGAGAGCCAAAACCCAAATACTTGGGTAACAAAAAGCCATGACCAGCATATAGTGATGTTTCCACTGAATACTCTCACAGGTGTTTGACTGAGACTGACTGAGCCCAGAATTTATTTTTCTCTTTTAAAAATCACTTCATTTTCAGATTTCTTTTCTATGTACTTGGCCAGTCTTGCCTTGAACTGTATAAATCTTAGCACCTTGAAGAAGTATAGTGAGTTTGTACAGTTAAGCACTTCCTGGTGGAGTAGGAATGTGCAGGATAAACTTAACACAATATTTATTGAAGAAAAGTATTTTTTTTACAGCTTATGCGAAGAAACGACATCTCAAGGATGGGGGAAAATTGTTGCACGCTACATTCATGACCAGTGGATTTGCCTTCGTTTTGTTTTAAATTCATTTCCAACACTGGCTCAGGGGTATGAAGAAACTGCAGAAATGTCATCATCTACAGTTGAAAGGTCAAAAAAAACTCTACAGTCTGCATTGGAAGCCCTATCTATTCTTCCTTCAGACCAAGTTTTACCTGTGTTCGACTGCATGAAAGTCCTTGTTCCCAAGGTAAAAGATAAACCTGCACAGTATTAATAGGTTTTTTTGGGTGCTTTTTGTCAAATGTAACACTTTGTTCATCTCTTTATTTTACAGCTTCTGGACTCATCAGAGTCTCTCTGCATAGAAGCATTTGATTTGGCTTGGAAAATTATATCCTCTTTGAGCAACACACAGCTAATATTTTGGGCCAATCTAAAAGCTTTTGTTCAGTTCATCTTTGATACTGAGGTTCTGGCTGTTGCTGCAAGTGCAAAGGGTCAAGCATATGCCGAAATAAAAGAGGTCAGTTTCAAGAATTTTTTTTTTTTGAGAAGGGAACATAATATCTGTCTGGGTGTAAAAATGTATTTTACTTTTATTTTCCCTTCAGCTGCTGTTGTGAATTTTTCATTTCTGAAAAGGCCCAGGTTTGAGAATGTTAAGATAAAAGATCTGAGAATTAGATTGAAGATAAACAAATACATTGTTTTTTTCTTGTAGCACAGAAAATGAAAAGTACTGTTTCTTTGATTTTTAGGTTGTTCAGTATCTTCTGCCTGTGGTAAAACTAGGTTTTTTTGTCTTATATTTTATTTTTACATAATGCCCTTCCTCTTGAATATTTTATTTAGGATTTGACACCTGAACTGTCACAAACTATTAATATTCTGGGGAAATTATGCCTTTTTTTATAGTTTACGCTTCATGAAAATGCTGTCTTAGATGAAAAGTTAAAACAGTTCAAAATTTTGTAGATGCTATTGAATAAGCCATTTTTACTGCTTCTTTAAAGGCTTCTTTTTCTCTGATAGTCCAGATGTAGAAAACAAAAAACACAGTCACCTTAGAGTTCAGTTAATTACTGCATGGTAGAGCTGCTTCCAGAGTTAAGGAGAAGAAAAATACTGTCTTTATTCTTTTTTAAGATTTATACAGCTGCCAGAACTCCAAGAGTTCTTGCGTATGTCATAGTGTTCTTTTTTTGATTTTAAGTCCAGGAAACTGTATTCAGTACTGGGATGTTGGTTCATATTGGCTTTATACATTGGAAAGCTGTTAACTGTTTCTCTTCTAAATAATCTTTCTTGGGGCTTTTTTCTTTTTTTTTCTCCTCTTATCATTAATTAAATATTTGTGCAGAACAGTGCACAATGAGTGCAAGACTTTAACTAGGGCAGTAATAACTTATGAATTATCTACCAGTATGTATGTCTGTCTAGACTTACTACCTCATGTGCTGCTTTGCACTTAGCACAAAAATTAGACTAGAAGGGGTTGCAGTTTCACTTTGAGGTCACCTTATGTAGCTCTGTCCTGGTGTCACGCTCATGACTGTAAGTAATAGCAAATGTCTCAAATTTATTTTCAGCCCAGACACACCAAAATTACTTTTTAATAAAATATAGAAAAATGGACATTTCCTAGCTATTGAAAACTGCTGCAATATATCCGTATTAGCCTTAATTACCTTAAAATGTAGTCCCATTTATTTTCTCTTAGATGTTTTTTTTTAAACTTGCTTCAAATGATGTTACCGTTCTCTATTTTAAACACTTTGCATTTGTAGTCTCCCTGTGGACCCAAGCCAAAATAAGATATGTATGTAAAGATGGTAAATTACCTCTTCTGTTGTAGTTGGTTAGCTTTTACTTTTAATGAATATCTGTAACAGCTAATTGTATGCTCAGTGTTGTAGTAACTAATGAGCTATAGTTAGTATTTTATTTTTCTTGATCTTAAAACTTGTTTAAATTCTTAGAATTACTGCCTTATCTTCAGCATTATTATTTCAAGCATTATGTAAGGTGTATTTTGCCAATGTTGAGAGTGTTGAGTCCGTGTGACAGCTATCCCATTGTCTGCAGTGGGACATACCATGACAGCAGGCATCAAGGAGCTAATGAAGGTCTCCTATACTCAACAAAGGGCATCTGGTCGAGCCACCTTCTGCCCCTTCATAAGAAAATGAAGATAAAGTTCCCAAGCAAGTGCCTACTTATGTATATTCTTATCCCAGTCCTCGGCAGTCCCTGCTGCTGTTGACCTGCTGTGTAATGGCTGTGTAGTTGTAGCTAAAGAGAAGAAAAAATGGAACTGCCTGATGTTGATTTGTCACAGATGCATAATTTTAATTTTGTCTACCACAGTGTACTCTGTCTTTTTAGTAGCTGGAAAGGGTGGAATACAGGGGTATTTTTGAGTCAAAAAAGGGAATATTGCTATGGTAATATCAAGAAGGGCTTCCACAGAAGGTACCCAGAGCATTATGTTCTTTAGCTTAATTTCTTCTGCTGCACTCTTCTTTTTCCTTTGTGATTATTCATATGTTAATTATGATAGAACTTAAATATCCTAAATTTCTTTCATGTGTGCTGAACTTTTACTATATTAGTGAAATAGTTGAAAAAAAATTCAGGATTGAGAAATGCATAGTAAATGCTTTGCTGCTTCCCTACAGGTGAAACAATAGTTCAATTTTGCAATTATTAGAAAAGTTACAATGCTTGTCTTTGCACTAGAAAATAGGTTTGAATTCGTGGTAAAAACCCCACATGCTTCTTGTGTACAGTTTTCTTTCCAGCAAGCATTTCTTCAGACTGCATTGCAGTATTTTGGTTTTAAGTTCTTCATGAGCTTCTTGGTGCTTTAGTACTTAGCAATTCAGAACAACTTTCTCTATAAAACCAGCATTACTGTCAAAGAATTGTCACATTATCAAAACTGTCATTTCAATGCAGGGAAGCGAAGCAGCTTTGTCTTTTAAGAGCTGTTACACTTTCTGAAAAACCATTTTCATGGAGAGCTCTAACTGATGTCTAAAAAGGAATTCTTAGAAAGCCTTACCTGTTCATTCTGAATCTCCCTGCCCTCTCCCAAATGCTTGCAAATTCTTAGAAAAAAATTTACTTTGGAAGTGAAGCTTACTCTTGCACTTACCCTAAGGAAAGGAAACAAAAATTTTAGGGCCATTTTTCTTGTTTTGTTTTATTTTTCTTCTTTTTGGAGAAGCTTTAGGATAGCAGTTTCAACTGTCTTGAATACGTCCTCCTTAAAAACAAAAAATAAATGTTACAAAGACACTTTTGCACTTGAACTTAAATATGAACGTTGACATGAACGTAATCCTCATTAGAGAAGAGAACTAGTTATATGGCTACTTATGTAAGAAATTTTGCTTAATGTTTATTTTTTTTTCGAAATTGGTAAGGATGGATTAAAACACTAGGTTTGTGCTCATGAAGTAAGCCCTGGTTCACTTGTTCCACTTACCAGGAGATTTGTTTGAAGCATCTGGTGTTAATATCTGTTTAAGCAAAGATCAGTTCTGTTTCTTGTTAACATAAGCGTATACTGGGCCAACTGTTGCCCACTCACCTGCTCTTATAATCAGGGAATTATAGATAGATTGAAGACAGCATTAACCTGAGCAGAGAGAGGATGCGAAAGACCATGAGACCTATTAAAATAGATACCACTGCAGTTTTGTTCTAATAGATCTGGCACTTCTGAAAACTAGATTTTGAATCTTTTATTTCTTATTTTCAGATAATTTTCAAGCTCATAGATCTGTCCACCACAAAGACTGGAGTCTTCAATGTAGTCCTTAGTCATTGTTGTCAGTCTTGGATATTTCCCACTGTTGATGAGAGAAGTGCCTTGACAAATGCTTTCTTAAATGCTGGAAATTATAGTGAACTTATCACTGAGGCTTGTGTCTTTGGAACTGTATTTAGGAGAGATCAAAGGTATAAAAAAAATCTTTGTGATTTATATTTTACAATTTTGTGTGCCTTTTTTCCTTTTAAACTTTGAGATAACTACTGAAAACAGGTTTTGTATGTTATTCTGCTAATTTTGCTTTGTCTTCTTTCATCTCTGAAGACTCATTCAGGATGTGCATGCCTTCATAGAAAATCTTGGAGAAAAATGTGCAGCAAATGTTGTTACAGAAAGGTAATGCTCTTGAGGATGCATCTTACAGTATTTGATGTGAATGGTCTCTTTGTCTTGGTTGATGCTCTGATAGGAAAGATGCTGGTTTTGAACTCAGCTGCTTATCATACAGTCATAGAATATCATGAGTAGGAAGGGACCCACAAGGGAATATATTAATAATCTTCTAAAATACTGGTAAAAGGGTTGTACATCATGTTATATGCATAATTCAAATACAAAATGTAGAAAAATGCTAAGTATTTTCAGGAAAATATATCCCACTTGCTAGTCTGATTGTGGCTGAAATAACTACTTCTTCATTGTCTCACCTCATAAAAGTAACACTTTTTAGGATAGCAAGCTAATATATACCTTATCATTGTAAGCAAGAGAGTTTGGAAACTCAGATTTTAATGCAGCCAGATTTTGAGCTTGGCTTTTTAACATTGGTTGCAAGCCCTTTTCATGTGTGTGCTGCCAATAGGCTCTGCCTCCAGCTTTTGAAATGGGGATGTTAGCTACTGGATTGTTGAATTTTTATAGTTTCACTCCCATCTTTACTCAGTGGAAGAAAGAAAAAAATCTCTGTTACGTTGTTTTCAGAAGAGTTAGTAGTTGATAAAACCTGAGCTTTAAAAAAATTCTACTGCAAAAGTTCACTCCAGTGTTTTCTCCTAAGAGCTTTTTGGTAATCATGTATCTTGTGACAGTCTGCAGCTGTCACAACCTATAATGTCATTAATTTTACTCTTGCTGTAAATAATTCTAGATGTCTGTAATTAATAGGAATAAAGCATTGTTTTGGACTAGAATATTTGACCAAACTGTAAGCATAAATTAGTTGTTAAAAGATTACAGTTTACAGGCACAACATTTCAAAAGCTTTTTGATACAGCTCTTTCGATAGAAAATTTTTTTTAAACTCCTAGATGTTAGTAAAGAACTCTAGATAGGGTCAGCTTGTGAACTCACTAGTTTTTTTGATCACAAATTACGAATAGATTTTAAAATTCTGGTTCTGGGTATTTGCATACTGTCTCACTGCAGAGAACTTGATGGCTGTATGTTCAAGATGATGTTTGGTGCTTTTTTATAATTTAGGAATCATCTTTATGTCTAAACAAGTAGAGTTTGATTTTTATTTTTAATATTTTACAGTACAAATCGAGATGATCACTACGTTCGCGTTTGTGCTGTTAAATTTCTGTGCTTGTTGGACAGATCAAACACCTTGCATAAGACTTTTATGGAAGACATTTTCATCAAACTACTCGATAAAGTAAAATTAATTTATCTTGGTATATAAATGTAGTGTCAGTACAATTAGTAAAATGCAAAATATTTACAGTTGACAGGATGCATTTATGGTTGGTTGTTTAGCCTCTCTAGATTTGCCAAGTAATACGCTTTTCTTCGTTAGGAGACAGAAGCTAATTTGGCCAAACCAAAATAGTAAAAATTGCCTTTTGGGTTTATTTCTCTGTTTTTAGTGGATATTTTGACTTCCTGGGACATTATCGAAATTGTAACCATTATTCCATCAAGAATCTTCCATTGGGCTGCATTCTGAAGTGCTGCATTTGACTTTAATAATTGCAGGCTGCCTCTTAAATTGAGACAGCTTTTGTCTCCTTAGAATACCTTTATAGATAGAAATAATGGAGAAGATTGGGGTCTGATTTTCATTTGTATCATAGCTGCTTATGCATTGGCAGGAGTCTAAAGTCAATGGTAAATTACTGCAGCTGCTATTAGAACATCATCTATACATTCTGGTACTATTGAATTCTGCTTTTGTCTGAAGAACAAGGGATGGGTGGGTCCCCCTTTCCTCTCAATTAAGTACTGCAGAAAAATGATTAATATTTGTGTTGTGAGACTGACCAAGCGGGGAAAAGTGAGCTTGAGAAGATATTTGCTTACTTCCTTATTTAATTAAAAGCTTCAGAATTTAATTCTTAATAAGTTAAGTAAATCTATTTTGCTAAGCTTATGTTCAGTGCTGATCCAAGCTGTGCAGCAGATGCTGCTTTCTTAGTATAGAAACTTGTGTTTACATGTATTAAAATTTAAAGAAAGAATAGGCAATAAACCTTTCAATTTTCTTTTAGGATGAACTGGTATCCAGATCTAGAACACGTTATTATGCAAACTCTTTACAGCATAGAATTAAAAACCGGGTATGGCAAACACTCTTAGTTCTTCTCCCAAAGGTTAACCAGGTATTGCTCTTCACTATTAATTTTTAAATAAATAAATACGTACTTACATTCAAGACCTAATTTGGTGTCGTGCAAGCTGCATATGTTAAATTACAGCACAGTATAAAAGACACGTAACCTGTGGCTGATGTGGAAGTTCTTTGTAGTAGAAGTTTTGTGTAGTTTCATTCTTTCACTCTGAAGTCACGGATTTATGATGCATTTCTAGAGGGCACTGGAAACCGATTCTTAGATTTGTGAATTTTAGGAGGCCAGATTGTTCGTGTTAAAGCTAGCTAAAAGTTTGTACTGACTATCTGATTGGAAGCTTTTCATTTAGTAAAAACGTTGCTACTTTATGAACAGTCAAGAAATAGACAAGTGTTACTTTCATCAAATGCTGCTTCATAATAAAATATTTGAAAAGTATAATAAAGAAATTAGATGGTTCTAAAATGTTTTAATTTGCATATTAAAATATATATCTAATATGATAAAGGTGAGAATGTTCTTTTATTTAAATTTTTTTTTTCTTTATGGAAGTAACTCTAACAATATACTAAAGGATTGCCTGATTTTGTTTTCTCAGAATTTTTTGTGTGGAACTCTTGACAGAGTTTTTCAGGCTGGATTCAGTAATAATCAGGCATCTGTGAAATACTTCATAGAATGGATTGTTATCTTGAGTCTACATAAATATCCCCAATTCCTTGATAAATTCTGGGATTGCTTTTGCTATGTAAGTAAGACCTTTGCCATTCACTTGAAGAGTAATTTGAACAAAGAGGGCACAGTTAGTCTTCCCATACCTTACTTTCTGTGTATTCCAATCTTCCTTTAAAAGCAGTGGGCTGTTGAGTAGTTCATCTTAACTTGGAAGTGAGTCTGAGTAATAATCTGAGACATTTAGAAATTTGTGACATAAAAACGGCCGAAGAAAAGTGAATTCCTCCTCTTGAGAGATTTCCTTTTTTGATGTATTATTCTGAGCAGAGTAGAGCTTGCATAGTGAGTCAGAGTTGTCCAATATGAGAGCCATCAGGACCACATGGATGCCCTAGATCCTGAGTCTGAAGGTCGAAGTTACTTGCAGTTTCCACAGCCCACCTTTGTCTTTTTAGTCACATCCTCTGTGTCAGTGAGAACATGACTTGCATAATACATATTCAATTTGCAGATTTTAATATGGACTTCTCTCACAGTGGAGTTCTGTAATGAGATTTTAAAACTGAAGCAGGGTTTGAGTGATGATACCCAAAAGTCGTGAAAGGGTTGACTGAGGGGAGCTGACTCTTTCAGAGTTCCTTCCAAAAGCTCAGGTTGCTGGAATTGCTGTCATTTTAGTAGATGATAATCTGTTGGATCAAAGTGATCTCGTGCTGGTAACAAATGTACTAAATCACAGTGGGCCCTTTCAAACCATCAGAGCAAGCAGAAAACACGTAGATTTATGAAAAAGGAATACAGATTGTATTTTCAGAGGCTCTCCTGGTGTTGAGGAATACATTTAGTGCAGGTGGCTCAGTGTGCAACTGCAGTGCGAGCTGTGGGTTGAGCTCTGGGTAGCGGGAGCCCCAGGCAAGAGGCTGTGGAATGGTGCTGACCTGACCCTCTGCATTCCTGGGGGAATACAGTGAACTTGAGTTGAATTTTAGCTCATTTCTACCACTGTATACTTCATTCTGATTGATGTGTTAGTAAAAAGCAAGTAACATGTTAGGAAAAATGAAATCCTAATAATATCAACCTTGTATTTTAGTAAATTTGGCTGTGGAAACATGTAGATTCTTAATAGTGTTAATATTATTGCATGTGCAGAACATGGTGTGAAAATGTATAAAGTATAAAACATATATGCATATGTCTTGTAACATTCTTTTTTACTTTAGGATGAAGAGAAGCTTAAAACAAGCATCTGCACATTTTTATCAGTGTTGGCCCACTTTGACATCATTCTTCAAAATACCTCAGAGAAGGTACATTCCTCTAAGAGTGTTCATTCTTTATTCACTTCCAGTGCATATACAGAGTTTTGGATTGAAAATAGACTGCCAAAATGGTTTAAAGATCTCTTTAATACCTACTTCCTACTAAGGTATCCTTTGTTATGCAAAATACTAGCTCTTCCTGTCACCTCTGTAAAATATTTGACTTAGGAAAATTAGCTAAATTAGCAGGTGTTCTGGATACATAGAGCCTGATTACCTGTGAAATTTTTTAGAATAGCTACTCTGGTTTTACGTAAACATGTGGATGCACCTGGGTTTGTTTTTCTTGCTGCTCTATTAATCAGAAGTAAGTAGAGGTTTCCTTGTAGGCAGAATAACGACTTTTAAAGCAAATGAATACATTTTCAAAAAACAAGTGGAGCTGGAGGTTTTAGCCTAATGAGATGGAAAGAAGGAAATGACTATCATGTTAAAGTTTTTTGCTTTCCAAAAGGCTTTCTTTTGAGGGACTTTTTCTTGGGCCTCTCATAACTTCTGAATGGTACATTAAAACTTAACATAAAAGAAGCTTCTTTGTCTTTGTTTCTTTAGAAGCCAGCTTT
This sequence comes from Rhagologus leucostigma, assembly GCA_013397725.1. Classification (NCBI taxonomy): domain Eukaryota; kingdom Metazoa; phylum Chordata; class Aves; order Passeriformes; genus Rhagologus; species Rhagologus leucostigma. The sequence goes on from VZTD01000299.1 coordinate 1,705,866, forward strand.
GAAGAAAGCCCTCATAGTTGTTCTGCAGTGGTGTTTCAACCATAATTTCAGTGTTCGACTTTATGCGTTAGTTGCCCTTAAAAAAATTTGGGGTATGTGCAGAATGCTGCATGTGGAAGAATTTGAAGCTCTGACACCAGTTATTGAATCTAGCCTTCAACAAGTGGAAAACATGCATGGCACAGGGTTAGTAACATTTTTTTACAGCTTAACATTGTTCTTCTGAGCCAGTTGCAGCAAGTTAAATTTTCTAAAATGGCACTTGATAATTTTTATGGGGTTTTATGAGGTTTTTTCCTCTGTTTAAAAAGAAGTTGGTATGGGGAGACATGAGGCAGAAAAAAGCAGCAAAGAGAGGAGTCTTGGCTTTTTTTTTTTTAACAGCTAAAAGCTGACACTGAACTATAGGCTAGTATCCAGTTTCCATGGGATACTTCTTGCCAAACTCACTCCTTTTGATAATAGAATTTGAAGGTGTGTTATGGGCCTTTCTTGAAACATAAATAAAACCTACTTCCTGAATGCTGTTGGTTTTTTAAAAATGGGCCCTTACTTAATTGCTGAAGTATTTTCTTTCCTATAGAATATGTAGTAAATAAATTAGTTGCCTTATGCCAATCTGACGATTGAAATTTTAAAAACAAATCCAGCATGTTGCCTTTTTAATGTCTCTTACATTACTTTCTGCACTTGCAGGAATGCCAGAAGGAACTGGCAGCGAATCCAAGATCACTTCTTCTTTGCAACATTTCATCCAGTTGAGGATTATAGTCTAGAGGCAAGTCCAAGACCACGCTATTTGTCTAGTTTCACAACTGTATTTTTATCTCTTTTGATATCTTCTAATGTGGGATGAAATTATCATTTAAATCATTATTACTCATTTAAAAGCCCAAAAAATTACTTCACCCAGATTGTGCTGGGTTTTAGACTAAAATTGCAGCTTAGTTTTTCTACTTGATATTGTGTTAAAAACCTAAGAAGAGGAATAGGATGTGCCTATTTGTGGGAGTTAGTCAGGTTTTGGATTTGTGACTGGAAGAGTTCATTCTAATAACTGAAGAGCATCTACTGAATCGAGGCAGTTTATTAGGATTTTTAAGGCATCTGTTCTCAGAAGTAACTTGAGGTTGCTTAACTGGATTGTTTGATGTGAAGGGATACAGATATATCAATTCCAGAGCACCTTTTTCAGCCATCCTTTATGCTATAGCTCAAATAACTGACAGCTGAATAAGCATTGAGAAAGGAAGGCAAAAATAAGGGTGCAGATAAGTATAAGAGACAGAAGAACTAAGCTCAAAATACAAGATGAGCATGGGTGCGAATGGAGTATATGTTTTGGCAGAAACAGTGCCATCTTTGATAGAAGAAATCTTTTATTAACTGATGTTCTGTGAAGTATTTTTGTGAACAGAAATATGCTAAATAGAGGAAAGTAAAAGTTCTGAACAGGAGGAAAAAAACAACAAAGCGAGGCTAATATTTGTGAAACATATAAATGTATTCAGGGTGCATCTTCACCTTTGTCTTGAAGGGTGCATTGGGATAAACAAAAAGTCTGGGTTTTAAACTCTTTGACTTACTCAGTCTTTCCCTTGGGATGTGTTTTTTTCCTCCTCGATAAATCATGGTTAGCTAGCTGTGTTGGTTGTGCTGAGTTGGATTTTAGAGAGAGTATTTGAAAACTCAGTATTTGTGAGAGTATTTGAAAACTCTTTAGTGTTACACATAGGAGATTTTCACTGGATTATTGTGCTGAGAACCATAGTGTTAATTCTTTGATACTCTAGAATTTCAGAACAGTAATCAGTGCAGATCCTCAGGAAAAGTTTATTTAGAGAGAGAATGAGACTAGATTTATGGAAGTTTTGGATAGCACTATAAGTAAAGTTATGAATATTGAGAGACATTTTGGTAAGCTGGATCAAGTACCAAGAAAAACAAGTATTAAAAAGCATAAGAGGCTAGATAATAGACTAATTCCATTAAACTACCAGAGATTAATTATCTGGTTTTGTTTGCTTTAGTACTGCTCTGTGGATAACACTGTGTTGCATTGCAGACGATATTTTACACTCTTCCCCGCCTTTCGGAAGTCGCTGAAGATGAATGGATCTCCCTCTCTAAATTCGACAGATTCACTGACATTCCTTTGCCACCAGCATTGCAGGGCTACCATTCCCGAACAGAACTTCGTGATCTGAAACCAAGTGACTGGTCTCAGCAAGACATGGGTAAAATATAGCCAGTCTCTATTAATTTAAATTATTTGTATGGAGTAGCTGTGTACGTCTGCACTCAGTCTGATCTCTGCTTTTCAGCTGAAGTAAACTTGTACCTATGTGAGTAGAACACGTACCATAAAATAATAGTAGATGACGAATGGCATCTCCAGTATTACCATTTGGATTATCTTCTTTACTGAAGCACTAGTTTCACTCCCACCTGCATACCCATATGAATAATAGTTTGTTGTTATAGGTTCACATTCGGCTGAAGCAGACAGCCAGACAGAGTGGACTGATGTTCAGAAAAAGATTATACCCTGGAAAAACAGTACTCCTAGCTTAGACTTGGAAACAGCATTTCAGGACCGTGCTGCTAAACTTGGCAAATCAAACAGCAGATTGATTGTGGTGGCTTCACTTATTGATAAACCTACCAATTTAGGAGGTAAGGTTGATTGCACATTTTCAAACTTTTGTTTTAGACCTTGGAGCACACTTAGATAATGGAAGTTAATTTCCTTTTATGTTGATCATTAGAAAATTATTTAAGTACTGCTCAGAAGAATAGATCATTATCCTGAAAACAACTGGCAGCCAAAGAAAATACTACCCACTTCAGAGAAAGGGGTCTTCTACAGTTACATTTTAAGGACAAAAAAGAAGTACTTGCACATAGCATGCATTAATTAAGTAGAATTTTGCTGTAAATCATGCTCTGTTTCTTGCTGATTTTATATTTGCTACAGTTGAGTCTTTCAACTGTGTATGCAATTAGACAAAATTATTTGGTTTTTCATTTTTCTTCTGTAACGATGAAACCAAATCTTGTAAACCTACCTACTTGTAAACCAAATCTTGTAAACATTCTCATGTCTGTTGGACAGCAGTCCCATTTCCCGATTAAAATTGCCTTCACAATGTGTCAGCTGTGACATAATAAATTCTGCAAATACTTTATTGCCATTGTGTTTGTTGTTAGCAGTTTAAATAACTGCAGTGATGAAAAGCCCACAAGCTGGTGCTGTCTGCATTGTAATGCTGTTATGTGTCATCCTCTCCAGCCTTTCATTTAACAGGTACTGGATTTAAAGCTTAAGCTTGTGTGTGGGTGTGTCTAACCATCCATCCTTGCTAAGGCTTGGACACTTAACCCCTTACTTTGTGTAATTAGTATTGTAAAAGCATGTTGTCAGACACAGTGCTTTTCTAATTTCTGTCTTTCTGCTAAGTTACAGAACATTTTTTTCCTGTAATTTGTATGGAAGAAGGTGTGCCTTGGAAGACCTGAAAATAGTTAAAAATAGATAACTAAAGAAGCCATTTCTCTTTTGCATTCTTTGTCATTTTCACTTGGTGTTCTGGCTTGGTGTTTATTTTCTACACAAAAATCACTTCATTTCTTGTTTTTGTAGGTTTATGTCGTACAAGTGAAATATTTGGGGCATCTGCACTAGTTGTTGGCAGTCTTCATTATATACAGGATAAGCAGTTTCAGCATCTGAGTGTTTCTGCAGAGCAGTGGCTCCCCCTTGTTGAGGTGAATGGAAACATTTTAATAGCTAAAAGGTGTACTCAGCATCTTCAGTTTGTCAGAGGCATAGTTCAGAGTCTTACATTTTTTATCTTGAAAAAAAAGCTTTTTGTTTAATGGAAGCTCCTGCTGTTATCTCTGACACTTAATCTTGTATGTTTTGGGTCAACCTTATAAAAAAGAATTTAGAAAATACTTGGAATTTCTTATTGCTGTGATAAACTGATTATGTGAGCTGTCATTGTTACATCTTACCAGTGGTGGGTTGGAATTTAATGTTTATAAAAATTGAACAACACTTCATTTATCTTGCTTAGTCCATTGCTTTTGGTAACTTTCATAGGGATAACTTCAGGCAACTCAAAGATTTACTTGTGCCAAGCTTTTAGAACCTATTATCTCATACAAAAATGAGGGTATCAAGCTGTATGTGTAGTGTTTGGTAGAAAATATTTCTGTGATATTTTGTAACAATCACTTTTTCAAGATCAGCTGGAAGTCATCTGAAACATCCAGTGAAAATTTTTCATTCAGTGCAAACCCCATTGTGTTCATTTTCAGCCTATTTTCAGAACAAGATAGCTGTAGTGTGTTTTGCCTAAAACGAATGCTCATGGACACATGTTGTCGTGCCTAATCTCTGTACAGAAGTGTACTGATGGTAGAGCTGCTGTTGCATGAAGGAATTGGCATTTTAATACAAATTAGCAGTTTAGAGAGTAAGATGCAGAGAACTAAGAAATTCTTCACTTCGAGCTGTCACAAGTCACAGTGCAGTTTCAGTACTGCCTGTTCTGTTGTATTGGGAACCATGTTAAATAACAGCTATGCACCTTGTCCCTGTGCAGGAGTGATTCACATTCAGATGTAAGGCTTGTAGCTGTCAGAAGCCTAGAAAAGCCTTTCTTCATTGTATTGGTGGGGGTATTTTGTGGCATTACCTACCCTTTTGTGCTACTGCTGAAGAGCTTTTAAAATGTTAAGCTATGTACATGGACAGAGTCTTTGGCAATGAAAGTCATTAATCTTAAAAAGTGTCCAAGTAAATTGTTTTTTTTTAGAGTAACTTCAGAAGTTTACAGAAGGTGATATTTAAGTATTTTTATATTTCTCTCTACTTTTAATGGACAGGTGAAACCATCTCAGCTTGTTGATTATTTACAGCAGAAAAAAACAGAAGGCTACACTATTATTGGTGTGGAGCAGACAGCTAAAAGTTTTGATCTTACAGAATATTGCTTCCCAGAGAAATCACTATTATTGCTGGGGTAAGAGCACACACTGTTTTGTAAATCTGCCTCTTGCAGTCCATTCCTTTTTCTAGTCAGAGTTTGGTCATATGAAAACCAAGTGACACTGGTAAAGGTGATTTTAGAATAGGAAATGATTATGGAAAGAGCAGAGCTTGTCTTTGTGTGCTAAGGACCAGGAGGTGTTGATAGCTACTGAATGACCCTTCCTATCCATAATAACCTATCCATACACTGTAACTCCTTTTAATCAGGGGTGCAGGTAGCAACAGCATGGGTTGTACTTTCCTGGGAGAGCTGGAGATATCATCTGTTCAGCTTAGTTACATGGAGCCTTGTGTGTGTGGGCTGTGTTGAGCTCAGCGAGGAGGAGGCTGCATTTGCCCTGCTGAACTTGGTGAGGAGGGCTGGAGCAGACTGGGTGTGCATAGCTGGGAGATGATTTAAAAGTTAAGGATGAGGCACAAGATGAAGTAGCAAGTTTCTGCACTACAAGCAGAGCATGGGACAACTTCAGAGAAAAGCAGTCATCAGTTTCTATAAGCAGACAAGCCTCAAATGTGATACAACGGGGAGGCTACTTAAAGAAATCTACAGTAAAGCACATACAAATCAGAAAGGTCCTGGCATTGCAGGGCTACTGAGTGAGACCAGGAGGAAGGGCCTGGCTATCCTCTTAGGACAAAATTTTTTTCCAACTTTTTTCTATGCAGCTTGTCTTCAGAATGGAGTGCTCATAATCACTTTGTTCTCTTTTAATTAAAAACAATAGTTTTAATTACCAGTACACTTTGGTATCCTCTGGTGTGCTTAGTTTTGACATTGCTTCATGCTGAGACTTGAATGTAAAGTGGGCAGTTGAGCTTTCTTGCTGTGCCAGCAGCTTCATACCAGAGTCATTTTGCTATATATGGAGTTTAAAAACAAAAGCAGAGAGTCTTTACGCTGAGTGCTCAGCTATCGCTGGACCAGTGAACTGAAAATTGAGTTTTCCTCCAGTTTTTTTACATCAAGCCAGCTCTCCCCATGTTTTCTTTGTTATGTATTACTGTTTTTAAAAAATTCATTTCTTGTCATCAGTTGCCCTGTAGGCAGATGCAGCATTTGTCAGAAGGTGTTTGGATGCTGTTGTGCCATTTGTATTTTTTACTTTCTGGAACACACGTGCGCTCTCTCAGATACAAGTTACTGTTTCTTCTTTACTAGAAACGAACACGAAGGAATCCCAGCCAACCTGATTCACCACCTGGATGTCTGTGTGGAAATTCCTCAGCAGGGCATTATTCGGTCACTCAATGTTCACGTGAGTGGAGCTCTGCTGATCTGGGAGTACACAAGGCAACAAGTGATCAAGCAAAAACAGCAACAGTAACTGCCCAGAGTCTCGTGCCTTACTGTACAGCTGGATGGCTTCCTACGGTGCTACAACCTGAAATTCTGAATAGATGAGATACAAACTCAGGGTGAACGAGGATTCTTAACTTTTGCATGTTCTGTTCTCTGTAGTGTTCAGAGTGACTTTTAAATGCCTTAATACTTTACCTCCTTCAGTTGTTGCATTGGAAATAAATACTATTTATATTGCATGTGGCGTGTGTGTGTTTTTCTGCTGCTTGAACATCAGCACGTTACTGTGAACAATCCCGAACTCACAACTCAGGATTTTTACTGCAGTTATTTCAATTGTGGTGACTGTGCTTGAAACGGAGGTCGTGCCTTTAGCCATAGTATTAAATGATCCCAGCACTTAGATATACTAGGTTATATAATTTTTGGAAGGCAACTTCACTTACATAATAACATTTAATGCTGCTCCTTGTTTACATGCCTTCTTCGGTCTCATTTATTAGTCCTGCTGTAAACAGAGTCTGTACCTTTAAATAAAGCTGCACATCACTAAGCTAATCCAATTCTACAAAAGGCTGTAATGTGAGAATTGTGATAAATAATTGGGCATACTTCTAGCAGAGATACTGACTGAAAACCTATCACCAGTGTAAAAATCCCTACTGCTTAAAAAAATGAGGATACTCAAAACAAATTACATATCATATGCCCAGGATGCTTTAGGTCTTCTAATGACCACTGTTATATTAATTAATGTCTGACTTAAACTGCATTTTAAAGTACTTTGAAGTACTTGGTAAATGCCAAACACTAATTATATTATACAACCCACAGCTTTTGACAAGAAAGGCAAGTTGGAATGGACTTTTTTATTTAAGAAAAAGCTGCTTCACTTACTGAAAATTTCATTTTCTCTTTAGAGTATATACATTGCAGTATTAAATAATCATTCATTCCCGTGAAACCATTTTACTGATTATACATTCAAACTTTTAAATTTATGAACAACCTTGCACTGTATTTCTTTGACTTAAACTCATCAAAAAGCTGTTCATGACCCTTTTTTTTCAGCAGACACATGAGACCTGGCAACAAGAAGAGCAGTCTGCATTTCAGGGACACAGCCACATTACCAGTTCTTGCACTCAAGCAGCTTCTGTTGCTTTCTCTTGCTTCTTCCTTCTGTAGTTACTCTCACTTGATTTATTTTGAAAGCAGAGTTCCTAAGATTTTCCAGCAGCTTCTGGAGGACTATACCCTTCTGTTTCAAGCTTTTTTTTATATTTTAAAAAGTCTCTTCTTTTGTCAAAGTGTTTAACCTGTTTAAAAAGAGAAAAGATGCTTCTTAGAAGAAACTAGCAAGAGGAAGGGGCTTTGTGTAAACAGTCTTTGATCACTGAACTTAAGGAAGATTTTAATACACTAGTTAGGAGTTTCTTCTTCTGTTGAAGTAGAAGACTAAAGAGTGCCGAGTTTAGTGTTTGGGGTTTTACCATTTTGAAAGTGAACTTTAGTTTCTTTCAGTTCACCACCCTATTTACTTCATGGAGATCTTATAGAAGCAGTCTGTTGCTCTTTTCACTGCTACGAATAATGATTATTTGTGATGCTAAATCCAACAGCTTTTCTATGGTATCACAGCCTATATAACCTTTGAATTCAGTGTCTAGAGCCACTGATGTGCATGGTGCAAAGCACTGCAGAGGAGACCATCATCCCTAAAAATGACAAACAACAGAACTGCAGTGCTCAAAGTGTAAGTCAGTGCAGCAGCTGTGAAGGTACTTGGGCTTTTTAACTGACTTCAGTCTACCACCTGCAACAGGAATGGTACAGCCCCTCAGACACCACTGTTACTAAAGGGCAGTGACTATTAAAAATGTTAAGAATTATCTTCGCTTGAGCTCAGGAAACTAAAAAACACAACATGAATGGGTTACATGCAGCGGTGGCGAACTGTGAAATCTATACTACATAAAAAAAGGCATTTTTATGTATAAGGTATTAGATGCCAATCTTCAAATGCCATGCACTGCATGGCCTGTGTGGCAGCTCCCTTCTCTACTGGCCTTTCTTCTTTAGTAACAAGAATTTTCTGGAATCAGTACTTCTAACTAAAAGCTTTCAAGTATCTTCTAAAGCTTTTTTTTTTTTTTAATTAAACAATAATCCTGTGTATTTATCTGGAAGTTTGAGACCGTATTTTCCTTTCCCTTTGTACTATACCCTTAACACTGCTTTTCACAGTTCCCGGGCCAGGCAGAGGTGCGTTCAGGAGCTGTCCTTTCCCAGCAAGCCAAAAGTGTACAAACCAAGCTCCGCCTGGCACGGGTGCAGGGTTCTCTACGGAAAGCTTCAGGCCGCCCAGGCTCTGCACTGCAGGAAGCGGGAGCTGCCATGCCAGCCAGCAGCTGAATCCCGCCGCCGCTGACAGGGATGCGCGCACGGTGCTCACCCACTGCTGCGGGCAGCGCGACTCGAAGGCCCGGCGCAGCTTCTCGCACTTGGCGGCGTCATCCCCGTGGCTGTCCAGGCACTGCCAGAACTCGTCCCGGGCCCCCCAGCACGCCTTCCTCTCCTCCATCGTCGGCGCCGCCATCCCGGCTACCGCCCTGAACACAACACACGGCCGCTGTCCGAGCCCCCCCGCCCCTCGCCGCTGCCAGGGGGGGCGCCGGCGCCGCCCGGCCGCGGTCCCGAGGCTCCGGGGGAAGGCGGTGCCGCCGCCGGAGGGAGAGCCCCGCACGGCCCCGCACTCACCAGCCCGCCCGGCCGCGAAGGTCGCGCTCCGGAAGCGATCTCGGCGCTTTCCCGGGGCGCGGCCGGGCCCCGGCGCGATTGGCGGGCGGGACGAATGTCCCTCCCCGCCGCCTGTCCCTGTCCCGCCCCGCCCCGCCGCCTGTCCCTCCCCGCGGTGCCGGACTTGCCGCGGCTCCCGCATCGTCCGGTCCGCAGGGTTCCCGCCATCCCGGCCCCTCCAGGGCTGCTGTAGCCTCTCGGTCGCAAAAGATATTTGGAAATATCAGTTGCCTGATGTGCTTTTCTGTACGTAATTTCTTTCCGGTGTCATCCTCTGTTCTCTAGCACACGATAAACAACTGTTCATCTCGTGAGTTCCGTGCAGGGCCTTAGTGGATTATCTGTTCAAAGAAACGAAGTGTCTCTGCTTTCCTTTTGAAAGACAGTTGGATAAAATAATTGCGTAGAATATTTGGGGCCGGTTTCCATGTGGTGTTTATAAAGCCCTAGAAGTAAACTCAAGTGAGCAGTAATGCTGAGCAATGGCACATGGTCTGAGCTACTTCAGGCTTTGTTAATGTAATGAATTAGGAAAAAAAAAAATCTGAGAGCACTTACAGCACTGTAAATTTACCACACTTTAAATAGCATAGTAAGGTAGTGACTGGGTGGAAGGCTGATAAAGATAGCATATACGTATAATGCATTTTTGACAGTTTTCCTTGCAGGATGGTTCCTCCCCAGAGCTGGTCCATTGATTTCATTCAGCAGGCACAAACCACTCTGGAAAGGTTTCTTGGAAGGGACTCTGTCACTGAGTCAAGCTGATTACCCCAGCGAAAGAAAAATGTATCCATAGTCAAGGTGGTAAAAGAGCAAGAGAAGCCTGGGGGCAACCAGGTGGTGACTGAAGCCTGCAGCACTGGTAGAGAGCATCTAGAAGCACACTCTGTTTCATTATTTCATTTGGGACTCGGTGGCATTTCCTTGTGGTAGCCCCTGTATGCTAAAGAATTGGCAGTCTCCTTTTATGCATCAATTCCACCTGGAAATGGGGACCAGTTTTGCAGCTTTGAAAGCTGTGGTGCATGTTCCCATAGTAACACACTGCAGTTTTGGGAAGGGTGACATTTTGGCAGCTGGGAAGAGCCTAACTCTGCCAGGTGCTGAGCCCTTGGCAGTTCCCAGAACGTCCGGCAGCTTTCCTGGGAGTTTGCTGGTAGCCGATGCTCTGTGCGGTGTGTGAGACCGCTCGGCAGCCAGTTCGGGGCGTGGGTGTAGCTGTCGACCTCCCCTGACCTGACTTTTTTCCTCAGCACCTGGTAGTCGTGCTGGCTGGTGGTGGTGGGCATCCTTTCCTGGTTCTCCTTGCAGGTGGCTCACTCATCTTGGAACATGAAAGCTGTTTTAGGAGAGGGCCAAAGATTTGCACTTCTTCAGCAGAGCCCCCTGGTAAACCAGCTGGATCTGGAGGGGATTTTGTTTGTCGCAATGCCCAACCATCCCTTTGGAAGGGACACTCTTTCGGAGCAGTGTGAATGTGACCGCTGCTGTACACTGTATGGTATATAACACTTGCCCATGTTCTCTGTCCTGCTGATTTGTTTAACTGTCTTCTGTTTGCTACGCTATGATAGGTAAAAGATAGAAATGCAGCCATTTAGTTTCTAATAATAGAACAAGGGGTTTAAGGTGAGTTGAAGTTATTGCAAAAATGGAATTTTAGTTATGTTTTTATGTTGCAAATAATTAATGTAGTAGTAAATTGTATTACAGCTTACTTAGGACCCTTTTGTACTCAGGTTTATGTGAAGTAAGGTTTTACAAGCATGAATATTGAAAAGAAAATTAATGTTAAGTCTCAAGACCGGAACATGTGATAATGGAACATAATAATAGGAAATGCCAGTTGTGTTTTAGATTTCAAAATTTATGGTGCATGTAAAGTTGTTTAGTTACTGCATTTATGAAACAGAGGGGATAATGTGATTATATATAATTAATAACAAAGCCCAAATAGCACATCTGGGATATATGTGATAAATAGTTTATTCTTTAATGACCTGTAGCCCGAAAAGTACTCACTGGAGACAATTGTAAATAACTCTGTGTAATGGATATTAAGAAAATTTAGTGATATGGTTTTATAAAGTGCATGAACAAAAAAATACACAGATTTAGATAATAAATTTTTAATGGCAGTATTTCCATTTGGTTAAACTGCTGTCATAAGGGGGTGGAGGTTTTTTGTTGTTAGTTAGCCAATTCTAAGTATTTATCTTTAGTCTTTTATTTTGGCAAATGTGCCCAGGGAGTAATGAATGGGATATTTATAATAATAGGCAGAGGCTAATGTTCTAGAAAGATGGGAGAAAAAATTCCAGATTTGTTAGGTGTGCTGGTTGCCACAGTTGAAGCCTTTGAATTACATTTCCATTTAGCAGTTAGTGAGATAGATATTAAAGAAATAGATGCCAGTTTCCCACTGAAACTCTTGCCAGCAGTGTGTTAAAGTGAATCACGTGGTGAGTGGTTCAGCTCTCAAGCTCTTTTGTGCCTGTTCTTGCTAATTGGGATACGGTATTATGTGTGCTTTGCCTTCCAGTTAATGCCTAACAGATCACTCCTCACCTACAGCCTTACTAACCCCATATTTAATTGAAATTTGCCCAGCAGATTTTTGATGTATAACTGTAATGATTTCTTCTTTCACTTTGGAAGCAATTAGTGTGTTATAGGTGTCCCTATGACCAATAATAGAAGCAATCCTTAATGTACTGTAGCTCTGTGCTTATACAAGGAGCTCAGTTAATTTGTTTTTCTTTCATTGAAATATTCTGATATATGATCCTTATCCATGACAGATTTTCAGGGAACTGCATTTAAAAGTAAGTTCTTTAAGCAATATAGCCCTGTGTCTCACTATTTATTTTCCTGGAAATAATAACAAAATCTTACCTGAGGTAGCCTGGGACATTTTCTTCTGTTGTGTGTATTGGTTTGGCAAAAAAACCACGACAGTTGTGGAATACCAAGAATTTTTTTTTATAAAGTTAAAAAATACGTAGTTCAAGTGAACCATATATTAAGATTCTTTCTCTCCTTCCCACCTTCCCTCTTAAATGTCCATTAAGGATATAACTCTCACTCCTTTGGCCATACAGTGTTCCTTGCTATGCTTGGTGAACGAAAATAATTTTTAAAAAGCAAAATCATTACAATGATTAATTTTTTTATTATTTTATTATTAAAAAGGAGTAAATTAAGCAAAGAAGCCTCATGAACTGCACACAGTAATCTTAGATTGAAAACATTTAAGAAGTGTATACTGTACATTCTATGGCCTTATGCAAAGCACTCCTCTTCGTTATTTCTTAAAGGCTTCACTCTGTGTTTTAGTTTTGTGAATTTCTCTTCAGCAATAGCATGCATAAACTTCAGATGAGTTAGCAAAAATTTAGGTTTATGTAGGAATAAAGAAGGAAGAGTGTATGAGGAGAAAGAAAACTGTAGCTTTTGTTTGGTGGTTGTAGCAGATCAGTTCTCCAGATCCCTAAGAAGATGTGAATTACCATGTGGCTTTGCATGTTTGTTTGTTTAACTGTGTGTTGGGGTTCTTAACTTGATTTCTTCAGAGGGCTCTCTTTGCTCGGTGTTGTGACGAGTATCCCTGCTCTAGGGAGTGCCAATGTGATGTGAACATAGAGGATGCAGCACACTGGGGCTTGGGACACAGGGGGAGGGACAGAGGTCGAGAGACTGCCCTGGCTTTCTGTGCAGCTCTGTGTGTACCAGAGGGCTGGCTGCGGGCGTTCATCAGGTAGTGCTGGAGGGGATTTGGCTGGGAAAGATGAGCCATCTATGCAGGCTGATACGGAGACAGAGGAGAAAGAATAGACAGAATAGACAGGCTTCTCGAGGCCTGTGTTTGGTGATTTGAAGCCTGGTGAGCAAAGGTTTGTCTTATCTTTGTGACCTCTCATGGACATCAGTGGAGTACTCTGTGGAGTATGGTCTGAAAATCACTAGGTACCTTGAGGAGTGGTGATTATGATGAAGAAAAAGCTCAAAAAATGGAGGTTTAGGGTTCTTTTAGGGTGATGAAGTAATTTACATTAATTGGAGGCACTTGTTTTTAATGCCAGAATTCCATTTTTGTTCAGTTCTTAGAAAGGAAGAAAACAGAAAAAGGACTATTTTGGGAAAAGCAGGCAGTGGTGGGAAGACACTAATTCTCACTCTTCTACTGGCTCCTGGTTAGCAATTCTGCAAGCCTACCAAGGATGAGACAAGTCTGCTTTGCAGCAATGTTGATGCTCAGCTTTTTGCAAGAAAGCTAGATGGGAAGGTGGAAATCTGCCTGTTCTGCAAGGAGACTTCAGTTTTCAAAGGTGTGTAACTAGAAGACGAAAACTCATCTTTTGAGTTTAACTGGATGTCTTCAAATTTCTGTGACATGTTATGTACTAAAGAAAAGTGGCTCCTAGTCCTCTCTAAGACTGAAGCGTATCCTAAAATTCTTTATGAAATACCCATCTGCATTCTTGCATTGAGGTATTGTATTTAATAACCCATCAGCTGCACCAATTACCTTATGTGCACTATAAACATTGTCTGAAACGTAGGTGTACTGTACCAGATGGGATTGCTTACACATGCACAAAAGCAACATCGTTCTCGAACATGGTATTTGTTGCCAAGATCAATATCAATTTTCTTAGCAGCCAAGTTAGCAAGTGACATGCCTTTGACCAAATCCAAAATCACACAATGAAAGAGCGATGCTTTGTGTACAAGTCAAGAAGACATTTAAAATGTATAATTGGCCAAAAATCACCAGGAGACCATTATGCAGCTTATTCTGCCTACTAGGCTGCAGTCATTAAAAACTTGGCAGCTTCAGAAGTCAAAGGGGCAGTGAGACCTATTGCTGGGGGACTGCAAAGCTTCGTTCACTGCCCATAAAACATGCTCATAGCCAGGAAAGACAAGTCCACATTTTTGAAGTATTTACAAATCCTGCTGCTTGGAACTCACAGGAATCCAGGTCTTAATTCAAGAATCTTCTAAGTGTCTGGGTCAGTCGTGGGTATGTGCAGAAGCTGGAGTTTTGGTGTAAATGTTCTGTGGAAGTTAGGCAAGAAAGCCCTCCCTTAAGGAAAGGCAAAATGTTGCTGAAATCTCAGTCTCCCAGTTGTCTCATCCTTTCATGTTAAAAGGAGTCTGAAGGATGGATGACTTTGTGCAGACTTGTGTGTTGGCTCTCTTTTTTTGGAGAGAATAGGAAACATTACACTTAGATTTTTGAAGGGTTTTTAATGATGCTTCTTACCAAAGAAATGAAGGTACTGTTGATGAAAGGACGTTTTCTTGTGGCTTAATAACTGGGTAGTGAGGCACGAAATAGCAGGAAAAAATGATTGCTGTTCAAAAGGACAGAGATTACCAAAGGAGCTGTGCTGAGGCCAGTCTTCTTGGTCATTGATTGGTTAAATGATTGGTCAAAAAAACCCTTTACTGATAATACTTTTTTACTGATTCAAGAGATGAACACTGAGAGGGGATCTGTCACTATTGAGTAGCCAAATAGCAAAACAGCTCTTTGGTTGCTGTAGTTCCGTATCTATGCACTGATGGCTATCTTGAGATGGTGGAACCTAGAAGAGGAGGGAAACCTGGGGATGAAGAGCTGGAAAATTTGATTTCTCTTCTGAAGGGATCATCTTCTTCAGCAGTAGGATTAAAGAACTGTCTCTAGACCATTGTAGAAAAATTGCATATAACAGGTTCCTAAGTACACTGCTAATGTGAGCTCCACAACCTCCCTTGTTTAAGCCTTTTCCAGAATTGTAACTCTGCTTAGAAGTTCCGCTCTTCACTTCTGAGAGATTGGTGGCACCCAAGTATATTTGTAAAGTGCACAGATAAATACTAATTGCCACCTTCTTTAAAATTATCTTTTACATATATTAAGATCTTTTCTACCTAACAGAGTTTCGGGTAGAAAAGAAAAATATAAAGTTTATTATTTTCAGAAACACTAGTTTGAGCTAGTGGTCCTGTCCTTAGGAATTTGATTTCCCCTCAGAAGATTTTTAAGCTACAGGTCATAAGATCTTTATGCTCTTTTTTTTTCTTACTTCTCTTTTTAATGTCTCTTTTTAATTGTCCATAAGGTTCAGATTATTATGGAAATGCCCTAGAACATGCCAGCTAAAGAAGAGAATCAAATTGCTTCTCTTTTAATAATGACAGGGTAATTAAACTCATCCATCAAAATCCATTTCTGCAGGCAGTTCCTGCAGAGAGAGCAAAGTATGAGGACTGGACTGTGAAAGAAGCTTCTCAGCCTTGGGCTTTACCAAGGAATAGCTCAGGTTTGGAGGCCTTGAAGGCTCCATCTTTCCAGTACAAGCAGGGTACATGGAGCCAAGCTTGCCATAGTTTATGACTTTACAGCATGTGCACCGACTCTGTTTCTTCGAACTGGAGTCGTTGCAATGGACAGGTGGGCATCTTGCCCTGGTTTCACAAAAGGCATTCATTTCTGATTCCATCATCAGCTGTCCTGTGCTTCTGCTTCACATGAGCTGCATTGTTTCTGGCTGCTTTTCTTCCCCCCTTCCTTGATGAAATGCCCAGCCCCAGCCTGGTGTCTGAGCCCACACAGCCAAGGCAGGGTGGCTGGTGCTATTCTAGGGCTTCTGAAGGGCTGGAGAATCTACATCCTTTTCAGTGAAGAGGAGGGTGTTTCCATGTGTTTCAGTTGTGCACATTTGTGAGTTTACTTGGAATATCATCCAGAGCTATGCAAGTCCATCTAGACTTTTGTGTTCACTCACTGCACAGGGAAACCTTCACTTCTCAGTGTGTTTCTGGACCTGCAGACACGGTAGCGGACAGGCCTTTGACCAGAAATGGTGTCAGCCTGGTCATGTTGCCTTCTCTGTAAGGTGAAGATACAGTATCTTTAGTAACTCTGACCAGCTCAGTATTGCACTGGTTTTGTTTTAGAGGACTCTGGAGAGCTGGGGATGGGAGATTTGTTCCTGAGCACACAGGAAACATTAATTCAGCCCCAGAACTTGGTGATCTACAGGTCCTGCTAGTCTACCCTCAGCTCGCAAAACAGTTAAGCTACGTACTGGTTTCAGTGTCTTTTCTTCATCTGTTGATTATTGTGGTTGGATTTCTGCCCTTCATGGCTGTTTTCTGAAGACCACTGATATGAATACAGCCATTCTAGACAGAAGAACAGGAAAAGCTTTTTAAAATAAGCCCATCTCTGACCCATGTGCTGATAAAAGGCTCATGCAGTCACTGTAGAGAGTTGCAATAAAAAATTATTATAAAGGTAGCAGCAGGAGACAACACGACAAGGACAAAGGCACACAAGGGAGGAGGAGAACTGCTGTGCCTTCTCACTGCTGTATTGTGCAGCTGCACAGCTGCTATTGTGAAAGCCAGCAGCTGCAATGAGGTCTGGTGATGCTATTTGCTTTTCTGAGATTTTTTTTCTCAACTTGCTGTTATAACAAGCCCACTGGATTGTTACTGGACACTTTGAGGGCTGAGTTGTGGCAGAATGTTGCCAGTTGAGGTCAGCCCTTGAACAAGGGTGCACACTTGAGGCTGGCAGTGCTCTGTGAGGGCTGGAGACACACAGTGATGATGCAGGAGACCGGCTTCATATACACC
Source organism: Rhagologus leucostigma (assembly GCA_013397725.1). Lineage (NCBI taxonomy): Eukaryota > Metazoa > Chordata > Aves > Passeriformes > Rhagologus > Rhagologus leucostigma. The sequence goes on from VZTD01000299.1 coordinate 1,722,662, forward strand.
TTAAGAAGCCTCACACTGGAGGGACCTGCAGTTCTGCCTAAGGAGGAGGTTCAAGGTGGCCAGTGGTGGGCTGAAAGTGCTAATTCCAGGCTTGTGTTGCTCTGTGCTGCAGAGAAGGTATGGCCCTGCAGAGCAGCATGAGGTCCATACAGGCCAGCAGTGGGTCTGACTCACAGACTGCTGCAGAGATTGCACACAGTGCTTCGACCTCTGAGGGCAAGCAGGAGAGCCTGCCACAGCTCAGCCCTCCTCTCCAAGGCACGGAATTTGTCCTGGGCATCCTTTAACAGTCTGAGATCAGGAGTTCAATCTTACCTTCACCCGAAGGGTGGCCCGGTTACATCTAATGCCTTCTCAGAGGGGTTTGCTCTGCTGGGTTTGCTCAGAGGGCTTGTCCTTCTGGTGAAAGCCAACAACTCCAGTTTTTTTCATTCCTCAGCTTCAGACCTGTGATGCTTTGGCACTTAGAGATGTGCACACGTACCATATGGACATGCTGCGTTCTTGTTCTCCTAATCACATCCTGGACTTCACTGTCTGGCAGGTTTTGCTACGCAGTGACTTACTGTCCAGTCAGATGTTTATGCTTAGGGCAAGGTGTTGCCTGAAGAAATATAGGTCATTTCATCTGGTTAATATGGCCAGCTCAGAATTGCTTAACATGTGTAAATCTAGTTTGCACAGTTCCCACTGAGGAAAGAGATGGTTCTTGAAGTGCTGTTTGAAATCTCAGCGCTTGCATGTGTTTAGCCTGTTCTCAGGAAGGATGAGCCAACAGAAGCAATGACTTAGTTGCACCTGGTAAATCAAGGTTTTACTAATGCTCCTATCCATTCTGGTGCACAAATTCCCCCGCAGTCCATACTGAACGCTAAAAAACCTGCTTCCATTTTGGTTAAAAACACACATTAGGTGCAGTTTTTAAAATGGCATTTGGAGCCTTTTGAATACCTGCAGACTGCATCAAACACCCAACAAAATGAAGTGTGGAGATCACAGAAGGTGCCACTTCTTGGAACTATGGAAAATGGAAGGACTGTTTGTATATTCTTCTCTGGCCTTGCTCAGAGAGGAGGCTTGGGGAGGATGACATCTTCAAGGATGACAAAATGACTTGTCTGAAGATGGAATAAACTTGAATCTGGGAGCTTTGAGGTCAAGTCTCTACGTATGCCCTTCAATGCAGTTATTGGAGTTGTACCTGTGCTCCTGTCTTGTGCCTTTACCCTCCTCTGCTTCCCAAAGAAATAGGTTTAAAAATTCAGGTGTCTAATCTCTGTTAGCAAGTCTTTAGTGTCTGGTCATCAAGCAGTATGGTGGGGACAAACATACAGCCTGGACTAGGGCCTGATTATTAATGTACAAATCCACGTCCCACACACAGCCCCTAAATACCTGTTAGCATATGCATGTATGGCTGCTCACTGATGCATTCAAAGATCAATTTTTCCTTTGGTCTACTTCTGCTGGACGTCTCTTTCCTGACTGATGCCTAACGGCATCCCTCTAGATGCATTTGTCCAGGTAGTCTAGAGCAGGCTTTGCTGTCTTGGACAGCAGTGGCAGTGCATTGAGATGCAGCCTTGGCTGCTTAGATGATCGTGTCTCTCTCTTCTGATCACTTTGGCCAAACACTACCCACAGCAGAACTGCAATAAAGGTTCAGTCAAGAGAAGGAAATGGATAGCACTGACCGAGGCTGAGTTTAAAATCTTTTATTATTTAGCTTTGCCAAACAGATAATGGAATCTGAAGTTGATTTGCTAAAATGTTTTGAAGTGGATGCCACCCCTGCCTGAGACAAAGAGGACCTCAGTGGCAGCAGGGACCTTAGGCTATGGCAGCAGTTCAAAAGAACACTTTTAATTTTGTATGCAACAATGTAAACTTCAAAAATAGTAAACTATAACCTTTTTTCCCCCCCTTTTTACATAGCATGTGATCTATCACAGATAGAAATTTAATGGCGAACCAAAATCGCGTAAGTAAACATCCTGGTGCTTACAAGTTTCATAAAAAGTGTTACATTTGATGTAAATATCTTACATTTTTAACTCTTAACACTCACAATTATGGAGTAAAAGCAACTGGCGATTCACCCCCTTAGTCCATGCTCTCAGACTGTACATCAGCAACCACGCTCTTGCCAGCCCCTTTGATCATTTTCGGTCGGATTGTCCCACACATGACCAAGACTTCCCCTTCCTCACATTGGCATTAATCAAGCGCAGCTCCACACAGGGGTAAAACCTGTGAAGTGAGAAGAGAACCAGGTCTCCTGCGCTCGAACTTGCAGTCCCCTGGGCCCCACGTTCCCACAGAAGCCACGGCATGTACAGGAGGCACGTCCTGATGTCGGTGGGAATTTGGGGTCCTTTGGGGCCACAAACCTGAGCCCTGCCTTTGCAAGTGCCTCGCAGCAGGACCTGGTTCTGCGTGGATAAAGACAAGAGTTCTGTAGAAGGCACTGGATTTCTCTTGCATGATTTTCAACGTGGACTACAGTCATATGCAGAATAAGGAGATTTGGGCTCTAGACTGCTTTCTCTCTAGTGCTTTAGTGCAAGCATTTTTTGCGCTTGAATTTTCCCTGTTTGCAGCGCAACATGCGCTTATCTACATAGAGTGATTTCTAAATCTTCCTTCCACTCTTCCCCCATCTTCCCGTCCCCGAAAAGATTCCCTTTTTTTTGCTCCTTGAAAACTTTCAAAGTACAGCTCTGGTCAAAAATAAACATGTGATGTAGCATAGCATTTGTTTCTTTTAAATCACAGTGTGCAATGCATCATTCAGTACCTAATGTTCAGAATGTCTGCCCTGCTTTTCATGAAAGTCATTCTTTAAAATAACCTATGCAAATATATTTTGACTATATATTACATTCATTTAAAAAGAGAAGAGAGGTTCTTGGTTTGCAGTTTTTTTCAGTGTACTACTTAAGTGAAAGGTCAGATGTGAAAAAAGTACAAGCAAACTGGACATGCCAAGACTCGATACTTTAGATGGTGATCATATCAAAACTGTACAGGTATGTACACTGTGTTGGACAGGTGTGCTTCTTCCCAAGAAAAGACCTTTGCATCATCATATATAACGTTAACCACAAAGTTTTGGTAAAAAGAGCATTTAATGAGCAAAGGATGACATGGAAGGGCGCGTTCTCCGGCTTTTATTAGGCAGTCCTGAAGCAATGTCTCCGTTCCCTTCGGGAATTTCTTCCTTCTTCCGGACTTTGAGACGTGTGAGGAGCTTTATTACCCAGACATCCCACTCCTCTGGCAAGAGCAACAGGAGAAAGCCCAGGCCAATAATGATGATGGCGATTACTCGGACACTATTGAAGACAATTTCACTCGTGTAGTGATCAACAACTGTGTGGGACATTGAATGGGAGTTATTACACAGGAAAAGGCATTAGGACACTATCCCCTTCCCTCCCCTCACCTCTTCAGCTCTGAGGGCTGGCTGTGGCAGGAGAACATGGCCATGGAGGCAATGACGGCAGGGGCACTATTTCCTGCTGGTTGAGCACACAGCAGAGTATGTCCCTGCCACCAGCAGCACAGGAACTCCTGCTGAGGTCCAGGGACACAGAGAAGGGGGCATTTCCCTTCCCTGCACAGCAGCTCCTGATTGCAAATTTTTCTTGCCACCCTGAGTGCCCCACGGAGTAAGAAACACTTCCTGGGCTGAGCTGTGTGCACACTCTGGAGGGATCACACCTTCTGGTAGCCAAACCTGCCAGAGCAGTGCCCAGCTCTGTGTGCACTTAGTCAGCATGAAGCTGGGAGCTGCCAGCTGCACCGTGGCACCAGCTGAGCATGCTGGGTTTTAGGAGCTGCTTTAGGTTGGGATGGTGTCCGTACTCCCCTGCCCAGCCCTCTCAGACTCTGCAGTCTCTTGGCTTTCACTAAATTTCAGAAAACTGTCAGAGAAATGTACCAGGCCATGCCCAAAATTGAATTGTCCAGTGCTCTTGATAAACACCTGCAATGTTATTCACCAAGGCAAGCAGAGTTACTAGTACATATCTGCTCTAAAATGTAAGCAATTTTATTTGTTTGAATTTAGTGTTAAGCCTGCCTTGAAGAAATCATTAAGAATTGATTTCTGCTTTATCCATGGGTTTTCATTCCAGCCCAGAGATGAATGTCTTCAAATCTACTTCGTTTTTCAGTATGCAGGCTTCTTTGGACAGTAATTTAAAAACCAATTCTAGGGATTATGAATATTCATGTAATATTATACAATACATATTCAACGCATAAAGAATAAATTTTTAATCAGTGTCATTTCTGTAAGTCTTTGAGAGAAGATGCAAAACATGTTTAATAAATCTATTTTCTTTTATCCCTGCTGTGTATTTGAAAGGCCACAGATTTAATGCATTCATTAACATGCAAAAGACAGAAAATCTTACCTGCATTCACTGGGACACTCAGTACAATTCCAAGAGAAATCAAGGTGGGGTAGGTAATAGCAATCCCAAAATTTAGTAGAATATTGAATGCTGATGAAGGAAAGAAAAATCCCTTTGAGTACGGTGAAATTAGGCAGAAGGAATGTCACCTGAAACACTTATGCTTTATTACTCTATTTGTTGTTCAAATAAAGGGTACATCAGCTTCTGTTGTTTTTCCTGAAGACACCAGAGGACAAAGGTCTGTCTGCTGCATGTCCACCTGCCTGAGACATTGCTGTTTCTGGGGAACTCTGTATCCCCCTAGAGTCCAGTGGCAGGATCAGGGTGGGTTTTGGGTACAATCTGTCTCTCAGTGTCATGTGCGGTTAACTCCTACTCTTTACACTGATCCACTGATACACTTGGCCCTGCTGAAAGACTAAACACTCTTTATCTGGGAGACTTCAGCTGAACAGCAGCTTCTGTCTGGGTGCTTTTTTTGTAGAAGAGCTGCCTCCAGTTGCAAGTGGAAGATGCTGTAAGTCTAACCCTCTTCCAGGCAGGAACTTGCTAAATATAATTTCATACAATGAAATTATAATATCATTACTACGGAATGATTATAATATCACTCCATTGTAATACCATATGCTGTTTGTGGAGTGTTTCGTGACAAATTAATAATTGCTTTGGATCAAATTCACCCTTGTTTTAAGGTGATTAGCTTTAGCAGAGTCAGGAGAGCCTTGCCAGTACTGAGCTTGTTGGGAGCTGGGGCTCCAACCAGTGGTTCCCATGTGCTGCACATGCCAGTGATCGCTTGCCCAGTTCTGCACCACTTCCTTACACACACCTTCCACTGAGTCCACTGATAAGTAACCTGGAGGTACGTCTGGAGTCAAGCATTGTGACTGCTCAGGGTAAAAGGAGCTGGGACTCAAGACAGAGGTAGAGACGAACTATTTCCAGTAGAAATTAATGTTCTAGGAGATGTGATTCCATCATCCAGTTTAGGGACCAACTGTGGCAGCAAGTCAACACACCTAGTTTAACAGTGAACAACATCACATTTCTGGTAACCATTAACCATTAAAAGTTAGATTGGCATCCCTCCCCAGCTGGGCTCCTTTGGTGGCACAGCAGTGGCAGCAGAAGAGAGGATTGCCACCTATCAAAATTTCCATCACTATGCAACACTACATTTTCAAAAGTTTCCTCCTCTTTAGGAGTAGCAATTAGCTATTACTGCAGGCAGGAGAGGCATCGGAGTCTGGCCTTGACTGGCCTGGCCTAACCTCCTTGCTGTGGGGATGCCGATGAGCCCAAGATAATGCCCTCCCAGCAGAGCTTGTCTGTCACAGCCTGGGCAAGCGTCACCTGTCTCTGTGACACAGAGTTCACAAGCAGGAGTTAGGACAAGCTTTACAGTTTAGTCCCACAGCACCTTCTAAAGAAAGCCACAGTATTTTGGTGTGGTAATAAGAGCAGAAGCGAGGTCTACACTGCCCCTAGGAATAGGCCCTCTCATAATATCTCAAGCTAATAATTGGTTTGAGAAGAAGGGAAAACAGCTCCAGCATGGGAGAGGTTTGCAGCTTCCACCAGTGGCCAGTTTCTGGCACCCTCCTCCACCCCGAGCAGTGTGAGAGCCCCCCCATCTACTCACTCAATAAGAGAATTGAAAATCCGCAGAGGTTCCCCCAAGGAATGATGTCAAAAGAGCTCCAGTACTCCACTTTGGTAAAATAAAGGATGACAGGAATACAGGTAACGAAGAGGATGTTGAAGACAGCTAACACAGACAGGAATAAGGCAGCTTCTCCAAATTTAGCACTGCCCAAAAGAAGTTTGAATAAAACCTAAAAGAGGAAAATACATGGGTTTAACTCTCTTGCACCACATCCCTGGAAGGCTGGTGTTCTGTTCTGGCACCTACGCAGTGATGCTTGCCGGACACTTGAGATGGCTGCTTGTGCAACTGTGGACAGCAGCTTGTGTGGCCCAGCCTTCACCTTCCTGGCACCCCTTGGAGCCCAGGCAGGGGCAGCTGCCAACTGAGTCCATGCAGAAAGGGGACTCAGCACCTTTGTCTGTGCATGTCCTGAAAGGAAAGGTCACTAACCCTAGCTTAGACCATTCAGCCCTAGCTTAGACCCTTCAGTCTTTTTTCTGCACCTCCAGAAACCTTGACATTAAGAACACTGTGGAGCCGGGCAGGGGGAGGAGATGAAGCAATGTGTTATCTCCCTGCATGAGACATCACTGGTCCAGGCCTTTGGCAGTGCTGTGGTGGTGGGCAAGCACTGTCCATGCTGGCTGGCTGTCCTTCCACTTTCTCCCTGGGAACTCATCTCCAGAAGGCAGATAGCAGAGCAGCAGCCCCACAGCCCAGAGCACAGATGCAGCCTAGCTAATGAGACTGCAGGGCGGGATTTAAAAGCTTCGGTTTGTTAGTGGGAGAAGAAAAAAAAGACAGTAGAAACGAAGGATGTCAGCAGCCCATCTGTGGCTGGGGAGTGCCTGTGGACAGGTCTTGTCTGGAGCTGGCATCGGCTTTTCCCCACAGAGCTGCAGAGAGTCTGCTGGATACCAGGGTCTGTGGGTACAGTTTTCCTGTGCTACTGGCTGCAAACCAGGACAGCCAATGGACTCTGACTTAGTGGTTTGTGCTGCACTGGCAGCCCCCCTCACCAGTGTCAGTGCTCTCCTTTGCCTACACAGAGCAGGCAACTCTGAAGGGCTGCAGTGCTTGGAGGGCTCTGCCCACTCCCACCACCCCACAGCCATCACTGGCCAGTGCAGCTGTGTTGCTGCTCTGCAATATGGAGCAAAATGTCCCAAAAGCCACTTACTCCTCATTTACCACCTGAGGACAGCGTGTTGTGTTGGCAGGGCCACCTCAACCCGTCCTCCTACCCCAGATACACAGTGGCTCTGCTGCACATGGTGAGATCTGTCTGCCTGCGGATCTGCCTGCCCATTTGGCACACACAGCTCATGAAAACTGAGCCAGACTGTGGAAAGCAGGAGCAGGGTGGCAGCAGCAGTGGCAGTGGCATGTGTTGCACAACAAGCTGCAGAGCTTCATCTGTCCTGGCATGCAGAGCACACTGCAGAGTAACACCCTGCTGGCACTGCCACCACCACCCTCCTGTGCACGGGCTCTGGTGGAGCAGCCCTGAGACTCGATTCCAAGAAAGAGCAAGCAGCGTCATGGGAAAGGGAGCAGAACTAGGCTCTCGCCTTTAATTTTCTCTGGTTTGGAGGTCCATGTCTCTGGTCCTGCAAGGAAATGCTCTATTAGAGGAATGAGCTGTATGAAACTTCGTGACCTTCCTAACATAAGACATTGTCTGATCTGAAAAAGTGAGCAGAAAGCATCACAGCACTGTGCTGAGGGGCACAGGCAGATGCTTCTCAGTTTGGCAAGTTTCCCTGGACTGCTGGCTGCAGGGCTCTCCTGGCTAATTCCTGCTGGATGACTGGTACAGGGCAATTCATTAGACCAGATGGAGATGTCTACACTTCCTCCTAATCTACACATCCGACCCAGGGTGGGTGAACTACACCCTACAAATGCTTATTCCTCACTGTGAACTGTGACTCTGAGCACTATGAGCAGCACAGAGGCAAGTGCCCCAAAGTGTCTCAGTCTGAGTGAAATGGCTCTGCTCAGCAGAGAACACTGCATCTTACACGTAGTGCAGCTTATCCAGCTGCTCAGGATGAGGTCTTGATTCATAGGCATGTGCTCTGCATTTTAAGGATGTGATTGCTCCCATGAAAAGCAATACTCTAAGCCCAACACAGGCTACATACGTTACTGAAGGAGGACCGGCAAGGGGAGGTAACAAAGTGACTTAAAGAACTTAAATCTCTGCAGGGTGCTTCCAGAATGAGCGATTAAATACAGAATCTACGGAAAAGCAGCCTCCTTTTTTGTGAAGGTGGGGCATCTGTAAATCCTCCCCCTGGTGGAGGAGCACTGGAGAAGACTATTCCAAGGAAATAGGAGCTTTTATCCTAACTGAGAGCAGACATCAAAGCAAGTGAACACCTGAATGCAGTGCTGCAGAGCCAGTGTGTTTATGGCAGAGCTCTCAAAGAAGGGCACATGGCACTGAACTGCATGAAGATTTGCAAATAAGACAGGAACAGCCAAAGTGAGTGACGAGGGGGACAGGCATCTTTCTGGGGGGGAGAGCCAGGTGTGCTTACCTTGTAGAGAGCAGACATTGAGGCAGAGCCCACCACCAGGGCTATCCCAATAACGGAGTGGCTGTGAAACCCATCGGCATACGTCATCATAACTATCCCTGCAATAGCAAATATAGCAGCCACGATCTGGTTGGAGACAAAGAAGGAAAGCAAGAAAGTGTTACTAGACAACCCCCACGATGGAGAAACAGGCAGGCAGATTTACATGTGAGCGCACTACTTCTGCATCGTCTGCTCATGTAGAAAATAGTAGCAAGCCTGGGCCAATACCCAGGGAGCAGATGCTGCCTGCCCTCATGGTTTCCCTGGCTGCAGGGAAGCTGCAGGCAGAGCTGCAAAAGAGTGGCTGCTTCACGTGTGTGTGGCAAGCCAGACCGCAGGGCTCAGTGCCTCCAACTGAGCTGAAGTGGGGATTTAATCTCTGTCACTGAGCCTCCCCATGAGTGGGTCCCTGCAGCCTGTGCATGACAATAATACACAAGTAATAAATCCCTGGAGCTCGCAGAAAAGGCGTCGAGTCCTGTTGAAGTTTTGGAGGAAAAAGGTTACAGAAATAAACAGGGGAATAAAACTCATGCAACTGCTTTCCAGTCTAGACGAGTCACTGCAGAGAGTAGGAGGAATTTTTTTCAGCCAGCTACGCACACCGCAATGCCTGAGGGGCATCTCCCAAGCGGAGGGAGCATTCACAAAGGCAGGGGACAGGCTGCCCGTGATTTACCAGGGTCAGCAAGAAACCCCTGGCTTCTCTGGGATTGTCCAGTCAGATACCTTCAGCCTCTCAGGGTGTTAATTCTGGGGTGAATAGGGTTTTCTGTATGCTCATGCTTCCTGGCTCTGCAGGGATGCGAGGGAGGCCCTGCTTAGACCACATGCCTTTTGGCTGCGCGGTCGTGGTGATGCCTCCAAGATGACTGGGATATTAGTTTATTTTGATCCACAGATGGGTAAGTGCCAGCCAACTGTCCCCTCCCCCAGGACCAGACAGGGGTTTTATGCCACATCCACAGGCTGCAGCTGTCTACACATCCATGAGCCTCCTCTCATCTTTCCTTCTTCCCACCAGAGATACCCGGGCTGCAGTGAAGATGCAGGGGGAAAGTCTGTGTGCCAAGCTCTGCTGCTGCCCGATGAGCAAGATGTGGTGAGGTAGCCCCTTTACCAGCTGCAGGTCCCAAGCCCAGCAGCACCAGCAGCCTCTTCCCTGGGCTGGTACCAGGGGACACCTATAAACCAGACAATCATTCAGCAGATCCTTCTTGCACAGTGACAACACCACCTTTAATTTCCCCCAACAGAAAAATGGCCCATTTCTCCAAACAAAACTTTATCAATTTCTCCACAGGTGTTGCTGTATAATGGCAGGGTGGCATAAGGCAGAATGCTGATCTATGACCTGATCAGGGTGGAGCCTAGCACAAGCTGCAGAGGTTGGGTATACCTGCTGCAGATTTGGAGAGGTTCAGATGCAGCATCTTGGCTTGCAGCCCGGTTGGTATCTGGTCTCTCCACGCACAGCTGTGGGGCATCATTTCTAAAGTGAAGTTTCATGGTGGTGTAACTGGGCCTTTTGGTCCAGGACAGGTTTCTTCATAAGGCAATGAGAGAACCCCCCCCTGCATGGCTCTGCAGCAGTGTGGGGCTGCTTCAGACAGGCAGCACTGAAGGAGCTCAGCAGTTCTCTCACCAGTGTGCTGATGCTCATCAAAAAAAATTCAGACGCTCTGTGTGGCTTCAGAGGTGCAAGAAAAAAGGTCATTAAATGAGACTAGCATCAGGCAAGTGCAGAACAAGGAAAAAGAGATTTGCCTTCACCCAACACATAATTAAGTGAAGGAAAGATTTGCTGTTGCACACTGTGCATGTGAAAAGTTTACAACGATAAACTCATGGAAGAAAAAAAATTCCATCAACGACTTAGGTATAGAAACACTGCTTCCATCTCAGGAAGTCTTTGAGCCTAAAATTGTTGGAGGTTGGAAAGTCTCATGAGGAAATATCGTTACAGGCTTTTCCTATTTAGATAGATTTGTCTAGATATCCACTACAGGCAGCTGTTGCAGGCAGGCTTCTGGGGCAGAGGCACCTTTGCTCTGACTCACTACGGCTCTTTGGAGAGCTGCAAGGTACGTGGCTCAGGCTTATCTGAAAGATGGCAACTCCATACCTTCCTTCAACATCACCTGTGCTACAGATGAGTTGACTAAGAGGGGAAGATGCAGCATTTCCTGTAGCATCTGCTCCAGGTGTGGCTGTCCACCCGTGAGCTGCATGGAGCTTGTCCAGCCTTCACTGGAGAGCTGAGGAGAACCACAACCACACGCCAGGCTGTGGCATCCAGCTGGCACCTCCAGGTGCATCGGCGAAGGAAGCCTGCCTCAACCCCTGCAGGCAGCTGTAATGCCTCTGCACTGGAAGCTCGGGAGGTGCATTCATGAACTGCAGAATGAAAAGTCTCCAGCTTTGCTTTTAACATCAGGAGCTGACCAGCTTCAGAGCACCTTCCAAGAGACTGTGTCTCTGCCTGGTTGGAAGGGAAGACTACAGTCTGAGATTTGATAGGATATTTATTTCCAAGTCCCACAGGCAGATGTGCTTGTCTATACATTATGTACAGAGGAGGCACTTGCAAGTGATGGCTCTCTTCGATCCTGAGCTGTTTTATTCATTGTAGCACAGAGGGAAACACCAAAGTCAAAGATCAAAGCAAATAAATGCAGTCTGCAAATAGTTCTGCTGGGGCAGAGGTCTTTGCCTCTTCCATCAAGCATGTCACAAGTGTCGGATGAGTCTTGGCCTCACCTCGCAGTCTCCTGTTGACCTGCCAGGGGTGTCACATACATCTTCTCTGAAAGCCTTTCAGCCTATCAAGCACGCTGTTAGTGGTGGTGACAGGCTGCTCGCACACCACAGTGCCCGCAAATGTCACAGCACAGCAGGGTTTGCAGAAGCAGTGCTTCAGGCACTCACAGCTTCATTACGTGTGTGTCTTCTCTGACAGCTCATAGCCCAGTCAGTCGTTCTCTGGGCACAGTGAAGGGCAAGGGGCAAAAGCTCAACTTCATTATGGGAGATGAAGGTGCTTAAAAGTACCTGAATGGCAAGGATGGGAACTTGTAGCTTGCCCTTACATTTCAATTCCAGCCACATTGTGATTTATGTGCTTATAGAGCTAGTAGTTGCACTTCTGAAGGCCAAGTAGGATATCTGTAATTGCTTTAACCCCACTGAGCAGCTGCCTTTCTCACCTTGCCTCTGCCAGTGGGCATGAACAGGGACACCCAAATGTGCAGTCAGAGCTTTGCTGTGGCACTATCCATCCTGCTGCACTGGTGTGGGGATGCAGCAGGAGTGTGGGAAGGCACTCACTGCAGGGCAAGGCACTGGCCCCCTTGCAGCCTTGTCTGCTAAACACCCTCTCAAAGGGTGCTTCTAAAAGGGTCAGCAGCTCTGGCACAGTGTGGCCCCAAGGGACCACCTGCTTTGGGGCTGGGCTGTGTGGTGACTGCAGCCCCTGGGTCACTCCCAGTGAGGCCCTCGCAGCTGTCCTTCCTCCTGATTGCCAGTCCCAGGAAGAAGGCAGTGTGTTGGGGTCATCCTGAGGCTATCCCCCAGCAGTGACACTCTCGCTGCCAGTTGCTTTTCACATGGGCTATACAGAAAAGAGAGAAAAGAGTGAAGAAAATTATTCTCTCCAAAGACTCCACGCTATGTCCCTCTGCAGACAGGAGTGCCCCAGCACTCCCACTGTGTCACACAAAGCTGGGCAGTAGAACCGCTGTGCTGCCATGTGCCCTTCCAATCCCTAAGGACAAGTGCCTCCTCATTCTCATATTGCCACAGGTCAGGATGCCACAACTCCTTAAAAGTGAATAGCCCAGTCTGTCTGCAAAACCCCTCTCCCTGCACTCAGGTCCCTTGCTGGCCTGTCACCTGGGAAGGAGACAGCTGTGTTCCTTCCTGGGTTCGGGAGACAGTTTGTTCCTTCTTGGCAAGCCCCCCTGCCACAGCCTCACCAGTGCCAGATGCCACAGCAAGGGGCTGGAACACATGGTAGGAGCATCACACAGCCACCACTGCCCTGACCCCTGTTCTGCTTCTCTGCTTCATTGCTTCTGTCCCAAAGTAGTGCTGATAGGAAACAAAAGACAGCTGCACATGGCCGGGACCACCACTTGGGTCTGTTGCTCTGCTCCTTCCACTCCCTCTGCCCCTTTGAGAAGGGAGGCATCCAGAACAGGATTCATCCCCCAGTGCATGTCCCCTGCCATGGCACAAGATAACCTGCCCAAGAAGCTGCTGGAAAGTCCCTGACCATCCTGGCTCTTCCATCATGGCCATGCACTCAGGAGAGCCCAAGAAGCACCTCTGCTCCAACATGTACGGGCCCATGTGTATCCCTACACACACAGGCTGGCTTCTTTCCCTCCACACCACAGCCGGATCCCACGGTGACAGATGGCACTTTCAGACTGAGGAGCAAGCTGCAGGTGCAGACTGCAGTGGTCACCCCTCCATACAACATCTCTCCTGATGTCCCACCAGTGCTACAGCTGACAGTGCCGTAGGAGACATGAAGACACAAGAATATCTTGTTTTATTTTCATTTATCAAAATGGCCAGTGCATCCAGCTTTGATAACAATGAAACTTCCCTGCCTTCAGGATCATTTCAGGATACCCTTGCTTCTGCACTCAAAAATCACAGTTAATTTGTTTTCAGGGTAGGGCTACTTGGGCAGAGGGGTGGGCAGACACCAGCTGGCCACGCCGAGCTTTTGGCAGGTACATTCTGCAACCATCCCCTGAGCAGCCTCTTGGCTGCCACCACTGAAAGGCTGGCCAAGCTCTCCTGCCAAATTCTCCTGCCAGAGAGGAATACTTCCTGAAAAGTTAACTCTCGGCTGCTCCAAGCAACAACCTCTTCTTAGCACTACCAGCATGGGTGGGTGAGCAGGGAGCTCCTCAAGTAGTGAACAGGAGATAGGAATAATTACAGTTATTGCTGTTGATCTTAATTATTAATTAATATTAATTGGTGCAGCAAGGCAGGAGGGACCCACCTTTTCCCTGCAGTTGCTCCTGGCCCTGGCAGGAGCTCCCTGGCCCCAGGGTGGTGGGTTATCTACCCACCCACTCTGCTGCCAAAGGACACGATGTGCTTAGGGCTGCTGGAATGGCAGCAGGGTCAGCGGGGAGCTGAGGGATTTTCTGATAAACCCTCTGCACGTGGCTCTGTTGCTGCTGCTGCAGAGGCATCTACGTGGGGTGCAGAACTGAAGGTGTGAGCAAACATTTGGGGTGCCACCAGGAGAGCAGCCCACAACTGCTGGCCAGATGCAAGTCCCTGTGGACACTGATCCTCCATCAGTGACACATGCATACACACGTTTTGGCCACAGGTGGGCGAGGGCAGCCCAGCTCTCCTCTCCTGTCGGTAGCTGCTGCTACCTGACATGGATGCAAAAGATAACTGTCCCACCCTGCAAGCCTGCTGTCACAAGTAGAAAAGTGAGGGCCCTGTTACATTCCCAGGCTGGGACCAGAAGGGCATTGTGTGTAGCCAGGGCTTGCAAAAATACACAGTTAGAAACAACCAGGTCTGGTGGCATAGCCTGGGAATAGTCACTTGAAAGGCATTGGCAAGGGCTGACACACATCCACAGCAACACGGAGATAGCACATATCCTATAGCACATATCCACATATCCTATCCAGTGACATACTCTGGAGCAAGTTACCTCTTTCCTGAAGGAATATGCACAAAGGCACTGGGCTGGGGGAGCCAGGGGCTCCAGGAGTTCACAGGCACCTGGGGAGGCTGCAGGGAAGGATGCATCCCTGCTCAGCTGTCTGCATGGCTGCTGCTTGACTCAGCTGGCAGGAGGCAAGGGGTAAAGGAAAGACACAAGGGTGAGGGGGAAGAGGGAAGACAGAGATAAGGAGTCACTTACCCTCACTCCCATGAACCTGTCCCTCAGAACGATCCATGAAAGCAAGAACACAAAAGCTTTGTTGCAGCAGAACAACACGGAGACATCCGTAGTGTTTATTTTCTTTATTGCATGTAAGTAAAGGTAGTTTGTGAGTGTCCAAAGAACACCAAAGGGTGCTGCCTTGGTAAAAAACACCTTCAAAGTCAAGCCATTGTCTCCAAAAAATCGGCAGCACTCCCTAAAACAAGGAAAGAAAGGCAGTGTTATTACATAAGCCAGTCACAGTCTGCAGCAAATATATGGCTTTTTTTGCTCCTCTTCTTTTCCTTTGGGGAAAGAGAGGCACACACCTTAAAGAGGAGAAAAAAACCCCAAGTTTCAGCTTCTGCTGCAACAGCCAGCACCTGCACAGGGTACAAACAGGCAGAGGCTGCAAACATGGGAGGGGGCTGCAAAGAAAGAGCAAGGGGACAGGTGACAACAGGAGGTGATATCTCACTCTTTCCACCAGTCCCTTCACAGTGAACATCCTCCTCAGTGTGGGGTCATCCTCCTCCCTAGCTCCCTCCTCCTGCTGAAGCCATGGGAAGCTGGTGCTCATCTGATCTGCTATGTGGGGCGTGGAAGAAGCCTTGAAGGAGCCTGGTTTGGGGTTTTTCCACCCAAGGGGTGGGACCTGGCTCAAATCTCCAGCAGCATCAGGGCAGGAGCGGGAGGGGGTGGCAGGCAGCTGCCTGCTCCCCCTGGCGTGAGAACAGGGCATGGTAGCACCTGGGGACACGCTGGAGCAGCAGTGGGGAGTCAGGAGCTCATGTGAGCAGTCCAGGCTGGGGATGCTGTGAATCCCTGAGCAGGAGGCAGCCCGAGCAGGTTCAGCCCTGGCACAAAGAGCAGAAGCACCAGCAGTTTGTTTGTGTCCCGAATGTGGCAGTGGGCAACAGGACACAGGAGGGGATGGGGCTGCAGGGGTCGGGGGGAAACCTGCCTGCAGCCTGTGCCTTCCTGGCAGCAGAGCTGGGATCTGCCGGCTGCATGGAAATTCAGTAACACAAACAAGGAATGAATCAGCCTGCAGGGCGGGGGCTGTGGCCAGCAGCCTGCAAGGTGTGTGGGGGGCAGCCAGCTCAGTGCCCTGGCCTGCACTGCCATTGCTTACTTTCAAACCTGCAAACTCCCCGGGGCCCTCAAGTACTTTATTGGGGTGTTCTGACAAAACTTGAGCAGAATTAAATTTCCCACTGACAATGATGGACTGATAAGTTTTCACTGCTGTCATGAATTTCAGGCTGTTTGTTTCCTGAGACTGGGCATGTAAAGATCATTGTTTGGACTCTGATGAAAGCATTGTTTTGATCCATTTTCCCAGAAGACAGGGCTGTACCAGATGAATACCTAAAAAAAAACCCCATCCATTCTTTAAGGCTCATCAGATCTCCCCATCCACAAGTCTACATCAGCCTGCAGCCCTTCTCCTACAGCAGGTACAAGACTGAAAGGTAGAGGAAACACATTTTTTGTGTTTATTGGGTTTTGTTGCCTGCCAGTCCCTCGTATCAAATCATAGCTATGCAGAACTTGCCCATCTCTGGATGTGATGACCCTGTACTTTGGCTGCTGTACGTGGACACTTTCATTTGAGCTGCTGGATCTGCATTGTGTCACTCAGTGTCCCTTGTCCTCTGCAAAACTGCCTGCTGGCAGCAGCCTATTGCCTGCCAAACCTGTTAAATGCCTCTCCGTATCAGCAGAAGAGCTGCCCATCTGCACCACAAACCACAGTCTGACTTCCCACCTGCTGGAGCCGTGCTAGGCTGTTCAGGGATGCTCATGACCCTGACAGATGCTGCCTGTGCTCAGCATGTGGCCTGGATCCATTCTCCCCTTCCACAAACACTATACCTACTTCAAGTCTGGCCTTCAGTCCTGCACAGCACTGACTGTACCAGCCACTTGCCACAGGGGACACAGGGAGTGCAAAAGGAAGCAGAGACACACTGCAAAAGCCAGTCCCAAACTTCATTAGAGGCTTAAACCTGCTTCCTAAGACACTGCGGGAGTTTGACTGCCAGGGTGTCATAGGCAGCCAGCCTCATGCTCTGAGAACAAAATACACAGGCACAGTTTAAATTAAATGACATGAAGGAAGATTAGTATGAGAGGAACAAGAAGGCTGTATTCAAATGAAAGGACAAAAATGGAATTTATGTTGGGATTCATCCTGGGGAAAAAAAGTTCCTCCCTCCAAAAATCTGTTTCCCACATATAGAATTGGCTATCACTATTTCATATACAGTAGTAACATGTGCTTTTACTGTCTTGTGGACCTGATTCTTGCTTAGTAAATACCACTGGATTCCTATGATATCACAGCCCCGACCCCTGAAGCATCCAGTGTAGTGCCATGATGCCCCAAAGGACAGCTTTGCCCTGACGTGGATCATGATCGTGAGCTGCAGCGCCCACTTTGGGAGTCTCCTCTCTCTGCCCTACACAATAAAGCTTCCTTTTAGCTGTTTTGGCTGGTTTCACCAAGCGTGAATTGCTTTTTGTAGGCTGGCTCCAGCTTTCAAAGGAGACCTCCTTATGGCACAGATTTCCTTACCCAGCACAGTTGTAAGGAAGCTTCTCCATGAGGACTCCTAGGGCTGTGGAGGCTGCTGCCAGCCATGCACCCACATGGGTTTGTTCCAAACAGGGGCACTCCTGCAGATGGGTTAGATGGCTGCCTTGGACCTGGCGTCTTCAACGAAGTACGAGGAACATCTGGGAGAATGTGGCGAATTTTGTGCACTAGAATGACTATGTGCCATACAATAAACCCCCCACAATTAATTTTCTCCCCAGGTTTGCTACTGCTTACTGGGAAAACTGACTTTTCCTTGGTGCCATAGCACAGCTTGTGAAGCCACACCAGGAAGCATTTGATGAAGAGAGTTGTCCGTGAGTAACGGTAGATAAATAGTTATGGGAAACAAGGCAGGACTGTGATATAACCTACGCTGTAAGCTCAAAACAGTCAGGGATGACTCCAGAAGAAACAACCTTCAGCTTAAATATTTTGACAGAACATTTGAACACAGCTGTTTCTGCTGTCCACTGATTTCTGGGCCCAGCAGAGACAGGAGCACATCCCCCGTGTTAACTCCCACACTGTGTTAAAAGAGAAATTGTCATCTAAGACTGACGAAACCTATTCCTGCTCACATTAACAGAAATCCTGTGCCTGCTGCTCTCACCTGCCTCCTCAACCTGAAAGCTGCTTTGGTGCTCTCTTGACAATAGTTTTGCTTGCTGGGATCACCTCACTTTGCCCACAGAACAGTGGGACTTTGGGTATGGACAACAGTCAGAGAGGTTATAGGAAAAAGTTGATACAAAGCTCAGGTGTACCCTGGCCCTGTGAATCCCCAGGTCATGCTGACCATGGCCCCTCTTTGGCAGAGAAGCTGCCCTGCAGAGCCCCTCTGCTGAGATGATCTCCCCCTTAATCTCTGTAATCCTCTATGTGAGGAGTAAATTCCTGCAAGTGCCAGGCTGTGTACAGATAAGGTGGGAGCACACAGCAAAGATCTGTGGCATTGTAGGGTGTAATTCTGTATTTTTGAGATAAATGATCTTCCTGCATCATTCTCCTCAACTCTGCCATCAAGAGCTGGTGCTCCATTGTAATCACAGCAATTGGTTTAAAATATAAATGCAAGGCATTAACAAAGGCAACAGCCAAGGTCTGTGTAAGACTGAAATGGAAATGTCAGAGCAAGGATACCAGAAGGGAAATGTACTGGTTTAATTGCCGCAGCAGCAATACAGAAGAGTTTGCTTCCACCCAGAAGTGCCATGTCCATGTTCAGACAATCTGAAGGCTCATGAGTAAAATAAACAGTGGGATTACACTGTGGGGAGGAAGTCTCCATGCAAACAGAAGGCACTGCAGCCTGGTTACACGTGGGCCTTGGGAGGTGTTTCAGTGAGATGTGACACAGTGGATGCGCTCGCCATGGCGTGTTGCTGAGGGCACTGCTGCAGCAAGCAGCCTTGCTGTGTGCTGGGGTAACGGGATGGTGCAGCTGAGAAAGAGGGGCAGAAACTCAGCCTGGTCACACTACTCTTCCTCACGATGTCAACTGGTAGGGGTGGCATTTGGGAGCAGAAGCAGCTGCCTGGCTTTCAGGGCACCCTATTCATGGGAAGACAACAATGGAGGCAGATGGAAACTTGCTTGTAGTTCCTAAAATAAAGCAGTTGGCACCACATGGCACCACTGAACTCACCTTGCTGCTGCTGTGGCACAAGCCCCCCACTCTAGCAGCCCCCATGCAGGGCTCACCGAATCGTGACCAGCACCCAGGCAGGGCTGTACATGCCAGTGGTCCTCTCTCCCAAATGGGGATTCTGGTCCCTTGCCACTTGTCACTTCGTGCTCTCTCAACCTGGCCTGAAGGAGATGTGTAGTGTCACTTGGAAACAGCATGTAGCTGCCATGGTACTACAGGAACTGGGGTAAAAGATACTACAGAAATGGCTAAGGCACAGCGATCTTCCTGTTGGTGTCTTAACTCTAAATTGTTTGCTGGTTTTAGTTTTCATGTACTAGATCTTGCTCTTCCTCATACTCTTTTTAGTGTGTATCTTCATTAACCCAGCAAATGGCAAATTAACTCCACCCCATTAGGCAGGTCTCCAGCACAACACTAGCGAAATAACTCCATCACTGGAACCAAGCATCCCCAGTGAAGTAAATCAGAAGCCATCAGTGCCAAAATTCTATGCTAAGTAAGAGTTAATTATATTGAAAGCAGGTGTTGCAGTCAAATAAAACTTTTGCAAATAGAGTGTGACAGTAAAGCTCCACTTTTTCCCCACTGAGTTCACAATTACATATTTAACTATTCACCTTCCACTGCCTGTTTTGTTTTTAACCATTGCTAGGTAGTCTTGATGTTTTCCCACTCCTCTGAACTTCGTGAAAATTAATTTATAAAATTTTGCCAACACTAGAAGGAATGCTTATTTCCCTATTTTGAAAAAAGAAAATCCCACCTATGAAGAGGAAAGGCAGACAAAAACCAGAAAAAGTACACACAGTGTGCTGCCCCAGGCCAGGGGTTTGGTCTCTTGATACTCCCTGCAGGACAAACCAATGCCAGAAAGGTTTGTAAGCCATTGAAACTGCCATTACATCTTTGGGAAATTTGCAGCAAAGTAGAAAATTTCTGGGAGTAATACACATCCTAAGGGAATACTCTCCACAGGCCAGTTATTTCTCCTTTCCAGACTGTTAACTTTTGCTAGAATTTTTTCATTGTCTCAGTGCTCATACTGCAGCCTATTCCTCCAAACCAGGTTTGGATCTGCTGTTGCTCTTAGAGGGTAATACTTTTTCTTTGTAGACCGTGCTTCTTACTTTGACCTTGCAAGGTCTGTACCTGCAAATTGAATTTGGCTAAATTGCTTCTGATTTTCAGCAGAGTGAGCATCACCTCCCTGGAGCACAGCAAAGCCACCACTGTGCCAGTGAATCCGTCTTCTTGATTAGAGATTGGCAGGCAAAACATGTTTTGCTAATCCCTGCACCAATTAGGCCTGCATGGATAAATAATCTGCAGATGTGCAACAGTCTTACATTTTCTGTTCAATGTACAAAAAAAAAGACATGGAATAAAATGTCATGCCATGTCTTCTGGGAGGACTTGCAAGCCAGTTGTAGTAAGCAAAAGCAAAGCAGACAGACAAGATGCTTTGACAGTAACAGGAGAGAAGGAAACTAGACTCAAGTTTAATTTCTCCCAGTGAAAAAAAACCACAAAGAATTTTTTGTAATTCATCCTCTTAGGACCACAGCATCTCTCACGCATTAAGCTCATAAGTGGAGGTAAGTATGACTGCTGTACAGATAAAAAATGCAAGTTAACTCAATATATTCTTCAAGAATGGTCTCCAGGAAAGCAGAAGATGTGTTTTGCAGAAAAAAGGGATCATGCCTTCAGCTCTGCTTCCGTCCCCTTTGAGCCAGCACTGACCCAAAGGGTAGCCATGACAAAATCAGCCTCTGAGGTGGGTGGATTTCAAAGCAGTGCAAGAAAAGGGTGAGCTCGTGAAACCCATTTTACAGATGTGCAAGCTGGGGCACAGAGAGGCAAAGTCCCTGGGTGCTTTAAAGTGGCAGGATGAGGGCTGCCTGTTGATTTCACCTTCAGAGAGATGGGGATTTGCTTTTCCTGCATGTTTATTTTATAGCCAGCTCCTGTTACTTATCAAGACAGTCCCTGAGCGCCTTTTTCCTGAGTCACCACAGGTTCACATGCCAGCAGAACAGTTGCACGGAGGCTCCTGTGGTGTGTCCCAGATCATAAAACGCCGTGAATAAACCCGCTAGCCTCAGCATTTTGCAGAGAGATGTCCGGGACTCCTGCCATGGCTTTTATTACCCCGATGGTCTGAGGCTCCTACAACAAAACCTATATACACCTGCCTGCAGCTTTCCCCAGGAAAGTTGCTTCCCAGTGCTGGGAGGGCACAAGCTTCTCCTCAGCTTCCATGGGGCAGAGGTCTGAGACCTGCCCTGGGTGTGCTGGTGGGCCTTGCCTGCCCTGCTGCCTGCAGTGCCTACTGAGGAACGCCACAGCCCACAGCCAAGGACCTGTCGCTCCTCAGAGACGTCTGTACTTATCCAGTCCAGTCTGTCTGTGCTGGGGACTGAACCAGGGCTGCAGACCCTGGCCCTTCAGTCTCTCATTATACCCTTCCTAATGGGAATGGCAGCCCTGCAGCCCCAGAGGCAACATCAGCCCCAGTGACAGGAGTGGTTTCTGGAGATGGATGCAAAGGGTGGCTTATCTAAAATACTCTAATGGCTTGTTATGCATGCCCATCACCACATGCATGCATATTTTTCTGTAAGTATGCTATTAAATGCAAGAAATTACCATAGAAGCCAACCAAGCATCCAGCTGCCACTTTTAAATGTCTGTGCCTGCAACTGACCATTACTTGTTTCTACACGTAGTTTGGGGCTGGTGTTCTGCCTTTAAGCTTTCATCTCTTCTGGGAGTTTCCAGCTCATTTGCAGAAAATATATTCTGACAGGCAATGGAATGAGAAAATTGTCTTCTCTTAAATTAAACAAAAAATAAATGAAATAAAAAATCTCCAGACTGACCTTCTCTGAACTAGGGAGACAGAAGCAATTGGTTTTGCTCAGCACTGCGCACGTGCCAAACTAGACGTTTGCACAATAAATGCTCCCAGGAAATGCTTAGCTATGGATTTACATAATACACCAGAATGGCTCCAAAAGAAGCAAATAATACAAATCTTGCAAACCACCTGAATACACATTTTCAAGACAAGTCTTAGCACAGACTCAGAAACCTTAATGAGAGACTGTTTAAACTAACATTTAAATAAAAAAAAGTTTAAAAGAACAAAACTGAACCACACTTTGGAAAACGCAGCAAGTATTCCTGGAAAGAGGAAGCTTTTAATGTGACAAGATGCCCTCAGTGATCAGGCAACTGAAATTATCATGAATTATCCAACGTTTTCTGCCTTTACACCCCAGAGGTACCCAGAGCCTGCAGTACTTTATGCTCTTCTAGACAACTGGCATTATACAAATAAAATATAAGACTGTTGCTACGTGCAAGCTCCAAACACCCACAGACCAGGCAGGCATCGCACTTGAACACAGAAATAAGCTTTCTAGTTACACCCAAAGATTGCTTCGTGGAGCACCTTGTTTCTGAGCCCATGAGAAATGAAACCCTTGACTTGATCTGGTGTAGCACTCAGGATTAGCCTCAAATTTTTGTTAGAGCCCACCAGAGCAGTGGCCAGGAGGTACTCAGGCTGGACATTCCCCTCCACAGCTGCAGTGCTTGAAGCTGAGAGGGGCATGAGGGGCATGAAAGCTTCAAAGGTTCCTGGGGGTTACTGGCATGCCCACAGTGCAAGCAGAGGGACTGTTCCTGCTGGTGTTTGGGACGGGGCTGGAGGATGAGCTGGAGGGAACTGACCCATTTGCTCAGTGGGGTGTGATGAAGAGTATGCCGGGACCCACCAACACGCCCAAATGGAGTACAGGGAAAGGCCTGCCAGCTCCAACAGCACCACGTACAGCCAGGCACAGGCAGCCACGGCAGGGTGTGAGGAGCAGTTAATGATCTGTACTGAAGCTAATGACAGTCCTTAGGGAGCTACGGAGCCTAAGCTGAGAAAATGAGCAGCAGCAAGTTATCAGACAGCATTTACTCAAGAGTTCAAAAGAGCCCAAGAATGAAATAGGGAATTCATAATATAGCTCTGTAACTCCCTTAAAACAGCCTTTTTGCCCAAAGCAAATGTCACATTGATTCTTTAAATCCAGTTCGTGCAGTGACTATGGCTGGCCATAAAATTTGAAGATGACCATAGCTAAAGACTGCTCTGCATTACCTCTTCCTCCTCCTGGGTTCATCAAGGAGCGACAAGCACAGGGAATGCCCATTTCAAGGAGCATGCTGACACAGCCAGGTGTTGCAGGCACTTCCAAGTATTTTCATCCCAGGAGACTGGCTGGTGAGCAGGTGTCCTTAAGGCCCAAGCCCAGCAGGAATGCTCCTGCTTGTACCATGCACCTAATGACTGCTGCCGTCCTCAAAAACAGGACGCTGACTGCTTGCAGCAACTTAGTGCTGATGAATTCAGACCTTCCTGAGGATCTCCCACTGCACCAGTCATGTGGAAGTGGCCTGACGCTGCTGGGTTTCCAGAGGGACCTTTCCCCTGAAGGCTCTTGCTCCTCACTTTTATCCTGTGCAGCTGCAATTAGAGAAACCCCTGGGGTTTTGATTGCCTGAAGAGAAGGCCTCTCACCTCTGCAGGTGCAGTTTCTCCCAGACAGGGAGCAGCGCAGCACCACAGCCCCTCAGCACCACCAACCTCCCCAGCCACCTGGGCCCAGCTGGGGGACACACTCTAGCTCTTAGCAAGGGCATCCCAGCTGTCGGCAGAGCTCTCTCCTTGCCCACTGCAGGTGGGTGTTGCACTAAGGAGCAGGGGCTGTGTTTTGGGTGGCTTGGGAGATGCACTGGCACCAAAGTCACAACCAAACTGTGTCCTGCATGGCCCAAGATGAATGGGTTTGCTAATGTTGGTCTTTAGTTAATCAAACTGTTTTTTGGAAGAAAACCCGAACCACAAACCCACATTATTTTAAATGTAACCCAAGTGGATTAGGCAATTCCCTGCAGGTCCCAGCAGTTTGGAGAGGCACTTTAAGCAATGCTTCAGTATTTCATTTACTGAAAAGATGAAAAGCATGAAAAGCCTTCCAGAGAAAGCACTTGGAAAGGGCACTAGGAGGCTGATTTTGAGGTCCATAGTGACAGTCTATCACAAATTTCCAGTATGAGCTTGGACAAGTCCCCCAGCCAGCCTGTCCCCCCTTGTCAGTGGGGTATGAAGGTACAGGCTCACTGTTATTTCCAAGGGCTGTGTTGAGGTAAATGCAGTCAAGCATTTGTGCAGCATTCGGCGTGTAGTGAGGGACAGCATATACAAACTGAGGCAGAGAAAACCTAAACATTAGACTCTCAAGGCTTTGACTGCCGGAGTCAACATCATCACTGCTCTCCGTCATCACCAAAATTTCCATTGACGTCAGTGGATGTTCTGGGTGTGAAAGGCCTGCAGACTCTGAAACTGTGCAGCAATTGCTTGTGGATATCTTAAGCTTGGCCTGATGTGATTTATATCCAGCTTGTCCTCTTCATCTGTGACCTGAACCGCTTAGTACTTTTTGGAATAGTCAAAATGAAACTTTCAGGAGACACTGGCCAGCTGGCCTCCTGTAAATTGGATTTTTGTAGTGGTTGGCACAGGCAGACCAAAAAAGTATGCAAGAATAAAATGCTTTTCTAGTAGTTGCTGTCTTGGCTTCTGTGCTCTGCTGATATAAAAGCAGGGTGCCAATAGGAGGGGGAGCAGTGCTGCTGTGTCTTGGGAGAAGGAATAAGAGGCAAAACAAGAAGGAGAGAAATAGCTCAGTGATAAAATTGGCTATGCAAACACCTTGAGACAGCTCTTACTGAAACACATATATACACCCTCACACACGTATTTAATTTGCACCTTTATGCCTGTGGATTGTCAGAGAGCCTTTGTGTGGAGATATGGCTCCAGCTGGGCAAAGCCCTGTTAGCCCTTGCTGCTGGCACTACCAGCCTTGGGCCAAGGGCATAAACTAATCAACTTCATAGCCTAAAGTACTGATTATTCAGTGCCATGACGAGATACTGAGAATAGCTGGGAACAGGAAGGCACGTAAGTCAGGAGATACCAAAAGACACACCATTAACTTGGCAGCTAGTGTATGAAAAGAAAGAAAGTTATACAAAAACGAAAGCTGAGAGTTTGCTGACATAACAGAGTCGCTGACATTTACAATGCACAAATTGCCCCTAGATGCATTAAATAAACGGGATATAGAAAGGAAATAATCTTTTCTAAATACTCATATCTGTGGTCATTTTTAGAGTACCTCCTCTCAAGAACAGGTGAATCTTTTCTGTTTGAAGTTTGTTTGCCCTTTTAGCTGCACTGCTGATGTTCATTTAACACAGAACCAGAGCACTCTCTGCCCTGTACTCCCTTACTTTCTGTTCTTCAGCAAAGGCATCCCAATCCTGCACACAGCAGCACAGCAAGGAGGGGACCATGGAATTGGAGTAAGGAGGTCTCAAAACTCTGGGATGACTCTGTGATGGCATCTATACCCTCATCCCAGAGCCTGATTGAACAGCACCCTTCAGAGCACAGCAATCTTTGAAAAGCAGCCTGTGAAAGATTGAGAAATTCAGCAGTCACATGACGTGAACAAATACAGCTGATGAGTTTGGTGCCAAAAGGAGGGGGTGCTAGAAAAAACGATGTCCATCGCTTCTGAGATTAAGATTTCTAAGCAGCTTTACGTGTTTTGACCTTTCTCCCAATAGGCTAATCCTTCAGAAAACACTGATGTTGCTAGTTGCATTAAACTTGTGTAACACCTTAGTATAAATGGTAAAAATAGAGCAATATGTAACAGAAATTGAATGGCTTTCATCTCTGCTACTGGAACATTAAGGTCTCTCAAGTGGCCTACAATAACTGAGAATGGCTTGAAATCAATTACCTGCTGTCCAAGAGAAACATGAAATTTTCCACTTCCCACATAAGCACTTTGTTGTTTGAACAGTAAACACGCAAATTAAAAAATACTGACAGCTACTGCATTTTTAAAGGATCGGATAGCGCAGAAATGGAGCCATAGTACCTGAAACACCAAGAGAATGTACTCATGAAGGATTAGGCAGATATAACTCCAGTGAAGAGCTGTAGGAACTTGTGTGGCTTGGATTTTTGAGGGTAACATCTCCTCTACAGTGTTGTTCTACAAATGTTGGTTGAGAAGTTGTACATGTTTATTTTCATTCAATTTGCAGTGAAACAAAATGCCCATTCACTGAATCAGAAGCTTCTGAAGAAGGGTACAGGTTAACAAAAAAACTTACAAAAATACTGAAATAAGTTTTGAATTTTTTTTGTTTGAACAATTTAAGTGAAATTAGTCTTTTAAATTCCCAATGAATATCAACTAAATCTATAGTGGAAAATAATGGAAGTGATCAAAATCAGCAGAAAATAATAATAAAAAAATAGGCCAGATTGTATTGTACTTGAAAGGTGGTTTTATTTTCATTTCCCAGCTGTGTATGCTCTTGGATTTTGCCTATCATCCATTTGGAACAAGATTTCTTTTAAAATTTCAAAATGCATCCTAGAAAGCAAAGTCTATTAATGACCCTTTATACTATCCCTTAAAAACTCTTTCATGCGACTGC
Source organism: Rhagologus leucostigma (assembly GCA_013397725.1). Taxonomy (NCBI): domain Eukaryota; kingdom Metazoa; phylum Chordata; class Aves; order Passeriformes; genus Rhagologus; species Rhagologus leucostigma. The sequence goes on from VZTD01000299.1 coordinate 1,749,079, forward strand.
GTGAAAGGCACTGCTGACCCAAGCTTCACAGCCAAGAAACCACTTTCTTGAAGAGAGGGAGGGGAATTTTTCCCTCCATAGCCTTACAATATAGTTTATAGCTATCTTCATAAATAAGACCTGCAGGAGGAAATGTTAAAAAGAAGTAAGAAAGCTGATCATGCACATGCCAGTTCAGGAGCCTAGTCTCTAAGGAATTTTCTCCTCCCTACTTTTCAGAGTTACAAAGGAATCTGGAAAATTACATGCAATATTATAAGAGGATCCTACATAAAAGCAAAATCTTCTCTGAAGACTCTTTTCAAGACACAAGTGTACAGAGCATCAACTTCATTTTCTTTCTGAGCACAAGAGGCAGGTCTACAGGATAAATACAAGACACAGTTATCTTTCAGCTCTTCTTGCACTCTGAGGGGTCAACATCTTCATAGTTTTTTCAAGCTCTTTTTATGCTTATGGATTGATGGGCCACTCATTGTTACATGGTTCAGAACCTGAATCTCAGTTTCATGATCCATAAATCTGCAGGCTGTGATCTTTTCCCCTTTACACACTCTAAAGAAGTGAGCAGGATACTGAGTTTTGTGATAGCTCTTCCCTCCAGAGAGGGAGTTACCACAGAGCAGTTCTAGGAACATGATTTGTGCCTGCTTTTGCAGCTCAGAAAATTTCCAGCTCCTTCCATCAGCTCCTTGCAACTCCCCAGACATCCCAGGTGAAAAGCCCTTGATGTTTCAGAATTGTGGAAGTAGATAACCCTTGCTTCTTCTCTGCTCAAGCCAGCAGCCTCCAATTCCAAAGAAACTACAACCGGTTCTCTCCTTGAGAGATGTGTTATTTGCATAGGAGAAAGGGCTGCCTGTGGGCTGGGAAATCACAGGGTGGAAAAGGTATCTCCAGAGGTCTGCCATTAGCAGCCACATGCCCATCTGCATCTTCTCCGGCATGTGGCCACTGACACAGGAGAACTAAGAAGCACTCCACAGACAGCGACGGATGCAGATATCCTCCAGCAGCGTCAGGAATGGCAAACTCCATCTGAGCCTTGCCTGATGATGCTGGTATGAACTTGGGGTGCAGAAACAGGAGAAATAGTAAACAAATACCACAGATTCAGAGAGCTGCAATGCCCCTGTTATGCATATTGTTGTACTGGTCGGATCAGGTCTTTAAAACAGGTGTCAGCTGTCATGGCTATTAAGTCTTATGCTCATTTGAATTCCAGGATGGTGTAGCTTTATTTACCTCCCTGGTTCCTACTGCAAGTGTGGAGCGGCACACGTGGGTCACCCTTGTGCCTCCAGTGTTGGCTATTAGAGCAGCCACATTTGGCGCTGACTTTTCTTCCAGCTGCTGTCAATGTCCCAGTCTGGACTTTTCAGCCAACATCCTCCTTAGACAGAAAATAGGAAAATAAATACCTAATGGGGTTATTAGCCTTCAACTGCTTCATTCAGAATGGAGTAAAGCAAGTGTGATATTAAAAAGAACAGAGAAGAAATACAAGAAAAGAGAGAGATCCGACAGAAATTGATTCATTCTACAAGTAAGGAAAAGGATTATGGCACTGAGGTGATTACGCTGCTTAGAGGTTATAAGAAATGAGATCTATCTGAAGCCCCCGGAAAGACCAGAAATGAGGACCGTGGTGCGGGATACTTAAGGTGGTTTCAGATTTGCCACATTTAAAAAACAGACTTGAAGTTGAGACAGTGGATGTGACTAAAAATTGCTGGAAGCCATGAGAGTCCCTCTGAACAGGATGCTAACCATTATTATTTATGTGTTTGGATGGAATACACAGCTGCTCTTCAGAGGCCAGGCGGAAATTTGTTTTGAATCTGAAGCCTTCCACAGATACGATGCTTCAGAGTGCTCATCTGTGTGTTTTAAAATGTTATATTATTTATATGAAGTATTTTATATTTTTAAGGTTTTCCTCCTACATGATAAGAGGTGATGAAGCACCAAAAGTCTTTGGCCAGAGTCTGGTGCCACAGCAGTAGGAAAATACAAAGCAGTTGCATCTTGTCATTGCTGTGCATGTGTGGGGGGAATGTCAGCATGGTTTGGATAAGGCTGTTACAGCACACACTGCTCTCCTTCCTAGTGACATTTTTTATGTACTTGTTCTTTTTCTTTTATACTTTTATTGCCTACTAAACGGTTTCTTTTGGCTCTGCTTTGTGTGAACCTCAGTGCAAAGAAAACAGTTCTGTTCAGAGAAGCACTTTGCAAACTGCCCTGAGGAGGAGTGAGCTGGTGCCTTGATAGCATATAATGCACCATCCTGATCTTGGCTGTAAATCCACAAACTAGGATTTCAACCCAGTCATTGCTGAATGCACCAATTTGCTTTGCGAAAGGCTGAAAAACAGAAAGGAGCCCTCATTTGTAATGGTACTAACGTAGGAACTTTTCGGCACAAGATGCAGCACTCCTGAGTTAATGAATTGGAAAACGCATCTGCTGGTCCAAATGCCGTACTTGTCTTTCTGGGAACAAAATTTTTGAAAGACTAACACAGCATAAACCATCCCTTCCTTCTCTGCCCATTCTGTGTCAGTGAGGCATTCACTCAGAGGTGCCTGTGAAGAGATGGACCCGGACCACACAGGAATTGCCAGTCTGGGTCCAGCCAAGCCCTGTCCTATCTCTGGCAGCTGCTGACGGTGGAGGCACCAGGGACACGGCACACGTGAAGAAACCCATCCCCTGGGGCAAGTTGCCACTTTCTTGTCTTTCTCTTCCTGCTCTCCTGCTTAACCCACCTTGGATGCATTAGCCATGTACCTTCACTCAGCCTGTAACACAAGTGTAACTCCCAGCAGTTCAGGAGCAGTGAAAATTAATTAAAATTTCATTAATTAAAGCACTCTGAAGCACTTAGGTGTAAGTGCAGAGCCAAAGTACTTCTCTACTGCCTTTCTGGATCACTGTCGTAAGCTCCTGATTATCTGCACAGCTCAGCTTGGACTTTGCCACCCCCTAGGAATTTACTGCGTGTGCTTGGTCTGACAAGTTTGGGACTTCTTCCTGTGACAAGAAACCATCCATACTGCATGTTGTGATGGTGCAGGGTGATTGGGATTCACTAAGACTACATCTCTGAAGAGAAAACAGTATCATTAACTTCTGGGAATTAGCACAGCAGATAGAGGAAGAATACAGATTAATCAGGGTGAAGGCACGCTGTCTAGCGAGAGCTCCTGGAAGACTTGCAAGGAGAGCCCTTGCTTTCAAGTGGCAAAAACTGACTGCTGACAAGAAACGAGGTGACTCAGAAACATGGTATCTGGATTTGTCTCAGAAATGTGACTGTGACATTTGAAAGTGTCAAATGAAAACGACAACTTTTAACATGGATTTCCCTTAATCAGAATAGATCATGCATTTCATGCTGGAAATGTTCTGGCTGTTATCAGCTTCTGTGCTATTACATTTTGATGTGCCTCTGGTAATGGCTTTAATAAAATGTCTGGAATAGAGCCTGTTAAGGAGTTTTCTTAGATTTAGATGCTCAGATACCATGGGATTGACTAGCACAGATGAACATCCTTTTATGATAGAAGATTTCTAAAATAAAATGTTAGAATATTAGGGAAGACCCTCCTGTACTACAACTTGATTTAAAGTCACAAAAGTAATTTCTGTTCTTTGACTATTTACGACTAGAGGAGTAAAGTTCCTTCTAATCTACATCAGTGAAGCATGCAGCATATCTGTTCTTACAGCACTCACTTTTGGCTAAAATGAAATAGCTTTGTGACACACAGCTGCAGCTTACGGTATCTTCCTGGATTTCATGGGTAGAGGGAGTAACACGGAATGTGGGACTGTGATTTTCTGAGCGAGACTGTAAGGGCCTCCCTCCTGCTTGGTGGTTCTGAAAGCCGAGCAGCAGTGAGGAGAGCCAAGTATTTGCCAGATACGAAATTACCGGGCTCATTTGTCTTCCACCTTCTACTCTTGTGACATGCTTATTCCTTCCTTCATTTTGGAAAATGACCTTGTGATCTCTGCTTCCAGCACCACACTATTTCCAGAGCAGCTGCACAGAGAGCAGTGAAAAATCTGCTCCCTGCTATTACAGAGTAAAAGCATTATGAGGGGAGGAAGCACAGGGTGTCCTTGCAGCAGGAGCCAGCTCCTGCTGAAACCTCGCAGCTTGCCACCTAGGAGAGAAGTGGACCTTATCTAGCCATGATTGATGGCATAGCCCTGTGGTTGTGCCTGCTCTGTCTTCATTTTAATAACACATTTTTAAGGCCCGTGACAGACTATAATTGTAAAATGGCTTTTCTGGCCCTCTCCCAGATCTGTGGCTTCAGAGGCCAACATCAGAACGTGCTACATAATTTGGATCAGATACCCTTTGGTTGCAGTTACGGCTAGTGCAATTGCAGCCACACACAGTGGATTGCCTGGGAAATGAAAACGGTTGGGTTAATAGCAGAAAGCATGCGAGGAGGAGGCACAGTGCTGTTCTGAGAGTGGTTAAAAGCAGAGGAGACAAGCATAGCTAGCTGGCCTGTTTCAGTGTGCCTGTGAATCCTTACACATGCATAGCAGGGGGGTGTTGAAAAATTTAACAGAACTACTGCTGGGGATTTATCACAGCCTACATACTCTGTAAGCACTTACCTCAGTTTAAGTTCAGACATAGATTAATTTAACCAAATAACTTTAACTGGAAAAGCATGTTTACATCTTTCTAAAACTCTCAGATTTCTTTCAACCTTGTATTTTATAAACTGCTTTTGGTTAAGCCAGCCCAGCCAGGCTGAGCTCAGTGCTGCAAGCTTTCTGAGGGAGCTCCGCAGTGAGACTCGTCATTTGCCTGCTTCTCACATATGGCTTCCTCTTTCACTGTCATCAGTAAGATCTGGACACCTTATGTCATATTGTGACACGAACTGGGGGAGATTGAGGTGTTATGTTGGCAGAAAGCAAATCTCAGGCAGAAAGGAACTGGGCCTTTTGAAAGTCCTGAGGTTATTTGCATCTACAAGGATGTTTGTAATCATTTGCCTTCCTGTTCACCTGCCAGGTTCTGCTACTGCATCACGTTGTGTTACTTAGGTTCATGGTGAGATCCATGAAGAGGTGAGAAAAGCATGTCCCCGATGTCCTCAGCCTTCTGTCCAACCTTAGAGTCAAAGAATCATAGAATCACTAAGGTCAAAAAAGGCTTCTAAGATTACCAAGTCCAACCATCAACTTAGCACCATCGCCATGTTCACAACTAAACCATGTCCTCAAGTGCCACGGCCACATTTTTTTTTTAATATTTCCAGGGAAGGTGACTCCACCGCTTCTATGGGCAGCCTGTTCCAATGTCTGACAACCATTTTTATGAAGAAATTTTTTTTAATACCTGATCTAAACCTCCTCTGGCACAACTGGAGGCCATTTCATTTCCTTCTGTCACTTGTTACCTGGGAGAAGAGACTGACATCACGTCACTACAACCTTTCAGGTAATTGTAGAGAATGATAAGGTCCCCCCCAAACCTCCTTTTCTCCAGGCTAAACAACCCCAGCTCCCTCAGTTACTCCTTAAAAGACTTGTGGTCCAGGCTCTTCCCTGGCTTCACTGCCCTTCTCTGGAAATGGCGACCAAAGCCCCTCCACAGGGTGCCGAACAGCAGCCGAAGAAGTCAGCACTCACCAGTTAAATGAAAAATGGCAGGTTTTAGCAGATATGTGCCTCAACCTTGATGGCAGACTCTGTGGCACAGGTGCTGTGTTTGTTTCCCTGCTGAAAAAGCACCAAGCACAAGCTAGTCCAGATCAGGATTTGCTGGATGCTAATGTCATACAAATATTAAGCAATAGAGATACTTGCATGGCTGTGTGAGCTAGGAAAAGGAGACATGGGCTTAGATAATGGAGATTTAATACAGCATGTCACTAGGAGAGGAAGGGAATTAGATGTCAATAAATAGAGAACAAAAATACATGAATGAACTGTTCAGCAATGAAGATGTGTATGGGTTTGAGTTAAGCCATAGAGCCCTGAGCCTGGGAGAAGAAGTAAGATATCAAAGATTAAGGCTAAGTCTCCTTATTGCTCATGGCATCTGAAGAACATGTAAGATGATGGATGCATTAATTAGCTCATTGCATCTCAGGAGCTGAAATAGTTGGTAGGTGGGCTGAGCCATAAACTAAAATAATCCCAGCATGTGAGAGAGGATGAGCAGGCAACTTCAAGATTACATGGGAGATAGAAGAGACCAATGTCAACTGTCCAACAAGAAAACATGGAATAATATCTTCAAAATACATAGTAAAAGACTAATCTGTCAATAATACTTGCTCTTTGATATGAATTTTATTTTATTGCTATGCTGCTTCAGTAAAAATATATTTAGCCTTTTCTCTTCATTATCAATAGCGTATGTAACAAGGATGAATATACCAAGTTTACAACACGTGGTCAATGCATTCTTAGAAAGGAGTTTTCACTCATTATAATTTGTGAAATAACAAACAAACTATTATTTCAGTAACTCCCCATACCCATTTTTACTCGTTCACTGCCAGAATGGGATAATTGTGTTTTATGTGAGGTTGATACTGAAACTCAGAGCATTCCCAGAGATCTTTGACAATTGAGGTTTACATGTGTTAGGAAATTGCTCACAATCACATTTAATGTATGCATAAATCATTCTAAAAAGTAAACCAACAGACAAAAATGATTCAGTGTTGGTGAGACTGATTAAATTTCTCATCAAGATAACACAAAAAGAATTTGACAAATAATCCACAGACAGCACAAATGAGCAAACTGCAAGAAATGACTGGATTACTCCAGTCATTTAAATCCATAAAACCTTCACACTGAAATCCTGGGGGGGGTCACAACAAATGAAAAACATCAATTCATATTCAGGTGCTAATGCACTGACTTTTCCAGCGGGCTGAAGATTGTCACTACCCACAGACTTCAAAAGGAATTATGGGTGATCAATTTGGATCTTAAAATAGACATAGGAAGGTTAAGTACGGTGTCTCTCACACAGGGCATCAGCCATGGTGAGATTCCAGTCCAGGAGAGAGTCAAAAAACTTTTCTGAAGGGGAGTTTTCCCTTTTGGAGGTTTGTAGGGAGGTGAGTGCTGGGGATGCCTTGTCCTCTTCCCGGGGCTTCAGCTTTGTCTGTAGGCAGGGAGGAAGGGACTTTGGGAGCAGCACCAAGCAGCGCTTTGCAGACAGATGCTTGAGAATAAGCAGCCTTCTTCCTGCTGCAAGAAGGCAGGTGTCAGCTCCCTTGGCAAACAAACTCAGGCCTGATCCTGGAGACCGTGCTTTTCTGTCCAGACCCTCAGGGTAAGATACTTGTTGCACAAGGGAATTTTTCCACCCCAGTCAAGATCATGACCCCACATTTATCCTAGAGCTAGAAAGTATAAAATCTGTGGCTTCACTTTCCTTTCAACACTTTGCAATTTACAGAAGAGCTCCTGATATGCAGGATGTTCTATGAAGCCTGTCAAAAGTAAAACAGCCTGTTACCCGCTTGGGAAATCCCTGTTCTTGCAGGATAAGGGGACTCAGCATGTAGCTGACATCAAATGGTGCCTGTATACAGACATAGACGCACACGCACACGTATGTACAACACCACAAGGAGACATTTCCAACAGCTTTTACTACCAGTTCACCACTCCTTCCAACTGAATCATTACAGTTCCACCACAGCCTTCAGTAAGAATAGAGAATCCAGCAGCAGAACCTCAAAAATGCTACCCAAAATATTCTGACACCTCACTAAATCTCATTCAGAGTCACAGTACCCTGCGATATCCTTATCTGTCATTCTCTTTCTCCCCTCCCCCCAAGGTACCTAACACAAAATCTGGTTCATTTTACTGTAAATGTGCACTAGGGAATCTGCTAAATTTGGCTCTATCAATACTGCACCTACACAGCTAGAATAAAGAGCTTCAGTGTTTGAACTCCGCTCTTTCTCAAAACTTAATGCGCTGTGATGAAACTGAGAGAAAGGGAGGTTACTCAATAAGCTGAAGCCCTTGCGAGACAGAAAAATGTACTGAACAGTAGTTCATGTTGGTACTAAGTTTAGTGCAGTGTCTGACTTTCTTTACAGATTGTTTCCCAGGAAGAGTGACAAAAGCAGCAACGTGGTTCCAGCTACCTCCTCAGAGGCAATGCCTGTTTTGCTACCCTTTCTTCTGGATCCCTAGCAGTGAAAGTGCTGCTCCTCTGGCAGGCCTCTGCTACTACAGGGAAGGGATCTAAAGCATCTCACCAAGGCTGGTGGGTGAAGCATTCTGAGATGCGCAGGGCTTTAAGTGGCTGGGGACACCAGCTTAGTTATCTCCTGGGGTTGCTGGCTACTTTCCCAGTGCTGGAGAGCTGGTCAGCTTTGCCACAGCCATGCTGGGGCTACCCAGGAGGTACAGCCTGCTGAAATCTCACTACAACACCAAGGATTTATGAGCTGAAGAGCTGCATAGCTAGCTGGCCACGGGGAGGGCAGGTGGCTATTCTACTGAAGGGATCCCACAGCAGGAATGACAGTTCCTGTTTATGCAGAAAGACCAGTAGCATGCAGTGGCAGAAAGTAGGTGAACCTGGCATTTAGCTGGAGACACTTTCCATCTCATTGTAAATCATCTGCTCTTGTTCATTGTGTAGTGGTGGGCTGGAATGAATAGCTCTAGCCACGGTGTGAGCAGGGGAGAGGCATGAGATGTGTTGTGAAGACTGTAACACAGCTACTGGGAATCACTCGGGCACACTGAGGACTATGGGGACATCAGCACAATTTGTACCAAGTCTAATGGAAAAATCAACTAATTCATTCTCGGAGAAGTGTAAGATAACAAAGTTGCATTAACAAATCTTGTCTGGTAAGCGCTATTTACATCTTGAATTGCCAGAAAAGGGGAGAGCATCAGAACGTGGAGGCGGCTATAAACCAAGTCCCTGTGGAGGAGGGATTGACCAGATAAGCATGCACTAAAACCAGGACATGTCTTTCAGCTGTCTGCATTTTGTCAAGCACGGAGGGACTATGTTCAAAGGCTTGGGTAAGATGAGTGTGTGCTAAGGAGCTTATCTGCTGGAGTAGGTTAGATCAGCCATGATAAGCCGAATTAAGATGGCTTGCATCTCACCTGCTGCTGCCAGTGCCACCGTATCTTTGGTCTGTCTGTGTTTGTGGGGATGGATCTGCTTAGGCCTTACCCCTGGCAGAAGGTCAGACCTCACCCTTAGGAGGGAGAAAGGTCTGCTGGAAGCCACACATAGATGTTCATGGCTGTTTGCAGGATGGGGCACGCGTCTTAACCTTTTTGTGGCTCTAACCCGTTGACAAGCTTTGCTTCTCAGGAAGGAGTGCCATTCAGCATCACTGAAAACCAGCACTGGCACTCCTAAATCTTAGTAATTAGTCAAATTAATTATTAAAAATACAGAAAATACCACTAGCAAGGAATCAGCAGAGTTTTCTGATTATTCTCTTACCATTTGGCTAATAAATGTTGCTGGGGAGCTGGAAGCCAGTTTCAGGTAACTTACACTAGTCCAGATTCTCATCTTCACCCACCCTAAAGCTGTGCCAGTGTGAGATATTTTTGGTTTGAAAAGAGTGTAAATGAACTGAGAGTTTGGCTCACGGGTGAGGATTGGATAACATGATGACAGAAGGGCTTTATAAACATTTATTATTCAAAATCTCTTCTGCAAATGTGAACACGCCTAGGCAATTATCTTGCTTTAGCCGCAGATGGGCAATTTCGATGCAATTATTATGCACCTTCAGTACTACAAAGCTTTCAGTGCCATTCCTTTTGAAAATGTCTGAATTAAACAGAATGACAAAACTAATGAACTATTGCATCTTTTTCCTGTCAGCTGCACAACGTCTAGTAGATGCCATCAGCATGCTTCATGTGGAGGAACTGCGTGGTCATGGCTGTTAGCCCAAAGGCACGCAAACGCCGAGCTTTTTGCTGAAGACAAACCCATCTGTAGCCTTCAGTAGCTGAGTTACTCGAGGAAGGATAATTTATTGTTGCACACTCAGATCATGACATGAGATGGATACCAAGACTTTATTTGTCATCTCTCTCTCAAATATCCCTAATGAGATGTTTCTACATGTCCCCAAAACCTGTAGTTATTTACTGTTCTGAGCTAGACAAAAGCTTTTTGAGACTCCAGATACCAGTAGCATAATAGTGGAAAGTGTCTGAAGCCACACTGACAAAAAGAACAGTTTGTTTTTAGCACAACTGCTGTGGAGGAAACACACTTGTCTCCAGTTTCTTGAAACCACTTGTCTCTGGTTTCTTGCAGCAAACACATCCGGGAAGCCAGATGTTTTTTGTTTTGTTTTGTTTTAATCCTTAAAACAAAGCAAAGCTCAAGAAATATAAAACAGCAGACAAGTTAGTTTGTAACTTGCCAGCCAAAAGTAAAGTCCACAATTAACTATAGATATAACTGGCATGATTTTCAAGAGGAATTTCCTCATTATGACTCCTGTTCACCTGAAAATAAAGCCAATTCACTGGTCACTTTCGAAAAGACTGCAAGAAGGTATCTTTAGCAGTTTCGCAAATTTTATTTGTACATTCATTCCTGTTAAGAAACAAATCAGTTAACACATGAAATAACTCTTGGTGGTATGACTGTATCTTCCCTAGGTGGTTCCAAGTGACTTATCTGGACCTCTATAACTCGGATGGCTGCTGACCCAAACCAAGCCCTGGTATTTCCCATGCTAAGAGCCTGCAGCCAGCCATAGGACTCTATACATGAGCAATACTACAAGAAGCACACTGTCCACTTTAATCACACAGGATTTATTGATCCAGCTTAGCTCATAGAGGAGCTATCCTATCACTCATGCAAATGTTACGTTTCAGCAGAGGTCAGGCACCCTGCTTCCACAACACACCACATTTGGCCCACCATCTCTGATTCCCAAGCATCCAGTAACCACTCTTTGAGGCTCTTCTCGTTTTTCAGGCTCCTGACAGCTCACTAGCACATTGAGAGAAACCACCTTGCTTGTTTCAAATACCTCCCTTATTCTGCTTGATGTCACTTAGCTCTTTCCTCACCTTCCTCAATCCATGGTTTAGCTGATCTTTATCATACTCCCATGCAGTTATCTGTCTTACATGACCAAGAGCACAACTCTGCTAAAAAATCCATGTGGAACTTGGTAAGGCAGAAAATTATGGCGTAAGAACTACTGGAACTACAGAAGAACATGGTTTTGGAAATTGTCTGAAAAATCTATGAAATCAATAGAGCTCTTTGTTAAATGCTGTAAGATTTTCAGAGGGTTGGCCTTAATTTTTAAAAATTTCATGAGCAAGGGCAGGTCTGCATGCATGTTAACAGAAAGCAGCTGATCATGTGTCTGTACGTCACTGTATCCTCTTCTGGCACACTATTTTTCAACACTAAGTTTTTCTATTTCTGTTCTCCAGAATCAAAAGTCACTTTTTAAAAGTAATGTGGAGGAGCAGGGTGAATTTCAGTCTGGTCAAAGCCTGAGTTCTCCTCTGCAAGACGAAATACATCTAAATAGTTATTAACTTGTTTTTTTTAATATGCACTCAGCCAGACCCTTTCTGATAGAAATCAGGAAGAAATTAGTTGCTGTGAGGGTGGTGAGGCACTAGAACAGGTTGCCCAGAGAAGCTGTGATGCCTCATTCCTGGAGGTGTTCAAGGTCAGGCTGGATGGGGCTTTGAGCAATCTGGTCTAGTGGGAGGTGTCCCTGCCCATGGAGGGGGAGTTGGAACTGGATGATCTTTAAGATCCCTGCCATTCTATGATGAAATCAGCATTCTCTCATGGGGCTCAGTGGAGTTATTCCAGATAGGGTGAAGTGCTGCCTGTACCCATCACATTTAATATAGAGGACTTCATGAAATACTGAAAACACTAGGTGAAAATTTGATTATTAAAAGTAAGTTAAGCCCTCATTTTAGTGGCTTAATACCATTTATTTTCAAATTTCAAGGTTAATAAAAAATACATCAAATTCTCAGGGTTTGAATCAACATATCTTCGCCTGAGGACAAAAAATATTTAAGGTGGCTCTGGTAAAAAGGGGAAAACAGAAGCAGAACAGGTACCATTCATGTTCTGGTACGGGTAATTTTGGGATATCCTAGAGACAGTGCAATAAAAGATGCAATAAAGCACATCTAAATTTAATAACAGTTATGCCTCATTCAGTGTCTGCAGATCACTAATCATTAACAAAATCAAAAGGTAGATATGATGTGGCTTTGCACTGAGCAGGCTGGACTAGAGCTGCCTCCCCAGGTCCCTGGCAGCTAGAATTATGCCATGATTCTACGACCTGATGTTCAGGGTATCGCTGTGAGATGGTCTAACAAGACCACCACTTTTTAGATGGAAAAAATATCAGACAGCATTACAGAGCTATAGTTTCATTTTTCTTCCAGTCAGTCTTAAGAGGTACTGAAAGCAGAGGTGAAATTCTTGCTGTTTTCTAGTGTCCTACTGAATAGGAGAGTTTTTCATATCAGAAAAATTATCTTTCTGTACTTGGAAATCTAGATATACTCCAGCTGAAGGTATACTAAGCCAGACTAGGGAAGAAGGTTGTACTTCCAGTGCAGAAAAGGCAAGATACAATTTTCAGTTGGCCTGGCTGTCCTCTGTAATAGATACAGTGAAGAGAATTAAGTTTAAAAAATTCAGTATTTTGGTGAAGCAAAACATTTTTTTAAATGCAATGCAAGGGCAAATGCCAGATGATGTAGAGGAAAAAGAGTCCTCCTCTAGCAAATGGACCTGGATTATTACCAACCAAGGTGCCTCGTCTCAGCAATGTACTACATGAAGGTCAATAATATGTCACTGAAGGGGCACTCATGGGTACTTGAAGGGACTTGAGATCACTGAGGCTTAACAGTTGTGGATGCTGAAAGAGATGGGGGATGCCATCCTTCACATAAGGCTTCCAGAGGCCCACTCCCCCTGTGGGAATCTGAATGTTTCACTCAGGCAGTGGAAGGTTTTTGAAGATATGAAGGGAACCTTGCAGCAGCCTCTAACTGCTCGTGAAATGAGCAGCTTCAGTAAATGAGTAAACAGCTCCCCAGCTCCAGAGAGAAGGGACACAATTTCTATTAACAAACCACAAGCAATCAACACCAGCTCTAGGTGGGGAAGAGCTCAGTGGGAGGTACGAGGAGCAGGGAATAGATGAGGCAGCCACAGGAGACTTAGTGTAGGATTTCTTAGCCAAGAGACCCAAATGATACGGCAATGACCACTAAGCCATAAAGTAAATGAGGCTTTTTGCTTTGAACTCGCTGAGTTGTAGCTCTGACCTCAGGGACTGGCAAACAAACCAACAGGAGGATTTTCTTTTCTACAGCCAGGCTGAAGAGAAGTGGTCTTCACTAACTGCCACTCAAAGCAGGTGCACAAGGTAACAAAACCAGATGTTGTTTGCCTTCCCCATTTTTGGATCGGATTCTCTGGCAAAAAGCTACTATTTGGAAAGGTGTTTTAGCATTGGAAAACACAAAATGGTTGTACATGAGTGTGTGAATACCTGTATGAACCTGTCTGCCCATCAGCTCATACCTTAACATTATTTCCCTCCAAAAGCCCTTATGGATGTTCACAGACAACATTACGTAGCTGCTCGACAGGGTTTTTCAGTTTATGATACCCTGTTCATATACCTCTGTTGCTGCCAACCTTCACCTTTGGCTACTTGTCCCTTTTTACCTGTTATAGCTTTGTCTGGCAGGCAAGGGTGGCCAGCTCCTGGAGACCTGGACTGAACAGGATCCTCAGCCAGGTACGCGTGCATTTATATGAGGCTGCCTTTTCACACAAACACAAACAATCCTGGGAAATGTGGACACAGTCCATAACCACTAGGCAGCTGGACAAATAGGTTTTTTCCACTTCTGTAGTACTGCCAGCCTCCAACACTTCTCAGTGTATCATCCGTCTTTATTGAGAGCTGTTAATTATAGCTACAAAGTCTGTTGCCATACATGCACTTTCCTTTTTTAAAGCAGCTTTAAAGGTAGATGCCTTCAATATATTTTGACACAGATCTGCACTAGAAAAAACAAAAGCAGAATTCCTTATTACTCCTTCCCGGGTTTTGTTGTTATTTTTGCTGCTGTTGTAAACATCATGGAGAATCTATCTAGGACAGTCCCCATTTAATGAGTTTGTGCACTGGGGGGTCAAGGTACTCGGTGTGGTGACCAAGGTAAACAAGATCCTGCAAAAAGGCCACCTGTGAAACCTTCTTCCATGTTATGATGACTGGAAAAACAGCAAATCCATGCTCAGCTTTCTGCTTCTTTCTTTATGCAGTAAACATCACACACTCTCTTCCCAGTCCTTTTTTTTTCTTTGCCAGCCATAAAATGCAGCTACTTTTCTGTTTGTGTGTACAGGTCATGCCTGGAGGCAGGAAAGGGAGGAAGTGACCCGAGGTCCCTTCAGCCTGGCTTGCTTTTGCCCCATGGTCTCAGTGTGTGCAGAGAGGTCAGATCATCTTGAGTAGGACCAGCACAGGCAGATTTGCTCTTGAGGTCTCCCGAGAAAAGCCCTAGCAGTGTGGGAGCTTGGCAGCTTGCTTAACTAACCAGAGGCAGGTGTTAATGAAATGCAGTTTAACTACTGACCAGAGAGAGATCATTGAGTGCTGCAAGACACAACATTTTTTTCCAAGCAAAAGCCATTACATAAATACGTAATTTCATAGCACATGCCCTATCTGCAGGTAACAAGAACAATTACTTCTCTTTCTAGTCCTTGCCTCCAGCACTGTTACCTCATAGGAGGTAGATAATATAATTATTTTGAAGCATCTGTTCAAGCCACAGCAGAGGAGATGAAAGTAATAGAACAACAAGGCAAAATTACAGGACATTACTTAATTCAATCATCCTTGGAATGATTTTGCAAATCAGGCTCAAGATTAAAGAATGTGGGTTTCTCCTGATCAGGCAGTACCCAATTTTTATTCTCGATTAGCACTTCAGAGAAGTCCAAAAGCCCAGAAGAAGTGATTCTCAACAGATGAAGGCTCTTCAGATTAAGGAAAAGCTTTTCACAGGACATGAATTTTAAGATCTTTTCAGAACATCATAGTCTGAAAGACAAATACAAACTCAAAGTGTAATATGTGAGGTTAAATTAGAAAGGACTGGTTTCCTAAAGAAGGACCCATGACCATTTTCTCACAAAAGCTAAGACACGAGTTCTCAGAGACAGTGTTCTATCTGAATAGAAAGAATTAGCAAATCAGTCGAACGGAATTTTAAAAGAAATCTCTAAAAGGTATTTCCAGGAGTTTTAGAAAGGGAGGTAAACATAAATGCCACCTTACATCCCTGAGCCCACCATGCAGGCTTACCATTGTGAGAGCTGCCTCCAGAGAAGTTAGGATTTAGGCATTAATATTGTGGCTTTCTGCCAGCCACTCACATCAAGAGTCTGATGTGGGTACCATGCATTTGAGGGAGAGAAAAACTATCACCTTCACCATGGTCCAGAAGCAGATTTTTAAGCTTTTCAATGGAAGACGCTGAGAGGAGCAGTATCTCAATTCTAGTTAGGTGCCTAACTCTGGGATGCTGGAGGGCTCCCACTAGCAGCGAGTTTGACCACAGCCTTTCTCCTCACCCTTTCCTGCTGCTTACCTTACATGCCTCACATTTGTGTTTCTACTGTAGGTTTTGCTCTCCCTGTGAATTCTGTGGGGAAACCAGACATTCAGCTCCAAGCTGGCAGTGCTGGAATATGCAGTGTGACACTGAGAAGCCAGCTGTGGCACATTTCCTCCCTAAATCAACCCCTGGTACTGTCTTCAGAGGAGACTGATGTGAACAGGAGGCTACGCTAGAAAAACTCTGGAGCTGTTATTTTCTCAAGAACAGGCAGCCTGTAGAGCATATTTTTGACAGCTGGCTGAGAAATTTTTGTTTCAGGAGGCATAAAGACCAAGAGACCATGACATTAATCTTTAATCACCTACAAAAACAAGTCTCCCCAAAGAAGCGGCTGAAACGGCGACTCACGCGATCACCTGGCAATAGCGCAGTACCGCCGTATTATGTCAAGGCAGCAGCGAGAAGCCACCTCCAGAACCCCTGCGGGGTGACTGCACACCCATCCCACATCCCATGGGGAGACACTGTCCTTCTCAAAAGGCAAGAAATATCAGCTACTGCAGGTTTCATCAGGAAGTGGCAACTACTTGAGAAACAGAGGTTGACAACAGCATCACCCTGAGCTCTGTGGCTTGGGCTTCAGCTGAGCTAAGCCCAAATGAATGCTCCATGACTGAGCTTGATGCCATACGGACAGCAGGTTGGACACTGGACACATGCCCACCAGCACTGCCACTACCAGAAACGTCACACTGTTCCAGCAGAAGGCTTCACTACTACTGCTACTTGCTAATTGTACAATTTGGCCTTGTCTTCAGCTAGAACCTCTGGCAGAAAAGTGCATATTCACTGAAAAAGAGTCAGAGAAGTGATACAGTGACTATAACACAACACTGCCAGCAGCTCAGATATCTGTGGGAGAGATAAAGATGACTACAAGTATCATAAACCTCTTGTACAATATCCACATCTTCTTTTAATTAATTGCTTTGATACGAAGCACAAAGGTGAGTCATGACAGACAACTGTAGAGATCAAACTGATCTCTTGCTGTAGAGATCGAACTGATTTAATCTGGAGTTGGTCCTAACTGGTCTCTGTCGAACTTGGGTAAGAATCAGATGCTCTGTCTTTTAATTTCAACGGTTTATTTTGTTCCTTGGTTGTTTTATTATTATTATTATTATTTTTATTTTCCCCAAGAAGCTAATATGAACTTGAAATGTAAAGTGATTTTCTTTTGAGCAACACAAAGTAAATACGTATTATTTAAAGGATAATGTTCTGAATTAGACAAATAGAGTTTATAAACTGAAGTTTTTTGAAAGAAAACATGCTTCATTGGGTGACGTTTGCTAAAAACACTTGCATTTGTCATGTCTTGATGCTTCCACACCTTATTTATGACTCTCTTAATGCTGTCTGCTCTGGTGGCGAAGCTCCCATCTAAGTAGTAATATAAATCAGTAGGATGCCAAAAGTTAACCACACTGCAACATTTTGATGCTGTTGGGTAAGAGAGACTCATGAACACAAACCACTGAAAAATCAATAGTAAAACAGCATCCAGTCACGCCAAATGGCTCTGACCTTTTTTCCCCTCAGAGTTTCATCGGGGCCAGGGGTTTTGTTACCAGTGGAGTTCTCTTTCTGCTGCAGAGAAGGAGGGCAGTACCCATGGTGCAGTGAATTACACTTCATATGAGTCAGGATCAAACTAATGGACGCAACTCCTTGTATTACTGGGGATGATGGCTAGTGTCTCATCTTCTCCATGGCAGCAGAAATACCTGTGAAACACATTTAGAAACTGGCCCACGTTCTCCTGGACCTCAACTGAAGCTGTGGCACTGAAAGTTTGTGGCCCCTGAAGAATCAAATCTCGATTCTGAGCCCACAGGCATATAGGTCAAAAGTGGCTTTTGTGAAGTCAATATGTTGGTAAATCAGAGTAAGTGAGATCGACTATGTTAGTCCTCTGCCATTGTTGCATCAGTATTTTGGTTCAGTTTCAAAGACATAACAATACTTTGGTGTTACTTGCAACTTTTTCTTTATTTTCAAAGAAAAATCTTCAGATTCTGAAAGATTAGTGGCAGATAATTTGGGGGCAATATAGAGACAAAACTCTGAATCAGTGAAAAAGAACATTCTAAAAGATGTTCAAATGTGGTTGCAGATCAGTGCAGGGACTGCACTGTGATGATTTCTTCATTTGCCCAACACATCAGGTGCATTCAGTGTTTCAGAAGAGATTTAGTTCTAGCTTCTGTTCTGTTCTTTAGTCCTAAAGCTTTATGAAATAAAAATCAAGATCTAAATGATCAACAAACAAATAAATAAATAATCCTGCAAACTGTTCTTGAAAGTCCGTTCCCTTTCCTTGTCAAAAAAATCATTAGCTAAGACCATACCATCAAAATAAACAAGCTTTCTGAGGTATTCTTCTAAAATGTAAACAAACCCCTCTATTATTCCTCCCAGTTGGAACACAGAGGGCAAATCTTTATAAAAGGCGTGTTTCATTCTGCCTAGAGATACACAAAGCTAAGCAATATCTTGCAGAGATTTTAATTTAATCTTTCAAGTAGCCAGGGAGTTTTAAGCCCTAGTGCTTTTAATTTATGTTACCTCATAAATTAATAATGTAGGTATGATGGAGGATAGCTCATCAGATTAAATGTGTCATTTCATAAAGCAGTTTGGAAGCAAAAAGTATGAAGTACTCTTAAATGATGCATTAGGTGCACAAATCATTACATGCGTTATTTCTGGACTGGACAATGGTTGAAATGAGTAATAATTTAGTTACAGTAATTTTATTTTAAGCTAGTGAGCATTTGCACAAGGAGAGTGATGCTGACCCTGGCATGCTCTTTGGTGGCCTTCCAGAGCTCTCCGTACCACTCCCATGCATGCAGTCCTGTGCCATGACATCCTTGGTAGCAACCACGGGCAAAGTTCTTCTTGAGCAGCCTACACTTGGGCACAACCCTGGCAGCATTTGATGGAGCTGCACAAGGAGTATAGAGCAGCTGGAAGTGAACACATGAGTTCTGGTTTGCTATGAAGAATGACTCTCTCCCCATGGTGTGGACACACTGATAGTCTACTTCAGCTTAAACACCAAGTTCCTTACTGTGCAATATGGCTCAATCATAAATCCTTAATACTTCACATCGTGGTCTCATACTCAAAATCTTATAAAGAAACTGAATAAACCTGCTCTTAGTGATTCACGTCACTACAAAAGTTTGGTGGAAAATTTACTACTATTATACATGTTATAAAAAGGGAAAAAAAATCTGTTTTTCTGTCATGAACCAGCTAAAAACTGGTTTATGTCCATGACAGGTATGTTCTTCTTGTGAGACTACAAAACATAAAAATTCATGTATTTACAGCATAGCATACATACTGGTACAATACAACCAGAATTTAAAAACTGTAATAAACCATATAAGCTGTGTAGGAGGGACTATACATCTACTCACTGTTGCTACATTTTATGATCCCCCTTTTGTGTATTTTTCCTGGCTGCTGTTTTTCACGTGCCCTTTAACTGTATAGAGAGATACCCAAAGCACACCTGCTGGCTCTGGTGCCCTCAGGAAGGGGTGGTGTGAAAGCACTGCCTGTGCCAGGTGGAGGGGAGGCTGAGCTGCCCAGCCCTGCTGAGGTGGCTGGGCAGGTGTCCTTGGGGAGTTTTGCTGCCAAGAAACATTAGGTACCTGTGGATTTTAGCAGCCTGTGTAGGCAAGATCTGAGAACCCCTTCCTTTTCTACCTCACTGCTAAGGTGACTTAGACATTATATTTCCACCTTCTCTCACTACCGCCTTTTAATTTATCTTGTTCCAAATTCCTGCCAGAGAGCTCAGATAATATGTAAAATATAGATGAAAGTGAAGGATAAAAGAAGCAGAAAGTGATTATGCCAGTTTCTTTATAGTTCTAGGTCAGAATTGTCTTCTTTTAACTACCCAGAAGTCCATGAAATGTCTCCCTAACATGTCCAACCATGCCTGGACTGCAAGCTTTCCTGAAGATGGTGATGCATCCTCATATGGAGCTGCAAAGTCCCTGTGTATCTCTTTCTCTATATATTTGCACACATATGTAATGTGGAAAAAGGAGGAATAATTAAGAGGGGAGGCTGGACCGCAGTGCTCGGGTTTACTGATGTATACGCATGTGACATCTCAGCTGTAATGGAGCAAGCAGATGAGCAGTGAATCTTTTCACAGTTACTCTTCGTGCAGCACCACCAAAAGGCCTCAGTGTAGATAGTGGACATGCTGAGGCAGACACTACATAAACACATGGTAAGGGGGAGTCCTTCCTCCTCCCTAAAGGACTGTCTCATCCAAACGAACGGGAGTACAAGGAAATCAGAGGTCTGCAGCGACTAGCTCCAAACCACAGAACAAATCTGCAGCAAAGCTAGGAGCCACAGCCGCATCTCCAAATGCACACATCTTCCCTGACACCCAGAAAAACCTAAGTTAACCCTATTCAGTCTGCTTGTCAGACACACAAACGCACACTCTTTATGAAGCCTGGGCAAGCCTACTGCTAATGATGTTCCCCTGCATCCCAAACAGGCTGCAGGGCTTGCACCTGCTCTTCAATTCAGCCCTCATTTAATTAATGAAAGACATAAAACTACCAACTGTATCAATTTACTGCAGCAACAACGAGTACAATGCTCTGGGCTTTTAACCCCAGGGATCTGGCAAACCACAACCGCTCACCCCAGAATTCAGCAGTATTTAAAACATTATCTGAGAGCAGCTGGAAAGAAAAATACTTAAAACCAAAGAAACAAAAAGGTAGTTGCTTTTAGGCTAGCATTTGTTGCTGTTTTCAGATTAAACTGTAGCTTTCTGTAACCTCCATACTCGTCTTCTCTCTGAAGCAACCACATTTGCCATGAACAAATACAACCTGAAGACTGAAGTGCGGGAAATGTGGTACTTATGAAAATGCCTTTAAAACTTCTGGATCCTGCTCTAGAACCTGCAGTGAATGGTCATATCCTTTATCTGCAGCCCCCATATTATTTAAAAGATGAAGCAACCATAATGATGGCTACGCAGTAAAATTTCTTAACCCTAGTCATCTGAGGTAGAGCATTTCCTGAGTAACCTGGTTTCTTAGATTTTTCTTGTAGTAAGTTTCCACCTTGCTGCTGCGCAGCTGGGAGCTGAGAAATGTGTACTTCTTACTGTTTACTTTTCTGAGCTACTTCATTAAAAGTCTGTGAGCCCCACTGTGTAACAGAAGGGGAAAAGGTTGTTCACATCCTTCCACGTATCAGGGAAGCTCTCTGACATGGGACATCTTGATGGCTGAGTCATCCCATCTGTCCCAGACACCCCTCCGGCCAAAATGAGTGGAGCGGAGCTGAGGGAGCGCTCAGTGAGAGGCAGTCCTTCAAGCAGACACAGCATCCTCAGCCTCTCCCGCAGGATGGGCACTCAGGGCCTTCCATGAGCAACTCAGGCTTTGTGCGTTTGGCTTGCTATAAAGACAAGGTGTGCTGAAGACAAAGTGCTGCCTTTGGTTATGACTGCGCTTCCTCCCGGAAATAAACACAACAGCTCAAGTTTAACTGGGATCAGAGCTTGGCCTTTGATGTCAAGGGCGTAGTGCCAGGAAAATACTGCAGTACTTTTTACTCAGCTATTCAAGGCTCTGCTCTAGTCCTGAGCTTGGAAAAGAAAAGCTTACTTAGCTTACTCAGAGACTGACAGAGAAGTCAGCCATGGGTAGGGGAAAGAGATATTAATAAAAAAAATTATATTTGCAGAAAACTCTTGATAAATAATTGCAGAAAATGCAGCCTTCCATTACATGACTTGCATGTCTTGGAAATAAATCTGGATTTCGTACTGCTGGAATGAAATCATATTAGGAATAACAACAGCACCTAGTATAGGACACACAGTGAACTCAGACCATCCTTTAACAAACCTGGACAGGAAAGCAAACACAAGTTTGATTTAACTGACTGATTTAAACAAAATGTCTGCAAAATGTAGAGCAGCATGCAAGAGCCACGGGATTAAAAACAAAAGCTCCCATACCTGTATCTTTGCTTTGGAGACTGCTTTTCAGCTGACTTAAAAACATGTCCAAGATAATATAAAGGAAAGAATAAAAAGTTCCAGTTTGTTGCAAACCACGTTAGAGTGAAGGGTGCATCAAATTTCTTAAAGGTCAGTTTTGCTAGCTGGGTTGAACCTGACCAAGAGGAGCAGACACCCAGGACCACGGCCACACCCCAAAAAATCTTCTTGAGTTGCGTCACGGAGCATTTCCAGCAGCAGCGGTTCACCCTTCCACTGCCTTCCGCCCCAGCTTGCATCTGTGCTTCGGCTGGGGCTGGAGACTCCCGGGAGCGCTCATCCCCTGCGGAGAAGAAAACACATGGCTTACTAAGGAAATCCATCCTGCATTTTAGTTTTCAAATCTTAGGCCCTTCTGAAGTCACGTGGAGCTTTACGAGCAAAGGAACCCACCAGATCTTGCCACAAAATGTCCTTTGTTTTTAGATCATTGCAAAGCCTCTGGTTGAACTGAGGCATAATTAGAATGCAAACAACAATTATCACCTCTAGATTTAGAAGCTGTTTGGTAAAATGGAAGTGAAAATTACATGTTGCTTTGATGTACATAGAAAGATTTAACACACCACTTAAACTCGTGCTGTTAGGATACGTAAATGAATGAAAAATATGGTATTGAGTTTGATAAAGCAGCAAAGGGGATTATAACATCATTTGATATTGTTATTGTCTTGGAAAATGCAGAAATGGCCAGTTTACGGAATATGGTGTTTCTTAAAAGAGAGGGAGGGCAACATATTTAATCTTGAAGTTAAGCAAAATCACTGCAATATAAATAATGTGATTAATACTGAATTGGACCACCAGGCATTTCAGCGATCCCTGGAAGAACAGGTCTCCTGAGGCTGTAGCCAGATGGCAAAAACTAGACCAACCCACAGGCTGCCCTGAAGTCCATCTCTGACCAGGCGACTTTTTTGACTAACTTTTTTTAGTTCGAGTCCTGCACAAACTGAGACTGGACTGGAGCTTTACCCTGTTACACCTAAGCCTAGCATGCTGCTGGAAATTTTTCACCTAAAAAACCTTGCCCCTTCAATCCTCAAACACAAATTTTTATAGCCCTGCTATCCTACAGCTGTCAGTTGATAATATATCCAACCTGTGAATGAATGAGCAAAGAGAGGTTAGGTGGTTGAGTTCTCAGAGATCAAAACATGCTGGCAGACCTCAGCAGCAGGCCACTGCCTTTAAGGCTTTCTACCTGCCTTTCTTAAATTCACCCCATTCAACATCCGCTGAAGTTTTCAGTCACCCACACACAACACTCAGCAGTGATTTCTCTTGGAGGCTGACTGCAGTTTAGTTGGTCCATTCACCTAAAGCAGGAAGTAACAGTAGTTGATGTTGAAATCCAGCAATCTACAACTTCAAAACTGTCCAGAATTTACTGCATGCATTGAAAGATGAAAACATATACGTAAAGCCAGGACAATGAGAGACTGTACTACTGTCAAACATTTATATATATTCCAAGCAGACTAAGAGAGGTCCACACACAAAAAAAAAAAGTCCTTCCTTATCCTGGTGTGAATTAGTATTTGGAACGGAAAATCTCTTATCCCAAGTTAACCTAAATTTGCATTTACATGACCTAATACATTATGAAAGAAAATGTTTCTTTCCATGGAAAGACTATTTAGTTATTTCTCTACAGATAAGAAATGCATTATCTGAGCTAAAAGTACCATTAGTTTGCCCGGTAAAGCTTTAATTTACAACAAGCAGGACTGTGGCCTCTGTTTGATGGCCTGATATCTAAAAAGAATGTACAGCAGCAAAGATATAAACATCTAGCCTTTCTGTGTGGCTTTCAGAGAGATAGGGGTGTTTCTGATTTCTCCACTTATTTCAGTTTTCAACAGAAGATTGTGTGGGCAGCCTCCCACATAACAAGAGATGCACCAGCAAGCCAACAAATTGCCCCAAGTTAATGTGACCTTGTATTAAACACATAATGGAAAGGTTAAAAGCTTCCTGCCAAATGTTTGGATTGAAAAAAAGACTGCCTGCAAATGCCTAGCTCATTCAAAATAATTCTAATGCATTTTCTTAGTAATACTTTGCTTGTAACTAATGCTCCTTGCCTAACCTGCTGCACAGACCAGTGTCAGGTTTCAGTTTATACCAAACAATGGTACACTCATTTCTTTTAACCTCACCATGTAATGGGCAGTTGCCAGCACTCTCTTTGCTGTCCACCACACAAGTCCTGCAATGATTACCGAATTTTTCTTTTCCGCTCAAGATTTTCTTCTGGGCATTGTCACTGCAATGACACTTCACACACCCTAACAAACTCCACCATCCTTCTTCCCACAAACCACTGGGATTTCTGCGCACAGAAAAAATGAATTCAGGAAGCCAGCATGCCAAATGAGAGTTTAAGAGGAGTCTGTGCCTCTGTGTCAATGCAACTGCACTCAGAGTTTATGTTTTTGAAACTACTTGGAGGGGTAGGCTAAAATGGTCCTCCTTCTAGAAGACAGCCAGTGGGGTATCTGTCATTCCCGTCTTTCTGTAGTTACTCCCCCGGGAAACAGGAAACCAGGATTTAAACCACTCCTGCTGAAGATATTTCACGTTAGGGAGTGTGCCTAAAGCCACTACGGTACAGGAGATTTTAAGATGAGTAGGTGCTCTGAATCACAACACTGAAGCTGTGTTATTTTTTCTAAAATGAGAATCAATCACAACTCTACCGTCTGATGCACCAGACACTCAACATCTGGTAACAGAGTGTTGACAGACAGCCCTCTACAGACACTGTGGTGAAGATCTTCCCCCCATGAAGGGCTGAAGCCACCTGCCCAAGTCCCCATTGTGCTGTGCACGTACACAAGAGTCAGCAGTTCATCTGGACAGCTTGCATTAATATCACTGCCTTCTACTCTGTTCCATGGCAATTACTCTCTAAAGATGAACTTTACTGATGTTTTCTATGCTACATAGGCAAAATTACTTGTCCAGGTATATTTAATTTCATGTTAAACACACCAACAGAAACATCTGCTTTCAGCAATAGACAATACTGCATGTATAACTTCTAAAGTGACCTTGCACCTGAAAGGTTAAATTTCTAGGGATGCTCATTCTCTTGATGCTTTTATATGCTGGAGGGACTAAAAACTTATCCCAGGCACAATGGATTTCATAATGATAGGAGTAAAAATCACTGTCTGATGATTAACAGTTACAAGCTGAGACTTGTAGTATCTCTCAGAATCTGTACTATCTGTCAGTGGAACTGTATTGTGTCCTCATGATTGCTTGTGCTGCTGGAGGGTTAGATGCCAAACGGGCACAGCCTTTCCAGTGGATGCACCACTGACCTGGAGGATACCTGGGACATAATCTGCCCCAAAACACAGATTGTCTTTGGAGATGGTGGACCCTACAGATGATATATACCCATGTGGTCTCATCCTCTCATTTACTGTGGAGGGCACTTGCCTGCCAGCTGGCAAACACAAAACCCAGAGCTGTAGTTTGCCTTGTCTAGTCCATGTGTCTCTGCCAGCGACATTTTCCTCACTCAAACCACAGGTGCACAGTGGGGGTGACATTAAACCCAGATGTAGCTGAAAAGTTCCTCTCTAACACTGCACAAGGGCACAAGGGTCAGCTGGCAACAGAATACACATGAATTTAAAGATGACAAAATGTCTTTTCAGAATCGATGAGGTAGGACATTGAAGAATTTTATTTCTGCAGACTTTTAATGGGTTTCTTCCATTGCTCCTTGCAGCAGACTGCTCTGCATGCTACTGTACCCCCCAAAAGAACATATTAAGATACTGAGGTAGATGAAAAATGCCTATCTTACTTTTACTAATTTTGGTTTTTCATTGCCCCTTTTGTTCATTCATTTTCCTTTTTCATAAATCCCAAATGGAACCATTCCTTCTCCCTCCCTTTCAGTCCAACCTCTCTTCCATGGCATTCAGAAACAAAGGAAGGAAATCATCTCCAAAGCTACTGCCACTGACATTAACCATGGAGATCCCCAGCCCCAGAAAACAGCTGTCCTTCTGTTTCCTCTATTATGGCTAAGACCCCCCTCCGCTGACTTTGGATACCTGCAGCAGGGCCATCTATACCTGAGCTATTTACTCCGCAGTCCCAGCTAAAGGCCATGAAGCAAAAGAGGCGTGGGAAGGCACTACACCTTTAAACCTTTAAAGGTAACACCTTTAAATAGGCTGTTCAGGCCTCTTCTAAAGTCTGTACAAGAGTCTTAAGACTCCTGTGCACAGCTAGACAGCTATAGGCTCACTGTAGGACCACACTGTACCTCAATGTGTATGTTAAAAATATGATACTGATAAAAAACAAGGGTGGCATTCATCTTCTTAGTTTGAGACATCTGCCGTGCTGACTTGTGTATCTGAGACAGTGATTTACACTTTCTGCATAGTTAGTAGACAGAAAAAAGACATTTCCATAGCACGATTTATCTCTTCTTAAAGTAGATGATTAAAACGAGCCAGATGAATCACTCTCTCTGAGCGCTTGTTTCTCTCCACCAGCTCTAAACAGTCTGGGGCGACAAGCTGGAAGTAGGTGTCTCTGGTGTGGGTGTCTGAAGCTGGGTGAGATGAGTCCCACCTCTCCACCACTGCTGTCAGGAACAGAGAGTAAAGCCACACAGACAGCGCTGGTGGACTCGGAGCTGTGCAGGGCCACATGAACATATTTAGCTGTCATCAGTGACCTGCTTTAGCTGTTGTCAGCTAGTCAGCAACTCAGGGAAGGAAGTATTACGCAAGTGCTGGGTGCCCTTTCCAACCCTTCAGAGTGAGAAAGTGACCCTTACAGACTAAGGTCCTGCCTATTAGGGACCAAAACATGTACCTAATGATAATGCACAGCTCTTCCAGGTTCCCCAGGCTAGGAATGCGCTTCAGAGTAAGCACATTCTTAAACAGTTCTTTAAATCAGGCTTCTGGAAAAAATTCTGGTAAAAAGAACAACCCTCACAGGTCTCTCTGACAATTACAAATGAGACATCCTGAAGGTATTTCCATTTTGCCAGCCTGTCAAGTGTTTTGCAACTGCTTGAGCATTATGCAGAACAAGTCTGTAAATCTTGCAAAAATATATGCTTATCATAAAGAGGGGAGAAGGAACTGAGGGAAGTCCTGTAAGACAGTGCCTGACCCTCAGCATGGTTAGATCTCTAGAAACCTGTGACATGCAGGGGGATCAGAGCTGGATACTACGCAAGGCATATCCTCACAGCCTTGAATGCTGTGTGACTTCTTCACCCAGTATCTACTACAGGGACAGATCAGTGGGAGACGATTAGTTCCAACACACCTGAGAACGCACACAATGGCTTCTGATGGTGGTCTTCTGGACACCCAATATTATTTGCCTCACTATCTGAGTAGCAGACTCACAGACTCCTCAAATTTTGTTTTTATCCCGTTCCTACCACACTAACCATGCATTATTTAGGTGTTCAAGATTTTTGAGCTAAGCTGTTAAAAACCAGCTGAGGCATCATCCTCTGAAGATGAAATACCAAATTCATGAAGTGATTTACATCTCTAATTACAACTGTAGTTGTCTAAACCTTAAATGTTACTATTTGTTCAGATCTGTTGCCTAGGCATTTTCTTTGTAGTCAGTCAGGGTAAAGAGCGAGGTCTCAGGGACTCACTTGTGGCCTGGCAGACCACCCGGTACCTCGTGCAGCTTTCTTGGACCATTGTCAGTGATGGCCTCTCCTTTCACAGGTCATCCTGGTGTCTGGTTTTGAGAAACTGTTAATATTTCATTTCAGAAGCCAGTAATCTCCACGTATCAACCTTCCTGCACAGACGTAATGAGAGCACGCACAGCCTAACTTCTGCATCAAGGGACATTCCCTCATTTTCCAAATTAGGTCTAGCTTTGCCAAAGCTGCTTGCAGCAGCTGTAACCTCCTCCCAATCCCACTAGAGCTCATCAGATGCCAAAGAATCTGTTCTGACTCTGATCATCTGTTTGCGGATATCTGGGTTCTCCTGGCCTTGGAGGGCCTGTGGACACTCTCTTCGGCAGGTGGATTTCCTGCTCCTAGCAGAGGGATGGAAGGCTGCTCTACGCCCTAAGCTACTGAAGAGGGGCACACATTCCACCTCCACTTTTTGAAGGAAAGGTTTCAGCCATTTACCTGCCAACTCAGCTCTGAAACAGAGTGGTAAGTGCTAAAGAGAGTGAGCAATAGTCAGAATGGGCATCTTAGATGGCATAAAGGACAGCATAATCTACTGGGCAAACCAGATGATTCATCCTGCAGCCTCACCAGTGTTCTCTGGCAGTGGTCAACAGGCACATCGACAAAGGAGATGCAGGTACCCTTTCCAGGTTTTGAAGAGGCTCCCGATAAAATCTCACTCCAAACGGCCTTACAGAAAATGGGCAGACAGGGAAAGTGCTGGAATGGATAAAAGGCTCAGTACAGGATAGGAAACCAATGACGAGTACGCACAGCAATGGGGGAAGTGGCCAAAGAAAACCTCTGCAGAGGTTTGCTGTGGGAACTGCGGTTTGCACCATTAACCACAGGTAACCTGAGCCACAAGGTGACAAAGTTTCCTAATGATGTGAAGTTAGGCAGGTCAGCAAGGGCAGTGGCCAGCTGCAGGGGACGACAGACTGTGTGACTGGGTCACACACTGGCAGATGGAGAAGTGTGCTGATAAAGAGGTGCAGGTGGGAGTAAACAACCCACGTGCCGCATGCTCAGTGCTGGGCTCTGGCTATTGCCATCAGGGATTATGAGCTCTTCACAGGCTGCTCCATGGAAAAGGGCAACTCAGTGTTCAAGAGCAGCGAAAAAAGCAAAATAACTGCCAAAAATTACTAGGAACAAAGCAGAAAAAAATAAATCTTTTCCTACATCTGGGTAAGCTGAAGCTGTCAGCACACCCACACTGTGAGAGATGAATGTCAGGCTAGAAAATACATGTTCCTGTTTAATTCCACCAAGCTGGAGGCAGGACCCGATGGACTTTTGGTCAGGCCCCATATGGCAGCTGCGTGTGATTTTTGAGGAAGCTGCTCTCGGGTTCCCACAGGAAAGCTGTGAGTCCCTGTGGGTGGCTGGTGGGTGAGACTGTAACACAGCATTGGAATGACTTTGGGTTTGCTCACATTTCCCCAGTTTTCCACCCATAGTCAAGGCTGAAGGTCTAAAAGATCAGTACTCTATTTTTTATGGAATATCAATTAATGTATCATAACGGAAAAATGGCAAAACCCAAAAAACCTTTATTAAATCAGTTTTTAAATTAAAATATTTGGTCAACACAGCATTGCATGTATGGAATTTTAGATGCTATTTGAGAAAAGTTTAAAGTGCTTTCTTTAAATACTTCGCTCTTACAGTAAGAGATAAAAATAATTTTAATTAATTTGATCATGAAATAGCATGACTAAATTAAGAATAAATTAATACAGAAAATAGTTTTAAAGTCCACAATAGAATTCTTTTAAAGAACAAACCCAAGGTATTAACCTATTAGGTCAGAAGGTCTGAATTTGCTTGAGGCTACACAATAAGGGACGTAAGTATATGAAAACAGGGAAAACTGCATGAACACAAACTCAAACCAAGAAAAAAGCATTATGAGTTCAGACCCTCTTCTGCTATTGAAATGCATAGTACAAATGAACTAATTATAAAAGTAAAGTGTTATAATCTATGCAGGATATTCCAACTTGTCTGATCTTCTCACCTTAATTTCAGCAGGGTAGAAAACAGGACTCTTGGTTCACTGACAATCAAGGTGATTCTCATCTGTGGAGATCTTTCCCCTATTACTGATATCACCAGATCATCCATATAGCTTGATTTATATCAAAGAGGCCAAAGTTACTTGTAGCAGGTACTCTCATATCCTAAAGCATTACTCACAGATATAGTGGGTTTTATCACTAATGGTTATTATATATTAATTCCTGTTTTATCCTGTGCTAAATATTATATCTAAACTTACTAAGAGCTGGAATGAAATAATCTCCACATATTTTTTGAAGATATGCCAAATTCTCCTCCCTAGCATACATACGCCTTTCTGCCTCTGTCAAATGTGCCAGCAAGGCTTGCTGCAAAATACATATTCTAATTCCTGTTAGTGATATAAAGAAAACTGAAAAGTTATCAACTTCATACTGCAGCAATTTGGACTTTAATCCATTTAATTTATCTTCAGAGGCAACTGCCTTGAAATTCTATTAAAAGTGCTGCATTCAAATGGGCTCATTATGATACTCTACTTGGAATTTTATGAGGTGAGGAGTTCCCCTAAATACTGTCCTTCTTATTATTAATCAGAATTCATGACGGGAGTCCACAGTGAAAATGGAAGATACTGGGTGCTTTTTACAATAGCAGCATTGTGGGACTGGAAAGTAACCACCATAAAAGCATGCAAACAGTAACCCTGATTGTAAGTTACATATTCTTAATATTATTCTGCATTCCATTCTTGAATAAAAATTGGACTGAATCTTACAGTGAGTTACCCAGTGAGGTCACTGGGTGTTTCACCACTTACTTTGAGGAGTTATGGAAGCAGAACTTCTATTAGAACAAAAATCAGATACGACCAAAACTGTATTCTGGGCAAATTTTGATCAGTCTTTTCAAATTTCAGACCGAACAAAGAGTTGAGACATGGTGACAAACCAGGCTGGATTCTCTGCAGGAAACTACTGTAATAATTATCCAGGCATTTGAGTGCTACATGTCTTTCTTCCGTAACAGTTTTATCTCCAAGGGAATTCAATTACTTATATACTAATATAAAGAGCACATTTATATCAGTGCATATATACAGGGAGGTAAGTGAATTTATGCTAACTGTGGAGGCTCTGCTAACTGCACTTTATCAAAAATGAGACAATGTTCTTTCTTTCTTATGGAGCTTTCAAAAATTCAGAGCTGCCTGGCTTTCAGGTAAGCACAGTTTTAGACAGAAGACTCTGCTGTAGCCCACTGGTTTCCCTCATAATGAATTCCATCTCCACCTGATTTTTCTCCTAGAAGCTACAGGCTTAACGTGCTATTGAACCTCAAACACAATGCTTTTCTTAAGTCCTAAGTTCAGATCAAGATAGTTGGAGTATCTGTTCTCTGTCAACCAATAACCAGATATTAGTGTGGTCTCGACATGGACTTGAGCATGCTCACAGTGGTTAGAGGAATGCACATCTATCCATAGAAATCCCCACGATTTACTCAATGATCGACTGGAAGAAAGAAGAGATGCCTCCAGCAGCAAACTCATCAAAAGTTGAGTCTCCTTTAAAAAAATACAGGTTTGGCTAGGCCCATGTGGGCACTGAGGTACTCAGTATAACTGCAAGCAAAAATACATTACATGCAAGAATTCTAGTTTCTATTTTCTCTCTGATACTTGCCTCATCCTCTTTGCAGTGAGAAAAGCTTTTGCAACCCACTATTCCTCACTTGTTTCAGTCAGCTACAGAAGACAGACTCATGCCTTTTTCAGTCACAAATAAAATATTACCCTTGCTGAGAGTTGTGCTAGGGAATTTGAGGTGATTGTGGAAAAGGCATTTCTAGCTCTTACCTCCTCACTTCTGTCCTCTCCATGACTGAATGACAAGGCTTACAGGGCTCACACTTGTCTGGGCTTTTTCAGTTGAGGAGGCTTGCGGTCAGAAGTAGTGATACTGAACAAAATGTATACCTAATACTTCCAGAAGAGGCAACATACAACTTCTGTATAACCAAAGGGTCCTTGATCTCATGTCAAAATTCATGCCTTGAGTAGGGGTCACAAAATTTCCAGGCTGGGTACCCCTGCATTATGTCCAGATAAAGAGGATCCATGTGTTTGGAACCAGGCAGCTAACACGGGAGGTGGTACTTGATTTCTCCAATAGATGGTGGGCAGCTCTGCCTAGAAGCAAGCCAGCTCTGCACTGCTAAAAACACCTTGTTTCCTGTTGCCTTTGATCTTATGCCGCAGTGGCTGTCAGCAAAGCTCAGTGAAGACTACAAAGTAAATCTACTCTTTCATTGGCCAAATTCCTGCTTCCGCAGGATGCTATCCAGGTCCGCAGTGGCATCTCACGGTTTATAATTAACAAAGATTAACTGGGCTGTGGACTAAAGGTTGGCAGTGGTGCTCCAGCCAAGCGGAGAGAGCTGCTTACTACAAAAGTGAATGTGCTGTACTGAGTATAATGTGCTAGGAAAGCAACAACATAAATAATCCTATATATGAGCCTTGTTACTGGGAAATTGCTGGGGAATACATGTCAAGCTAACTTAGACTTGTATGTTGAACTAGGAGTCTTTTCCGAACTCCGGCTCTTACAGTGAGCTGCTACAAATCCTACTGTTTACAAATGTCAGCCATTAGGAAAGAGGGACAAAATTTCTTTTACAGGATTAAAAAACAGGAGTGAATAATGCATTCTGGTGACTTCATATTTATTTTTTACTGGTTCTTGTTCCAACTTCTCATGGGAGAAATCTATAATTAAATAGGTGGATTAGTAATCTGCTTATTTTTTGAAAGCAAATGCCTAAATTGATTCAAGATGACTACAAAATGCACTGTACTTCATTTAGGGGTAAGTGGGTGAAATGTAATGGTCTGTGATCTATGGAAGGACTGAGAAGATGATCCAATGGATGCAGTCATTCTTAAGTTCTGTCATTGTAAATGAAACTACTGTTTGTCCATTGTGTGTACATACTGTCTCATTTCAGCCACTAAAGTAAGGGAGCTTAGATAAATCTTTAATAACTTATCTTTCTGCTTTGTGATGCATTAAAACTCCTGCTCTGGCATGAGTTTAGTAACATCAAAATGGTCTTATTTTATTTTTGTATCGTTTGCAGAGGGGACACAGTGCAGAAGTAATGAGTCACCTCCAAACCTATACCTTAGGAGTTTGCACAGGCGAGATGGTAGCCGAAACAACCAGTGGGACACAATCAAAGATGAGCTGCAGGGACTCCCCAGTGAGTAAGCTAGCACAGCTAAGAGCAGCTCATTTTGAGGCTGTTTAAAGCCTAAGAAAGCATGGTGCCGTGTGGGAAGTGAGCCAGGTGTTATGCAACAAGAAACTCCTCACGCCTTTGGAACAAGATCTTGGCTATCTGCTCAAATATGCTGAAAATACTGCAAGGAATACAAAAATTGGGCAAAAGCTGCTTTGGGCCAAAGCCAGAGTCTAATTCCTGCCCATGTGTACTTAACACTCAGTACCCACAGTAAGCATGGGAGAGGGTACTTACTGCTTTTCCGTCAGCTGAGTAAGTGACATTATCGTTATCCTGCGGTA
The DNA here is from genome assembly GCA_013397725.1 of Rhagologus leucostigma. Lineage (NCBI taxonomy): Eukaryota > Metazoa > Chordata > Aves > Passeriformes > Rhagologus > Rhagologus leucostigma. Next base: position 1,782,203 of record VZTD01000299.1, read on the forward strand.
ACAGGGTGCGTGCTGGTAGGTCCAGTGGGGAAGCAGACACACAGCAAACCTAAACCCCCACTCATGCGAACTTGTCACCGTCACCTTCACCAGTTCTGGTCAGGAGAGGGAGAAAACTGCTACCACAGCTAAGGAGCAAGAACCAGGTGGGTTAAAGTGCCCTGACTGCTCACACTGAACACTGTCCCCTGTGCATACAGGCAGCCTGAACAAAAGTGAACACTTTTAAAGTTAAGTTCTCCACGCAGAAGCCAACACGCATTCCTTGCCAAGGCCGCCTCAGTGGGGAACACACTCAAACCAAGAGCCCTGGCTGAGCCACCGAAACACCAGCCTCTCCTGCTCGCCAGCTCCGTCTGTTTTCTAGGAAGCATGAGCACTGCATAGGTGTGTCACGTATGGCTTTCACGGGAAAAAGACCAGTGGCCACCAAATCTTGCTTCTACAGATGTAAAGTCCTGGGTGAGATGTTCACAGGGTCTGCCCTAGTGCTCAGTCGTACAAACATTGCCTGACTACCAAAACCTTTGGAAGCCACCAGCAGAACACTGCTAATAGTTACACAGTATTTATCCAGAAATATATTTATGCAGCATTTCAGCTTATTTCCCAAAAAGGAAGCTTTATTCACTGATTTCAATAAATGAAGGCTTCTCTGATCCCTACTGCATCCATTCATGGCCCTCCCATGGCCAGAAAGGCATATGTGGGAAGTTTGGAGGTCCATTCCTATTTCCTGTAGGTCTTTTCTTGCCTGCTCTGTGAAAAGATGTGCTGTTTGTTTTTAGGCAAGTTGCTTCATTCTGCAGTTTCTCAGCTGCTCCATCTGCAAAATGAGGATAATAAGAATCTCATCTCTTAAAGAAGCCAACTGCTACTCATGGAAGTTTTTGCTGTGCTTGGGATCTTTAGTTTGTGCTTGCTAAAGAAGTGAAAAATATTTATTATTAAAGTGATTACAGTGTTGATATGCTTGTGATAAATTCCCTGCAGGCATGCAAATATACTAAAGGCCAAATTTATTTCTCATTCCTACTTATACAAATTCCCTGCAACTCCAGTGATGCAGGCAAGGTTACTCCAGCTGAACATGTGGCAGCATCTGGTTCCACAGCAACTCAGTTTAGATGTTTATGCACAATAATTGATAGCAGAGGTGTCATTTGCCCTATAAGAAACTTTGAATATCACCCAGTCACTCATTCCTGATAGAACAGTGCAGAGGAAATGTGCTATATGGGGAGGCTGCAATAGCAATTCCTTGGTGCCGAAAGCCTGGGAACAAGCAGATCCAAGCAGGGGCTAATTAAGTGGAAGATGTGTTTTCTCTGGTGCAGTGATTGTTCTGCAGCTCTTTCTCAAAGCTGATGTTACCTGTCTCTGGAAGATCCCAAGATGCAGAGCAAGACTGGAGGTATTTACCTTTCCAAGGAAGAGTAGTCAGTCCTCAAAGTACACTGTACTTTCACGTACAAATAGGGCGAAACCAGTCAGTTGGCTGGTCTGAGAGGAATAGCCACTGCAGTGTGGACAGAAATTAGTGAGAAAAACAACAGAAGGAAGAACAAGCACAAATCAGGCACCAAGCCTACATTTCTTGAAATATGAAGGGTGTGCAATGGTACCAGGCACAGAAAACACATGGTATGGGTACTGCCTGCCTGAGCAATGCATGTAGACACAGTTGTCTTGAAAAGTGCTGGTACAGCAGGCTCCGAGCATACTGATGATTCAATCTCTGAAATAATTTGAAATGGCAGTCACGCTTCCGAATGCACAAAGTCCTTATCTTCCTTTTAAAGCAAAGAAGCCACTGCACTGGCAGGAAAATAGAAGGAATGCTGGAGGGCTTCACAGCAATGCATGTCAATGAAAGGCTCCTCTTGGCTAACCATCCTAGAATGAAACATATTCCTAGTGGTTCTGCCAAAGATCCTTGAAATGCTTTGATGGTGGTTGACAGGGGAGAAAATAATCATAACTATGAAGCAGATGAAAGTTTTTGCTGTCTTGCTCTTGTAGCATTATCTGTGCCTTTGCAATGGACTTGGACTACCAGAGGAAGACAAATCTTTGCCAGAGGTACGGCAGCCAGGCCAAGGGAAGTCAGCAGTCCACCATGTGCCAGCTGTCTCACTTTATTTTTGCCTATAACTACATCTTTGCCTTTTTTTTTTAATATGGCTTTAACACCAGCTGGCAAAATTAGTCAATGTTAGTCTGAAAGGAAATGTTGTCAATTGATTTGGAAAAGGAAGCTCTCAAACAAAGCCAGTCTGCTTCATTAAACAGAAGGAAAGAAACTCCGGGCCCTATAATACACCATCAAGGCAATTTAGATTTTTGCCACTGATGATAAAGGAAAAAGGAACCTGAAGTAAAGAAGGAGAAGTCCAACTAGGTCAACAAAGTCCCTGGTGGGCAGCAATAGGGTATCTGAGAGCTGGTACGCAGAGCAGACATGGAAATGCTTGAAAGGATTCAATTTTATGGCACAGTGAAAGATTGATCTGCTTCTGTTTCTATATAAGGTAGGTAATAAACTGTATTTGAACTGGTAAAAGAGGAATGAGATGACCCACATTTCAAAGCTGGAACCTGGTAGGTTATTATTATTTATGATTCATAAAGCTTGTGCAGTGCACCAAAAGAAAGGGAGGCGAGATCCTTGCCCAGAGGAGCCTCCAGTGTGAACCTCAAGAGAAACACTCTACTGTGCATGGGGTCAACTCCAAGGGCTTTTTAAAATCCTAATTATAGTGTAATGAAGACCAGGCCTGCTCTTTCCGTCAGAAACTGGGATCCCTTTTCCCAGCTCTGCAGTAGGTGGTTTTTACGTTATGGGAATGCAACAGCTGAATATTCTGTGAACTGAAATAAGAACCTTCAGGTACCCCTTACTTTCCACTCTTACTTGCTGATTTTAGTTCCTTTTCTCCTCTTGCACATTTCTGCATTTTCTCACTGTCTGCTCCACAGAGCTTTTGGTACCATTTTTTTCTTTTCCTCTATTCATTTCTCAGTTTATCAATATTAGTTTTTTCTTTTTCATGAGCTTTCTCTGGAGTCTCACATTCACATTTTACCTCTTACTGTTCAATCACTCCCTTTTTTTAGCTGTTCTTCCTCTTTGCCTCACCTAGCTCATCCCTCTTCTGTCTCTCCTCCCTCCATTCGCCCTGGCCAACATTTTTCTTTCACCAATTCCATTCTCTCAACCAACAACCAAATACCCCAGTGGTATCCCCCAAACCGGCAGCTTTCACTTTGCTCCTCCTTCAGGAACTGAGCTCTATATCCATCCTTCAGATGGGCTCCTCTTCCTGACCTACACCCTGCCTTTGCATCACCCCTCCATCTCAAAGACGTGGCTTACAGGTTTCTACCCAAGGTAACAGCTCCTCACCCTAGACTTCAGATTTCTCCGTGGAACTCTCCTGAGCACATCAGTGTCCTTTTCAAGGTCCCCTGCCATGATCCCTGAAAGCCTTCAAAGGTCCCTGTGATCCTTAAAGGTCTGCCAACCCCCACTGCTCTTTGGCTCTTATGTCCCTCCTGGCCATAAGACTCCAACTCCACGGCTACCATGAAGCTGGATTGGCAAAGAGAGGTGAGGACAGATGGCAGCAACACGGGGCTGCGTTCCTCACATCGAGAGAGCAAATCTGCCGAGCATCTTCCTTCCCTCCTGCCAAGGGTCCTGCACGGCAGGTACTTGCCCAAGGGTTTGGGGGCTGCTCTCGAGCCCCGAGGGGAGCTCCGGAGAGGTGCTCTGCCTCTGGAGCACGGGCGAGGAAAGACCCGGAGCTGAGCAGGGCGGTGGACAGGAGTAAGTGCCGGCGACGCCCGGCGGCAGGGGAGCTGCGCGCCCCGTGGGTCCCCACCGCCCGCTCACGAGTCGCGCAGTCCCCCGCCGCCGGGCATCGCCCCAGCACCGCACTCGGTCGCCCCGGAGCATCCCCCGTCGCGGTACCCGGTCTCCGCGGAGCATCCCCCGTCGCGGTACCCGGTCTTCCCGGGATACCCCCGTCCCGCTCCCAGCGACGTCGTTTACCTTCCACTTTGGTGAGCGTGAGGACGGGGCTGTTGCAGGCGCTGAGCGGGGCCACCCTGGCCGAATGCTTCTTCATGGCGAGCCCGTCGCCGGCGGCAGCTCCCCGCCGCCCCGCGCCTACATCCTGNGGGGGGAGGCGCCCGGACGCCGCGGCGAGAGGCGCTGCGGAGCCCCCGGACGGCGCCGGCCCCGCGGTCCGGCTCCGGCGGAGGTCGCAGGGAGCCGGGACCGTAATGCGGCTGCGGACACCGCTCCCGCTCCCGCCGGTGCGCCAGGGCTCCCCGGAGCGAGCCGGCCTCCCGGCCTCGGCCGTGGCTGCTGGCGCTGGGCTACTGCACCGCACGGAAAGGGCTCCTGGCTCATCGCGCTCTGCTTAGTGCTCTTCGCACTGTGTGAGGGGAAAGGAGAATTTACACTCTCCGCACCAGTTTATTATTTACTCAGTATTATCCTTCCTTTGTGTTCCTTCAAGTCCAGCCACTATTCTGGGTCAATTTTCATCCATGCCTTTAGTAATTTCTACCATCCTCGCCACAGCCTTTCTGTTCCTGCTGTACCCTTTTGGAGGGAGACCAAAACTCGACCCAGCAGCCAAGATGAGATACTCCATGGATTTACCAATAATACTCCAATACCTGCAGTCACATACTCTACAGCTTTCTTAACGCAGTTTAACAACTTCTTTTTGAGGCACGAAACGAAGTATGTCCATACCTACACACAATAAATAAAATGTCTCATGTCACAACAGGATGCTGCTTGTATGTAGCAACGTTTTATCGTGTTTTTGGCTTTTTCAGCAATAATTTTAAGATCCCCAGTCATGACATACCAACAACGTTTGATAGAGCTACCCCTCTTTCAGAGCACAAAAAATCTAACTGGTATTAATTAACAAGACTTAATGCAAGTGGATTCAGGAGAGAACACATCATAATGCATGAGTATGAAAGATGTAAAAAAGATTTATATCACTATAAGCAAAGCACCAGAATTCACAGGATGCTGCGCACAGTGACCTCAGCACCCTTTGGTCCTTGTGACTTTTCTGTGGATATGAAAATACTCTGCAGATTTACCAGGTTCCAAAACGAGATGCGTCAGTAGACAAGGTGCAAATACTCAACATTTCTTAAGATCTGGTCAAATTAAAATGAGTGTACTTTGCAAACAAGACTGAGCAGCCATCAATACTCCACAAACATTCCAAAGTATTCTTTAATTATATAAATAGTAGCTATTGAAAATCAGTCCTGACAGACTTTTCAGGAAACCGTGGGAAAACACCACCTTACTTCTGCTGGCTAGAAAGTTCTTTATATCTAAGAGGCGAGCTTTCTTAAGGGGTCAGATCCACACTACTACTTTGCTTGGGTCTCACTGGTTGATCTGCAGTCTGATGAAGCTCCAGGGTGTTTTGCACTTCCTATGCCTCTTCTGCGCAGCCTTTGGGATGAACTTTATACAAAAATCGTTAGGCTACTTTCAAAGTGATTCTTCTGAAAAGAATATTCATGTACTCAGTGCTAAGACCACAAAATATCAGCTTGGTCAAATGAACCAATCCTGGTTTTCATGGTTATTTCCATGACTTTTTAGTAGAATTGTCTGACCAATTCAGCTTCCTGGGATGTTACAGATTGTGGGCATGTTGAGAACCATGGGTCCATCTTGTTTCATTGCACTATTTAGTCTCAGAGTCCAATTAGTTTCTGGTTTTTGAAAGAAGTTACATAAAGAGAGGCAGATTTCACCTCAGATGGTTCTGTCCATGAAATATTTTGCAATGTTGCAGTGCCTGTTATCTGAGGATTTCAAAGCAAATTATAAAATATTAACTCATTTTGCACTGCCTAAGGCTTACTGGTAGATAAAATACAGCCACAGAATTTAAGAGACTCCCTTAGATTCAGATGACCAGTAACACCAGAATCTGGAGAACTCTGTCTGGCTTCTGCTGTGAGCAGATCTTAAAGGATCATCTCAGCCTCTGCTATATAAGAAGGAAAATACTAAATCAGCATTTTACATCCAAATGTCATCAGTTTTTTCCCAGAGGTAAATGGCTGTGCAAGGATAATCAGACTTCTCTTCTGGTTATACTTGCAATCAATGGGATGGTCATAAGAATTAAAAGGATATTTATTAAAAAGTCTTTGTTGCTGAGCACTTCTATTCTTTCCTTCTAAAGGGCTTATGCTCTCTTACTTATTAAAGGAAAGACATGGTAAGTACATCATTTTACTTGGAGGGTGGTGCTGCTCCCCTAGAAAATCACATTGAAAACAAATGGGGTTTTGGATGACATGTTACTTTAACCCTGCACATGTGTAATATTGCAGGGTTTGTAGAGTTGTTAACATGTTTCAGGCTCACAGTGTTTTATTTAAGTCTGGAACTCCAAACATCAAAGACATGTATGGCAGTAACTCTCCTGTGGCTGGCTGGTCCCCTCTGCAGCTGGTGCTGCGGGAGAGCTGAGGCATCTTGTCCTCCTTCCTCCTCTGATGATGCCTTGCACGACCACAGCACTCAAGCTTCCGCTCCTCAGTGTTCAGTTTAGTCACCCAGAGAAGCTTTCAAAGCCATTGAGGACACTCGGTATCCAGCTAAGACTGGTTTCAGTTTGGGGAGAGGATATCTAACCACTTGTGGGCTCTTGGAAACCTTTTGCCCAATGTGTATGTGAAGTACAGCTGACTCGGATACAGCTCTGCTCAACTCCAATCCCAGAGCATTTTAACAGTCTCTGATTTCTCTCGCTGCCCTTACAGGCACACACACTTACACCCGAGATCCGCACTAGGCCCCTGTCTTACACTGTGCATAAAAATACCAGCCACACATCACAATAACAAAAAAGTTGTGTTTATTTAATGAAGACTAGGGTGCCTGAGGACTGTGTTCCAGGGACTCTTCTGTGAAAGCTGCATTTGGCAGCAGGCTTGTTACTTTCTGTTGCTGCAGCATCCTCACCTCCCTAAGCTTTAACACATTTGCTGCTGGATTACATTTAATCTCATTTACAGTAAGCATCTTCCAGTATAAGCAATGCAAAATTGATTCACACAAGGTAAAATTTCAAGTCAAATTGATGGCTTTTTACCTTTACAACACCACTCCTGTATTCAAGAGGCAATAGAGGAGAAACTCGTGGATGTCTGGGCTGTGGACAGCTTACAAATGTGGAGAGAAATTCTCAAACCTTGGAAACTGGAGAAGACAGATTTTCATTCCCAATCAAGAGCAAGGATGCTTCATGTGAAAAAGGAAAGGTCAGAATAAAAATTCAGGATAAGGCAGGATTTGCCCAGTTTGAAGTATTTGTAGAATTTGTAGTTTGATGGAACTAGTTTTGTTACAGTTGGTTACCCTTCTTCATTTTAGGTTAAAAAATTATAGCCATTGTGTTGGTTTTGTACATATAAACCTATATACAAGTGTGCTAACACTCAGCATTGCACTGTTTCTAAAGCTGCGTATCATAACCACTTTCCTGAAAGATTCTTTATTCATACAGGAACGTAGATTCAAGACAAAAGTAAATTCTCATAGTTATGTGTGCTACAACCTCTAACTTTTATCCTATTAGCTAGTTTGTTTAACCAACATGAAACACACCCTGATGGTAACAGGCACAGTTGGTATTTCCCCAGTTCAGACATTTTCATGTTTAGTGTACTCATTAATAGGACATTTATTAATTTATGTGCTTGCCTTACCACTGAGGGCAATAATTGTTGTGCTTAGCAACCTTAAAGGAAATGGAGTGTGGACTTTTACTCGTGTAGCCAATTTCCTAATAGGCTCCATCTCATACCAAAATGAATTCATGTGCCAGGAGTCAAACGCATACACAAAACCGACACTGGCCACAACCTGCTAGGAAAAAATCATCCTCTCCTCTAGTATATTTGAAGTAATTTGGTGAATATTCTCCACAAATAATTATTAATCTCTTTGTGAGGAGCTTGTTCTGCTTGAATGCTCTGTTACTTTTGGTTGGCTACAATAACTAATAACTTTCTAATCTATTTCCCAACTCAAAAACCACAGACGTCAAAGGCACATTTCCAACACAAATATTAGCTATTTTAGAAGTGATGGTTGCTGTCCTGCAAGCATTCTGAAATCTGCATTGAGATGCTCTGTCTGGTGACCATCCACCACTATTCTGTTTGCAGCCTCCAACATTCACAACCTCCACTCAGAACAAATTCACATTTTTGTCAAATTTACATACAGTTTTTCTCTGCAATATTAACCTAGCTGTAAGGACGATGTCTTTCCAATTTTCCCTCTTCCAAAATAGTTCAGTTACTTTTAGTATCATGTCTTGAATTCACAGAACAAGGCTGTGAAGGGAAGGAGAAGGGAAGAGGAGGGATTCAAATCTCCCTGGCCAAAGGTGTTCACCAGACTGCACCACACAGACACTGATGTAGAGTCACCGCTATTACCTGAATGCCTTCTCTTCAAATCTGATCAGAATAGAGTGCTACAGATAACGGTTAAATGTGAGGTGTCCGTAAGGGCTGCAGATTGTCTGTATGACAATATATCCAACAGTTCCTAGACACAGATGCAAAGTCCTGGTGAGACTATCTTACTCGCATTTTTTTTTAACCTTCTGTTTATTACTGCTGTAAGCATTACTGGAGGAGACGGTACTGATGGATTTTTTTTCCAAGTCTCATAAAATATTAACTATTTCCAATATTTTATTAGAAGCTCTCCTGGTTTTGTGCATAAAGAACAGCTGCATTTCAAATAATACTGGTGAATTCCACAAAATGTAAGAAAAAAGTTGATTTAATCTCAGAGTTTTAACACCCTCCTGGGTTTATCTGGCAATTGCTTTTCCTTGCATATTTGTATATGGGACACTGTCTGACTACAAGACCTAAATCACCTCAAATCATAAAAAATTACAGTGCTACACCATCAACAATGCAGCAACAGTTACTTCTTAACCGTTTAATTATCTAGGATACATACAGTATTAAAAATAACTGGGCATCACCTCTACATTCTTCACCACCAGCCCACTCCTGGCCAGTTGTTTTTGTAAAGCACTTGAATGTGAAATGCATTTCAATGTAGTTGTGCACGTTTTCTGCCAGCATAAACAGTGTGTAAGCAGAGTTAAACCTCTACTCCTGAAACACCCCATCTTAGGTGGACTTGACTCTTCTAATAAAGATGCAAAGGCCAGGAGACCGTGTTAGACAGTAGCTCACACTTTGAGCACTGTAAGAAAAGAAGGTGAAAAACAGCTGAAGTTGGAATATAAGAAAACAGAATTAAAATTGATAAAACCTAAAAACAGGATTAAAGAAAAAATCTATTGTTCAGACTGTGACTCAGAAAGAAAAGAAATAAATTCAATCTGTGAGGCAACCTTTTGTCCTCAAAGAAAAGGTTCTTTCAGAACTGTCTGAGCAAATAAGCACATGCTCCTGGCCTCAAACATCCAAGAACAGACCATAAGAACTGAAGACAGAATCACTTTTTTTGTTCTTCTTCTCACCTGAATATTTACAGAACTCTGCACTGCCCTCCCAATTTGTATCAGGCAGGACAGGAATGAGAGATGAGATGAAAAAGGGGCTTCCAAAGATCTTTCAGAAACTAACAGTAAAGACACTTTCAAGGAGATTCAAATCACCCTTTTTACAGACTGGGATAAAAATCAGGAAATCTGTCCAATTTAAGTTTTATTGCCAGCTGGTTGAACCATAGGTTAGGTAGGATTTAAGCACACCCAATGGCCTGTGAAATGGAGAGAGTTTCAACCTACATCAATAACTTGCCAGATATTTGCCAGGAAGAAAATTGCTGCCTATCTGAAATACAAAGACGTGTAAGAGCCAGCAGATTCAGACTGATTCCTGCGTTGCCCTTTTACCAGGAAGACTGATTTTAAACACTTTAAATAACTACATTCTTTCCTGTTCTCCTGTGTATACTCTGCACTTTGTCTTTCTTCTTATTTCTTATTGTCAGTATTTCTTTGGTTCTTTTTCTCCTTTGCATTGTCTTTTCTCTTTCATGTCTTTCCTTAGTCAAATTCCTCCCAGTGCCGATACTAAAAAGCTTGCAATATGAACTGAATGCCACATCCACTTATAAAGTTACGCAGACAAACAGAAAAAAAACATTCAACTGTGCCTTCTTTTTAAACTCTTCATGTCCATTACAATCCTTAATAGTTAGTACTGGGATTTTTGGAAGTGTCTTAGACTTCACGATTTACAGCTTCAAAGTAAATTTGCTGTAGCTGTCCAGAAGCTGTGCACCTCTCAAGCTCTCCTACCCTTTGCTCTATGATTTCAGTTTCTGCCTGTGCGCAATAATGGTGCTATTAGAGAATTCAAGAACGAGGATTAGAAATAATGTCCCAGGCACAGCCTCTCCCCAGATTTTCCAGGTCTGCCCTGCTTCCTCATAGGAGCTCCAAGTGAGGTTCAGCAAGGTGGGCTTCTGGGTTAATTCTCAGGAAGCAGGAAGTCAGATCTCTGGAAGCAAACAGGTTAATTTTCTTGGGAACTCTCACTGAAATGAGAGTAAGCTTTAAGAAAGCAAGCAGCTGTGCTGATTGCCCTCAGAGAGACCAATCAGTTTGGCACACTGAGTTCCCCCTTCAAGCACAGATTTTATTTAAAAGAAATTATATAGGATGAGCCTTTTAGCACCACGTGCTTTGTAATTATATCCTCCCCATCCTGCTATCCTAATCACTCCAGTCTCCCACTCTCACTGAAGCCAATTGTTTTTCTTGAGTCCACTGGCTATTTCTCTTTTTCTGAGGGGGCTTTTCCTCTTGCTTCATCCAGCTCCCATTAAGGCACATATTAATACAGTTGGGTCCAGCTATCTATATTATGAGACAGCAATATAAGCCTGTTTCCAAGATGAATATCTGCCTTCAGACACTGGGAAAAGGAAAAGGGAGAGAATGCTGTGGTGGAAATGGCTTTTATAAAATCTAAAAGGACCTACTAGTGTGTGCAATGAGCAGTGGCAGTGCAATCCTCCCCCTCCATTTCAGGCTCTGCCATCATCACGGCACCAGGCCTGAGTTAAGCTGCTGCCACCAGTTACTCGCAAGTATCCCGGGACAAAACCTGGCTACTTTCTTAATGTGCTTTTGAGATCCTATGCCGAAAACCCTGAGAACATCCAAGCATTATTGTTATTCAACTCTCAGAGTATATCTAACAGGCTTAATATTTATAATCTATTACCCTTTCTTAATGCAGAGAATGCCTTTTATTGTTAGTGCAGAGCGAATATATTATTACTGCTGTTTATCACTAGTGCAAGAATAATTAAAATCTTTGGGTCACATGTTAAATATAAGTTTTTGAAATGACAGTGAAACAGTGCTTTGTAGACCAAGAAGTACCTCTCTTAATACTCTAGATGCTCATAAATTGATTCATAATCTTATATATCTTTACAGAGTGAATTATTTTAACCTCACAAGTGTATTGCTGAACAATGCAATGTCAGATGGATGCCTCTGGCAAAGGTATAGTGACTGTTACTCATGGGCAACGCCACAGAGAAAGAATAAGTCCTTTGTGCTGGTTCGAGGCCATAAGAGTTTTGATTAAAAGAGCAGGGTTAAAGACAGGAAACTAGCTTGAGGTTGTGGAAAGTTAAGAGGGTTGCTCTGTCCCTTTGGAATGAAGGTACTTTGTATGAAGGTCTATGAATCAAGAGATTCATAACAATGCAAATCTAGAATAATTCCACAGATTTAAGTGTAGCCATATCAGACGAATGCATGGGCAGCAAAGAGTATCATCTACCCCAAATACCTAAAATTAAATTCAGTCTTTTACTTAGACTGTAACATTGTGTTTGTAGTAGCCTTCAGGGGAGGGCTGAGACTGAGGAAAATGGGCAGCTTTTTCCAACAGTTTATTTTGGATAAACAAGACAGGATTGTAACATTGTAGTTTCTATTTGATGAGTTTAATCTAAAATAAACCAAAACTTTGCATGTTTAATTCTTCAGATTGGAAATTCAGCTTAGCTCTAAAGTATTTTATACAACCTGGTCAGATATTGGTGAGAAAGTTTAACATATTGCCTTATGTTTCAGCAGATACAGAGGAACCACAGCCTTAGGATCTGTGAAGGAGGTCAGAAAAGAAACAGGAAGAAAATGATGGCTTCTCTTAGTCATTCGCATGCTTCTCCCTATTTTCAGCTGGGACTGTACTATGGCACATACATTTACTACAGTAATTAACTAAATTTACTACCTTATTTTTTCCCCACCCACGTGGGCACAAGGTAGGTGTGCTGTTTGTGGAGGTTCTGTATGACACACAATTTTTATCCTTTGTCAGCTTGATCCCTGCCAACGTTTAGGAGTTTGCAATTTACATAGTGTTTCAAAAGGCAGCGGTTTCTACAACCTTCCTTGGGATGTGAATATGCATTGGTGGATCTTCTGGTTTTTTTCTTGCAGTATGAGACGAAAGAAGTTATAGTGGGTTCATGCTGTCTCTCGCTAGCCAGGAACTGCTGAATCTATACAGATCTTGTTAAAATAGGCATGACGATTTTTGAAAATGCTGGAGTAGAAACTCCAAGTTCCATGCTCACAATGGCAGTGAGCACCAAAGATGTGTCATTCTATGCTATAAGCCCTGACTTTCACACAATAACAGGACAGCTCTTTATAAAGCCTTCCTGCTGCTTATCATTAATCCCCCAACTGCTAGACTGGATTTGGTTAATGCTTTTGGGGAATGAATCTGGATGATTAATTAACAGTACCGGAGATATCTGTAATAAGATTACGCACATGGTTTTACATTCCCATGACTCAGTTGATTTTCTTTTGAACTAATGGGAACTTTGTTATTGCACTCAATGCACTCAGTGCTGGAACTGTCTTTGCTGATAAACAGTAATAATAAAACAGCTAAAAAGAAACCAGATTTAAAATGTAGACAAACAGAAAATATTAGCTTATAGAGCAGTTGGAGGGAGGGTCATGATAAGCTAGGAATCCACAGGAAAACTAAAGGAGGGCAAAGCATTAGGCAGAAATATCCAAGATAAAGAAGGAAAGTGAGGACTGCCAGGTAGGATAAGCCAAAAACAGGTGGACAATAGTTCAGGCAAGCATCAGAACAGAAATACAAAACATAATTGGAATAAGAAATAATGAAAATGTTAGGTTAATTCAGAAAAACTGAAGCAGCTGCCTATTGTGAGGAAAGTCCATGTGTGGTTTGGATAGAGCAGGGGAATTAATCAGATCCTGTTCCTTTCAAGTAGAGTAAACACCACACTACTAAAAACACAGTTTTCTATTAAAAGTAGGCTCCTTGTCCTATAATGTGTTAGGAGTTAATGTGTCCTTGGGCAAAGAGACTTCTGACTCGTTCTTTCGCTGCAGTTTGATCCCTTCACTATGGTCACCAGGACAAATCCTTTGGCAAATCCAGCTGATTTGTATCCCACCTGTCACGCAAAGCAGACTTGTCAGATATGGCCATAGGAGCGTTCACTGTATGGCACATAGATGTGAAGTAGGAGTAATGGGGAGACAACTGCCCTCCATCAGAGGCTCCCTTGGCTGGTACCCAATGGTCTCAGCATAACCCTGGGGCAGCATCAGCCTCTGGTGTCACTTATAGGAAGATGAGGCCTGCTCTGATCTTTGCTAGGAGCTGGACAGATGCCTGGATGATGGTAGGATAAGGGAGCTGAGGGCAAGAGACAGCCTATCCATCTCCCTCTCAACTGCACTGAACCTCCTTTGACAGGCTCCAGCCTCTGCATCCATGGCAGAAACTTCCTCCTGAGATCTGGAACAAGGAAACTCCCCCTGAGCTCACCATTTGTGCTCTTCTTCCCTCTCCCACTCCCAGCAGGTCTGGATCTCAGGTTAAATTTCCACCGAGCTGAGAAGCAGCAGGAAAGCAGATTTATACCTTGCGTGTTATTTCCACCAGCATCCCCCCAAGTGTATATAAAACATTACTATAATTCTGTCCTAGGGTTATGTTGGTATTAATAAACCACTTGAATTTTGCTCTAAGTAATTAAAATCACAAGTACTTTTTGTTGCAGCTACAGGCAGGAGGCAAATGCAACTGGGGTTTTATAATTTAGGTATGTATAATAATTCAGGCAGCAGCATGTATTTCTTCAACTGCTTTTCTTTCACATAACAGTCTAAATCCTTCACCAATGCAATTCACAGTTCCTCAATGCTTCAAAACATAAATCTAGATCCCTGATGGAAATAAATAGCACAAAAGCCAAGTAATTTTTCTTGATTAACTAAGTATAAAACACCTTGCAAATAACTTACAGCTGTTTCATATACTAACTCACTGAAAAGAAATAACTCTTCAGTGTCAATTTACACCTGGCTTGGATATTGGAGTTTCCAATACAAAGTGTAATTCCAAACTGAGTATTGCTCACTGAGATGTAAAAAACATAAAGCTTTAGACTCAGTCCAGGCTCTCTGGCTCTTTCAGACACCACAGGAATAAGCCAGCACTTCATCAGAAGTGAGCATAAGACTTGCTGTTTGCTCATTCTTTCCCCCACTAGTGGCATTTCTCTAGGACTGACTTTCTAGAGCAGATTAAAATGACAGCAACAACAGACACATAGAGAAAAGGAGGGAAAATGAGTAAGCAAATGCATTTATAGGAGACTGGAAGGTTATAAGGCATCTCAGGCCCTATTTGCTGACGCCTTTAATCACTGTACAGGGCACAGCTAGTGCATTTAAAGGAACTTCAGAAACCCTAATCAAAAAAGCATATATATACTCCCTGACACAAGATTATATATATGAATCAACAAGCTTTTCCTTGGTTTCTTTTTGCCCATCAGAAAAGCTTATCTTTTGCTCTTTTCCTGATTGTTTGGATGAACAAGGGAGGTTGCAGAGTTATGCCTGGAAGGCTTGTGTGAGATAGATGAAAGAATAAAAACACAGCTTTGAATCTACAAGGAGTTAAGACCTGTGCATGACTAAGCTTGAGATAAGTCCTTGCCAGTCAAACAGGACAAAAGACTCTTGGGCTTGTTAACCAGGATCTCAGAATAGTTTCTTCATCCTTATATTTAAGAGCTACTCTTATAATC
Organism: Rhagologus leucostigma; assembly: GCA_013397725.1. Taxonomy (NCBI): domain Eukaryota; kingdom Metazoa; phylum Chordata; class Aves; order Passeriformes; genus Rhagologus; species Rhagologus leucostigma. Next base: position 1,797,393 of record VZTD01000299.1, read on the forward strand.
ACTGTGTAAAACAGGGTCATAGAAGACTTATTCGTGGGAGACATTTTTTTGAATGATACTTTTGTGTCTGACAAAGCAAACAGCATCAGCTGAAGAAAACAGTCCAAGGGCAGAAAATAGGCAGAAGCATACAAAACTTATTACGGCAATTAAGGCAACAGCAAGGAAGGACATGAAACACCAATCAGGCAAATATTGGGAGTGCAATTTCACTTTGCTGAGAAAAAAGCAACAGAGTTCAGTCCAAAACAGCATCCAAACAGATATTCATAGACAGCTTGCATCCATTTCATTATTTTACGAGTATAAAGATTTACTTGAAAATTACTTTAAAAAATATGAATGTTTTAGTTATCTGGACAGGATCCAGATGCAGATCCCTTAGGCCAATCTCCTTCCCTTAACTGCAGAGGCACTACAGAGAAATCCTCCAAACTACAACTCTACCCTTTAGGAGAAAACATTTAGATGAAAACTGGTCCTTAATTTCTATGCTTCAATCCATGTCATACAGTAATAATAATAATGCTTCATCTAAGTTAATGCTATATATTTAAAAGAGTTTTGACCCTGCTCTTCCTCCTCTGTCAGTATATAATGTACATAAAGATAAGAAAATAAGCTGTTTACATTTTAGTCAATCAAGCTTCACCCAATTTAACTGCCAGTTGACGTCTGATTGCAAACTGTCTAAATCCCTAAGGAGCAGGACTGGTTTAAGTCCTTTTACGTAAAAATAAGTCTTTTTTATCTTGTATATAACCATACAGCTGATGCAACAGATGTTATTTTTCAGTGTAGCTAACACCTAGATACTGGCACTCTATCTGATCATTTTAAGTACTTTAGCATTGAGCAAAGCTATTCGCTTTTATCGCGCTACATCCTTATCTCCCCTCTATCTTATCAAACATAACTTCGTCGTATGTAATTGCTAATCCTAAACAGTTCACCCTTAAACAGTAGCATCATCTGTTTATCATGTGCTGTAATCACTGAATACCACCAGAACTAGTGATGAGCATCTTGCATTCATTGGAAAAGCCTTTACCTTTGGTGTGGATATCCCGTTTCTTCCTATCATTCCCTTCCTGGTTCACTGCAGCGGAAAAAAAAAAACCTTGTACGTTTCATTTCACAGTGATTTTTATTCTTCCTGCTATTAATGACTTTTCTTGGATTTGTTGATTTTTTTTTTTAAACAGAAAAAGTCTTTAACTGAAGAGACACCACACCCTATTGTATTACCAGTAAAATGACTACATTTCAGTGTGCAGAGCTGTACAAGTTCAGCCAGATTGGTCTCGCTTCCAGGTAGTTTTTAGTTTCAAAATCACTGTATCTGTTTCAAGAGAATTCACCGAAACTCGCTGAAAGTCTTGTTATAAATGGTAGTGTGATGTCACTACGTACTGGCAACAACCAGGGCCATTACGTTCTGCCTTTCACACCTACCTTTCATTCCTTTTACCCCATCAGCAGGCAGTTTGGAAAAGTTCTTTAATCTGCTGTATTTTTCCTGTGTTTCACCTAGAGAAATTATGTTTTCTTTTTATTTCCAACTTGAAACAAGTACGATGCATCTGGTATGACAAAATTGCTACTCAAAGGGTCAGCCAATGATTGCCTGATCAGTGCTGAGAATGCTTGGGTTCTGGTACTGTTTTGGGGAGGTTTATTGTTTGTTTGTTGGGTTGCGGGGTTTTTTGGAAGGGGGGTGTGTGTTTGGGTTGGGGGTTTTCTTTGTGTGTTTTTGGGGTTTTTTTTGGTTTTTTGTGGGTTTTGTTTTGTTTTGGGTTTTTTTGTTTGTTTTTGTTTTTGTTTTGTTTGGGGATGCTTAATAGTTGCACAACTTTGAGGTGAAAGGTACTGAAGAGCAAACAGAAATCATTAATGCTTCCCTTTTCACTTACCTACTAACATTCTGATATTCTCCTGCCTGCTTATATACTGCACATGAGCATTAACAAATCTCATTTTAAAAAGAGATTAACAGAAAAGTGATACCTTTGAATGTGCCAAATGGGGGAAAGGAGCTTCTTTGAAGGTTGAAGAATGCCAAATCCTCAAAAATTTGCCAGTAACAGAGGAGAATATGAGCAGAATATCTGCTGCTGGAATAGAATAATCTCAAAGAAGAAACAGATCATTTATAAAATGTTAATGATTACAGAAATTCCGTAATTAGAATCACTGCTACTTCTGTTGCAGATAATACAGATGGATGAAAGGGAACAGAGGAGGTCCTCCAGGCTTGCAGGAAATTTTTTTGCTGTTCAGCACTGAGGAATATTAGGAGAATCCAAAGCCTAAATAAGGGAGAAGCTGTATAAGAAGGAGAAGGCAAGTATGTCTGGATGAGAAAGGCAAAGAAATTGTAGATAATACATAAGAGACAAGAGTGTGTCAGAATGGTTTAATATAAATCTCAACCAAGGGTCTATTTTAATTTGTTCTCATTTTTCTTTTCAGACGTTCCTTCCTCAGTACATATTTTACTGTGAAGGAGCCTTAGGAATTTGCCATGGATCCCAAGAATGACTTGAACTGAGTCTCAGACTCACAAGAACAAAGGAAAGTGAGCATAACACAAAATAATTTCTATTATAGTCATATAAAACAGCATATTGTAAGTCATACATTTTTATCTGTCACGTCAGTAACATGCCGTGATTCCTGACAAAAGTCATGTATATTAGCAGGCTCTGTCTCATCAGCTGAAACCAGAGCAATGGCAATAGGAGGACTGCTTTCAAACATTACACCTTTTGATACATATGCATTCTGTGTTTTTCTGCTGTACTGCATGGTTCATAATTTCATGCTTAGTATGCTTGCTGTTGACATTACCCCTCACCACGTTTCAATTTCAGGCTCCATACAATGGAAAAGTGCCCAGGCATATAATCAAAACACCAAATAATGAAGCTTCAACTTAACCAACTTGAGCACATCTTCAGAGCTCTATAACTGCTTACAAAGTGATTTGCTGAGTGGCTTTAAGTAGATATTTAAAGCTAAAAATGTGCATTAGTGCTTTACTGATGCTGATTCACCTCCTTCCCTCCACGTCATATATTTAACCCTTGACACAGACATTTCTCGTTCTTTCATTTGATGTTGCTGGGACTGCATTGAACTCCACCCAAAAAGTCCCATCCTCTCCTGAGTCCTGCTGAACTTACAGTCTCAGTATATTTTTCATTGCAGGAGTCCTACAGGTTAGTTTTGCCCTATGTGAAAAACACTACTCTCAGTTTCACAGCTGCTGCCTATCTGTTTTACTGGCTAAGTAATCCAAAAAAATTATCTTTTTTTTTCTTGTTTTATGAGAAAATTCAAACAGGAGGAGTCTGAAACATGATCCCTCAACCATTTTTTATTTTCCCTGCACTCACTTTGCTCTCTCCTATTTAACCCTTCTGTAAATGAAATAACTCCGTCTTTCCACCCTCACTTCGTTCTGGATCTTCTCTGTGAATGGTCTTTTCCCACCTCATGTTTTCTCCTATTCCTGCTAAAGTTGGTCCATGAGCAGTTGGTCAAAACTGAGGACAACAAATAAATTTAATGTAATAAATTAGGGATTTATACTTATGGTAAATTATGCTACTTCAGTGTGGAATCCAGAAAGATTGGGAGGGTAGTGTTTCTTTAAATTTAGTGGTCTGATTTAATGTGATTAATCTTGCCAACAACTCAGACAGAAGTCAGAGAAAGAAAAGAAGAAACTGAAAATACAAAGTCACGTTTTAATCTTTTGAATGTTAAGGGAGACAGAGAACTGGCTACATGTCTGTCTGTCTTGTAAGCAAATTCGTGAGACCAAAATGCTGTACAGGTATTGCCTTTCATAATACATAAATCACATTTACCTACAGAAAGGAGGAATGTTCGCATTACAGTCGTTCTGTCTGGGACAGAAAGAGACTGCAATGTAATTAGCAGGAGGATATGGCTGTTGTAAAAGGTCACCTCTCCTACGAAGAGAGGCTTTGCACAGTCCAACCTAGACAGGCTTGAACAGTATTACAAGAACATTCATTATATCCATTATAATGTCTCAAGCATATTTGCAGCCAACCTAGGCTGCAAATACAATACGTTTCCCTAAATGGATTAATAGGAAAGCAGAGGCTCTAGAATTGCTCTGACATACCATTTATACACATTGTAATCCTGACAACTGTAAAGTATTAGAGAAAATCCAAGACAGAGAGTGTGCGAGGAGAGCCCACAATTTATTACACTCTACAATGCAGCATGCTGATTTGTTGATTAGCCCTCAGCTGTAACAGCTAGGAAATGTCTCAGAAAAAGTTTAGAAGACAGCTAGAATTTTTCACATATAAATATATATGATTTTATCTCGTCTTCCTTTTTTAACACTCTTATTTATAACTATGTTTTCATATTTATGATCAAGAATGTAGCCTATTGCTTTGCCAGACAACACTTGTTTTCATTCACTTTATACCTGCCCATCATTTAAATCTCCTGAGACAGATAAATTACTTCCTCAGAACAAACGGATGCAATAAAGCAGTACTACAGTCAGGGTCTGGATGCCAGCAGACTAAGTCACAGCTTGGACTTCCAAACAGCAGCAGCTGAAGGAAGTGTGCACTGCTGTGGGTGAAGTTCTGCATGTGGAAACCCATTTGTGACAGAGCACAGGTGCCCCCAGCTCCCCAGGCCAAGCACGGGTGTTCTGCACAGGCACAAGCCTCTTGCAAGGCATTTGGGGAGAGGAGATGTGTGCACCCAGACAGCCAGGAACTCTGCAAGTACAAGGTCTTGCTCAGCCATCCTGGGGAAAGACCTCAAGACTCCTGCAGCATTTGATGGTGCTTTTAGGCAGAATTTGTGGCTGAGTACTTCCCTCTCTGCTTCTTCTGTGGAGGTATACTCTGGTTTCTCTTCAGATCATATAAAGATAAAGATGTGTTCAAAGAATTTCAGTGAAGCAGAAAGGCTCTGTTTTCTATTTTGGAAGCTCAGTTTGCTACTTGAATGAGATGTTCTGAGTTTCCTGAGCTATCTGTACAAGCCTACAAGCTGACTGTGTGAACTGGGTCTCTTGACCCTCCAGGAGAAAGGTATCTGCAGCCTGGTCCTGAAGATAAGATCCAAATTCCACAGGAGTCAGCAGAGAGGCTACTGCTGATATCTCTGGAAAACTTACTCCTGGGTTAGGCAACTTTGGGTAACTCACCAAGTGCACAGTTGGTCTATTCTAGTGAAGTCCATGGAACTGTAGAGGAAAAGAAGTCCCACAGAAGGAAGCATTCAGTGAATCACTACTTTTTCAGCAGTGAACTGGACGATCAGGAGTGCTGGAAAGTGTAGAAGGTTTTCGGTGGAGATTGAAAGAAGCAGAGAAAAAGATTTAGACCAGGCATGCCTCATCTGTGAACTGCTACCGGACATCTGTTTTCCAGATATAATAACATTATGGGAAGTATAGAAAAATTGTGTAGGTATTCAGAATATCATATTTATAACCTGTACATATGGCATCTTAAAATACATTGTAAAATAAACTTCACATAGACACACTATCTATAGAAAACTCACTGTCATTTTGAACCAGAAGGCAAGAGAGAAAAAAAGCCTGAAAAATTTATTTCAATAATTCTAGTGATACATCATCTAATTTTATTTGCTTTCTTACAATGTCCTTGCATTCATATATAACTGGTGCGTGATAATTAAAAAATAAGAGAAGATTATTAGAACCCACGATAGATTGTATAGTGACTTATTTTTCAGTCAAGATACGGCCTATCTCAAATACTTCTTTTCAGTTTGAGCCTCTCTATAAAGGCAGCAGAAACTGCTGCTCTGCTTTTTATAAAACATCTTTGTCAAAGCACTACAACTGGACTCTAAGTCACCAAAATGCATTAGACTTTCACACAAAGTGTGATAGGGCTTTTCCTCCTCACTCAGCCGTTTTGGCTGGTTGTTACAATCACCTTGAAATTGTTGTGATTTGGCTCTGTTATGCCTTTTAGAGCTGAGACAAGACATTCTGCTTGCAGTATTACTTAGTGTATTTGGCATTTGCTGCAGTCATGTGTGGCTGTTGTTAGTGTGGAGCTACATAAGTAGTGACAATGCTGTGATGGGAACAAACCCCAGATGGAAAGTGCGGGGAGGATGGTGCATGGAGAGAGTACTGGTGAGAGCATTGTCTGTACTGCTGTACATGTGTGTGTGCTGTCTTTGAACAACTCAAAGCAAGCAGAAATCTTAGAGTCTGTTAGTACTGACTCTCAGTCAGTATAATTTTATTTTTTATTATTTATTAATTATTATATAATAATAATTTTATGAATTTTTATTCATTTGCTAATGAATAGCAAATATTTCAGATACATGATTTATAAATATGATACAGTCCTGGAAATGTAGTTAACATGAGTAACTAGCACAGTTATTATTTCACAAAATGCAGCAACCATTCAAACTTGAAAGAATGTGCTAATTAAGAAACACAGCGGGGAGAAAGAAAGGCCCGACTTGCTATATTAGCATCATTTTATTTCAGAGCTTGGTGCCGGATAGGAAGGTAAAAGCCTGCTTCATTACAGTCATTTGCTTATAAGCACAAAATTTACCTGCTGGTGGGCGGCAAGACTGAGATGACAGAAGATGGGAATCCATCTGAAAAAGATGAACAGGCTAGATTCAAAAAAGTAGGAGAGTTCCAAAGCAAATCAGAGTGGCAAACTAGGCTGCCTATTGTGCTAGGTAGTTTTGAAGACTCACTCCATCGGCAGGGGATTGCTGCCAAAAGGACACTTGGCTCCCACTGCCAAGTCCACACTCAGAGCCCTGGCTGCCATGCAGATGGGGTACTCCAGCCATGCAGGCTGCTGTTTTCCACTTGTCATTTTGGTTTTGTTTTAGAGTATTGGAGCACCTCTCTTCACTAGAATAAACTTGGGAGGGTTGTATTTTAGGTTAATATTTGAAACAGATTTGAGACAACCTAATGCCCCTGGGTTTTCTTACTTTCTGGGTAGTCAAGAACGCAGACCAAAAGGGGGGTGCAGAAAGCCACCGTGTCTGGAGCTTGGTATCTATGAAGAGACCCAGTGGCCCTGGAGGTGCTTATGGCCAAGTTTACCACCTTGGGTAACAGGTTAACAAAAATATCTTTGCATGGAAAGATAACTTGTATTCCAGAAACCTAGAAAAAGGAAGAAGGCTGGAAGATAAATGAGTAATCTCTCCTTACAGGAGGAGAGAGAAGCAGAGTTTAGTTATTCTGAGCTGTAGAGGGTACATCAATTAGTTTGAAAGTAGGCTACGTGGCAGCAAAGTGTAGAAGGACTTCCATTGCTGACAGTATAAAAAACAGATCAAAAGACAAACACTGTAAATTGGGATTTGAGTTTTAGTTGTTCTGAAGAGCTGTTAGCAGTGGAAATTACCTCGCTACTGACTCCCCAGACAATCTTTTCATGCAGAGAGAATGATCCAGAGGTAATTAGCATCAGCAGAAAAAGCTCCTGGGTAAAATTTGTGTCTGCACTGAAGTGAAGATGAAATGCTTTAGTTGTGGGGGAAAGGATTTCATCCAATGCACATCCTGTGAAAGGGTTACACCCAGTGAGCCCTTCAGACAAGAATAACACATCTCCATTCTGTTCCCCATGAATTCCTCTTTGTCTTCTCTCAGACATCATCAGGAGCTTCCCTTGAACATCTTGCAAATAAGGAGTTTTCTTAGGAGTGACAGGATGTGCACATCTGCAGTATGCTTGCACTAAGTATGTGAGAAAACAATCCGAAATGTGCAGCCTCTCCTTCCGCTCCTTAAAATAAGGACTACTCACCCATCTTTGTATATTTAAAAATAAGGCATTTTTAGAAGCAGTATGAAGTAAAAGTAATTTTAGTAGCCTCATTCATAAGTTTGACAGCTTTGGTAAGGTAGGAAGAATATGTAACATGAAAAAAATATGTGGGATAGGAGTAAACCCCCCAAACTGCCTAATGACGAGATAATAACATATTTTGCCTCATACTATTCAATGCCTAAGCAAATAAGAAAGATTTCAAGAAGAAAGTATTTCAACTGGGCTATGAAATCTGTAGGATAAAAGCTATCAAATATTGCCCTGGGTTACGTTTGTGGTATTTTAAATACACTGTGGTATCCTTTTCTGTCATAATTTTCTTAATTCTACAGCCCCCAAAATGCATGTGTTCTTAAACCAAGTTCTGCTTTTAGGAATGAGTGCCCTTGACTTTTAATTTCTGTGGCACTTGAGTGCAACTGTGTCAAACCCTCAGTGTTTAATAAGTGTCCTTCATCTTGTTCCACATCTCCAGGCCATGGTACACTGCCAAGTCCAGAATTCAAGTGCGTCTCTAACTTTTCTTATCCAGTGCTACTGAGTCATAGCAAAGTGATTATTAAAATACATATTTGTGCCCTATTATTCATCCATTTCGGGAGAAAATCACAATCTAAAATTTTGTTTTAGCTCTACAGAGGCGGCACAGTTTTAAGGGCAGACATCTGAGATTGTCTTCTGCCTTGCACATCATCAACAATCCTTTCCAGGTAATTTCCACTTAAAAATCTTTAGTATGAGTAATTGTATTACATGTAATTGTGTTAAAATCTTTCCTGCCTCAGATCCCCAGTGACTTTATAGTTCAGGAAGAAAACAACAACATGTTTTTCTTGTAAATTTACTGAGTACTCATACACTCTCCATATGTGTTTTGAGCCGAAACCTCTGCAGACCTTGTGGGGAAGACATATGGACAGACTAATGGAAGCTGGTTCCCTTTTAGGCTCTCTGTATTTTGGGGAGGACGGGGAAGATGAAACTTGCATTGTGAAAGTGAATCATTTGTCCTGACATGTTAAAGTTCATGGAAACCCTAAAACCCAGTTATGTTACATTAAAGCTTTGCCCAGCAGTGTCAAGCCTGCTTTTATTTTAAAGTCTCCTTGAACAATTAACTTACACCAGCCTGGATTTTTACACATTGCCAGCAAATCATCAGGCAGAACCACTGGTATGTCTCTTGGACATGCTATATGACGTTAGCCTGCACAGGAGCTGAACCAGTAAGTCTCCCTCTCTCATCCTGCAAGGATGATGCAAAAGATGCCTTACTACAAAAGGAAGGGGTTTCTTTTCCAGATGAAAGAGCTCACACATGAGAAATGCTGCCACACGTATCAGTCTTTCTGCTGCAAAAGGATCCAGCTTACTGAAATGCCACAAGTCTCCCTGTCAAAAATACAAAGCTTATTTGCCAGTGATACCCTCCTACTCTGCTGCAGCCCACAAGATGCTTAAAATAACTAACCAAAGGTAAGCTTCAAAGCCTTCTGCCTTGAGCTTCAGTTTCAAACAAAGCAACTGAAATTTAAACAGAGGAAGTAACTGTTGTTCTGTTCATGATTTCACCCTTCAACCAGAAATAAATATAAATCCCTTATTCCTTAACTATTTGATGGAACTTTGAATCAGGTGAGTGTTCAAAGTGCAAAGCATTGTTAAAAGTTACAACAGTGGAGTAACCTTCAGCATGAAAACACCTAGTGCTTCAGGTGGCCCTGCCGTCTCTGGTCACCTTGCAAGTATGAGGAAGGTGCCAAAATGTTTTCTAATGCATGTCTGTATTTTCTCTGTAACCTTACTACACAAGTACTTAACACCAGAGGCTGTAAATCCTGAACAAACTTCTAGCATTAGCTGCTGCCTTCAGTTACAATCAGCCTAGCAGGCTTTACCTTCCAGTAATCAGAATGAGCCATGAGAGAGACAAGGAAGCATCTGCCCCTAACACTTGACTGTGCCACACTGGTGGATTTATGCATTACAGTTCCCTATGTCCTGTCTTTTGCCTGCCCTTTCTGGCCTTCATCCCTGATTTTTGACCCAGTCAGCAAGTCAAACAGGCTCCTGCTTGCCTTTCCTTGGAAAGTTTCTTTCGTCCTCTGGCAAGTCACAGTCTGTTATGTGTGTGGGTGACCCCCTTCTGCCTCAGCCAAATAAACAAACGAGATTCCCCTTCACTCCTGTCCCATTATTCTACCACATTTTGGTCCCTTAATTCCAAGTCAATGATTTTTCATCCGGACCCTCTCGTCCTCCAGTCCTTCTGAGGTTGTTAAGGGCTGAAAAGCCCCATTTCCTTATGCCTCAGCCATATAGAGGCACTGCTTACTGTGCTGGGAAGCACCCTGGGGTAGCAGATGTTAAAACTGAGATTATTAAATATTCTGGTTATGAAGCAGCAGGAGTGAATTTGAAGAAATGAGCTTCTAGCTCTTCTGTAAGTGACTTGACAAGAGTTAACTGCAGTTTGGGTAGCACAGAGGAACATTTTCAAAGATAGAAACCCTGAAATGTCAAAGAACAGAGTTATCAAAACAGATCATTGTTAACAAATGGCTGTTTATCGCTAACACAAAGCAAGTGTATGATTTGAAGCTGGGTTCCTTCTGTAAGTGTTTACTGGAGGAAGAGACAAAAATAGACATTTGTATCCTATCAGTTGTTCATAACACTCACAACTGCTTCCATATGGCCCACTACTCTACTGTTTCAATTCCAATTGCTTTCAATATGAATTCCAACTTTGGTCTTTAACAGAGATCCATTGAGTGAAACACTGTCTCAGTATTACTGTAGGTACATCCTATTCCCAGTCTAATTGTTGAGAGGAAAATTATTTTGAGACAGTGACCAGAATAAACTTCATGCAATTGAAGCTCTCATAATATCATTCATGTCTGGACAAGATTTGCCATATCACAGTTGATTTTTAAGTCTATCGGTGATTGTATTGGTTAGTTTGGGTTTGTCACCTGTTTTCCTGTCTAAATTCACGCCAGTATCTGTGCATCTTTGGAGATGACTTGGCACCTCTTTTATGGTAGGAATTAAATCAGTAATGCATAATGCACAGCAGCAAAACCACACTGCAGAACATGATCTGATGAAAGCACCACAGAGAGGAGGAATTGAAATTATTCAGACAGTTCAGAATACTGTTTTCAAAAAATATTCACCAGGACGTTTCATCCATAACTAGTTTCTGTTACCATGGTTTTTCTTCCTGCACATGTTCAAGCAGATAAAAAATGGGCATCAAGTGCACATGCCAGCTGAAAGTCTCATTCCCTTGCTTCTGTGCAATACAAAAATAGTATTTCTGAGAGCTAGGCTGTCTCCTCTGCTCTGCCAAATAGTGGGAGAGTCAAAGGTAGGAAAGAAACCGTTGCTGCTCTCTTTGGCATTCACTGTCAGTCATACAGATATGACATTACAAAGCCACATATACCAGCATACATTAAGTGCCTTTACTGTAAATAACACTTTTTTTTCATTGGCAGGCAATCTCGCCCCACTAGAAGTGCCACGAATGCAATAGTGTGTAATTGAAATAACATTTGCCATGCCATCTGAGAAAAGGCTTCAGCTTGGAACTTATTAACAACCTAAGGATGAAACAAAACACTTAAACGACAATTTGAGGGGTAGGTAAATATCTAGCAGACTTTGATGGCAAGGCAGGGGAGAAGGAGCTTATCACCATTTGGCCTTCTGTGTAAGAAAGAAAAAGAGAACTTAAACAACACTGCCTGGCTACAATGAAATGCAAGGTAACGTAAGGAAAATGTCAGCTATCCAGGGGCACAGAGTGAGTTCTCAAATCTTTAAAACACACAGACCCAGAAGTTACAAATCACAGCGCTGCACAGGTGGAGCAGAAGCATGTTTTCCCTCTGTGCAGGGTACTGAGGGCTTGCTGGCACCTCAGAGCAAGGGCAAGCTTGGTCAGTGCCAGGGCCAGGTATGCCATGCTAACTGGGAGAACTACAACAGAGGAGGTATTGCAGCAGTGAGGGCTTCTGCATGAGCTAGAGAGGGGAGCAGGAGCCTCTGGGGATCCTGGTAGGCAGGCTGGTTGCTAAAATCTGTGTCCTCAGAACTAGATGGAGCAAGCTGGCAAAAAGGAGCTAGTATCACACCTTTATTTCATGCATGGACATGTCCCCTGTTCATTCAGCATAGGCTCCAGTATCAGGAAAATTTGGAACTTGTTCCTTCCCCTGACTTCCAAAAGAAAGAGCAGGAACCACCTGCCTCTCCTTTTCAGGCCCCAGTCAAGTGAGGAAATCTGCTAGTACTCAGAACAGCCCCTGGCATCAGTGAGACCCCACCTACACACCAGAGGCTTCACCAGAATTAGTGCACCAGTCCGGACTGTGAAACAATATCTAGTCCATAAAGTGTGCGACTTTCCCAGAAAACGGCCCAGTATAGCTGTCATACTGGCAGGAAGCAGTTCTGCTGACCTACCTGATTTCATTTCTGGCTTAAGCTGTACAGGCAAAAACCCACTCCTGCTAAGAAGTAAATTTGAGAGGGTTGTACTCTGCTAGTGCAGCCACATCTGTGAAACCTTGTGTTAGTAGAGGCAAAGAGTGAGTTTGTCAACACTTGCAAAACAAAGAGTGATCGAGACCTGCTTTTAAATTCCAAGTAAAATTCATTCAGCCCATTCAGCCCACTGGTCACAGAATTGTGAACTGCCAAAGTTGAAAATCTCCTAAAACAGAGACAGTAGCAGGCATGGTTGCTGGGAGGCAGGATTTAGTCTTTGGATTATAGCAACAGCTGAGAACTCCAGCTAAGAACAGTCTGTCATAACAGTGACGTGGGGACAAATATATTGAGGATGATGTCAAGACAACCAGACAAAAGCTTTCTGAGGTGAAGTGTTTTCTGTGTCTCAGTACAGGTGTTTCATGCAACCAAAAACTAAATGTACTCAAAATTTGTGACTCATATAGCAATACCAGAACTTGCTTCAGGTTCAATAATCAGCCTTTGCAATGAGCTCAGGCATTAGGGCCTCTTCTCAGCTGTTCTTTGAAAATCATGAGCGCCAGTGAGAGCTAAACCCCTTTACACAGCATTTGACATCAAATGTGTGTGTTCTTATGCAGTTTTCTACATTATTAATTTTCTACCTGATGGCAGTATGCTCCTATTATTTTTGCCTCCCACTCGTGTTCTGTGATGAAAAGCCTGCAGTAAAAATTCAGACTAATTCCTTTTATTTTATTCTCTCCTGGTGCTGTTCTATCTGTCAGAGCTGCTGCAGGAAAGAAAAACTGTAGCAGAACAGACTAATGAAAACATTGCTCTACCTTTTGCCATATTAATACTGACAGAATTTCATAGCTCCCTGTCTCAGACAGTAAAGAAAACAGCTCTTATTTTTCACATTCCAACTATTACTTTCCCATTGTCACAGGGTAACAGAAAATCAGAACCACCCACCACCTTCTGCACAAAAGCCACCCCCCAGAACTGCACACAGAACACAGTCATTTTCCAGTGGCTTCAGTGATCCAGCTTTCCTGACTTCTTTTTTCGTTTCGGTTTTCTAGGTTTTTTGTTTTGGTTTGGTTTGGTTTTGGTTTTTGGGTTTTGTTTGTTTTGGGTTTTTTTTAGTTTGGGTTTTTGGTTATCTTGTTTTCTACATCACTTTTAGTTTCAAATCCATGGCTAGAGGCAAAGCAAAATATCAACTTCTACCTGCTCTGTGTCCAGAAGGGAAAGATGCAGTCACATCTGTGCAAATTCTCCTCTACCACCTGATGTAGAAGCACAGTGCAGAACCAGCTGCGGCTAGAATCAGCCACAACATAAGCAACCAAATCTGTTGCCTTTTTTTTTGCCTTGTTCAGCCACAGTAATGTTACTTAGTCACGTATCTTAGAACCTAGAGTGTCCTTTGTAGCTAACACCTGAGAAATGTTACGTATGATTAGCAATGTTGTATGAATAGTAATTGATGGATTGCTAACAATTCAGGTAAGCACCTAAAAACGTCAGTCCCTGGTACAACTCTCCAGCTGCAAGCGTTACTATTGAGATTAGAGGACTATTTTGCCCTCTATTTTTTTTTAACATATATGTTTTAGTAAAATATTACTCTAATGCCCTCTAGTGTCCACAAATAAGAGAGAGTCTTGGGGGCTGCTTCATCTCAGCACTCCTTTCGGCGGGGAAGTTTACAGCCTTACGTGCTGCTGAAGAGCATGCAAGGAGTTCAGACTATTAAATATTAGAGATGCACTACTGATTCCGATCTGTTTCACTGCATGAGGAGAACAGCCGAGTCCCACCAAAGCTGGCTGGGGCATGCAGGGTGACACTTAGTTCTTGGAGGAAAGACATATATAACACTGAAGTTAATCATATATGAACCTGGAGAAGTTACTGACTCGACCTGGAAAAACCCCAAACTTTCTCCTGCTCCTCCCCTGCCATTCCCATTGCCTTGAAGGCAAAGATGCCCTCAGAAGAGAAGTGTAGCGACCACAACAGAAACACTTTGCAACGTGTTTATCTAAGCATAGATATAATACCGGATGTTCAGGAGCCCAGAAAGGATAACCTGACTTATCCAAGGTCACAGCACACGGCCACGAATAGATCCAGACCTCCTGGCTCCCAGACCTGTGTTTAAACCACAACAGTGTGCTCCTTCCTCTCAGCAAATGTGCTGAGAAGTTGCACAACCTGAACTTACTGGTTATATTTCTTTCTGAAGTTCCTGACAGCAATCCATAATCAGATACTTCAAACTCAGCATTACGACAGATCTCCTGGTGGTGACACACACACTCTTTGTGTCTAGTGTCATATCAGGTTGCTTTTAGACAAAAATCTGGTCCATGATTAACAGCTGAGGTGCAATGTATCTGCAGAGATCTTAAAGTGTATACAGTGAATTCCAGTGCTCTCCATGAGACTTAAAATACGTTGATTTAGGATCATTTTATTGCCACAAATAGTTTAGCAATTACTATTTACTGTAACTTCTGAGCTGACAGAATCCTATTCACTTAACTAGTTTTGGTTTTAATCTTAAAAGGCAACTGCCAAAGTATCCTGATTGTTCTTATGGGGGCCTCCCTTTAACCCAGTTTGCTGAAGGAACAATTCTCCCTCCCCTTACTGATTTTAAATTCACTGGAATTTTACAGACACTCAAGAACTGAGCTGCAGCAGCACTTCCTAGATGTTATGAGAAGACTATTTTGAGCCTTAAAATCTATTATTTAAAATGTCTCTTGCGCCAAGTTACTTTTTCTGATTTCACAGACTTGTGTGAAAGGAATAAATCAAATTTCTCTTCTCTTCTCTTCTCTTCTCTTCTCTTCTCTTCTCTTCTCTTCTCTTCTCTTCTCTTCTCTTCTCTTCTTTTTTTTGGAGCTGGGGGAGACCACATATGACTTGGGTTCTGCTCTGTGAACTGCTGAAGTGGCTTGCTGTTTAGTTAGTAGTAAGAAAAGACCAAATCCCCAGCCTAAAGATAGTAGGTCTAACCAAGCCATCACTAGATTTGGCTTCCAAAGTGATAGCAGGGACAGTTTTGGGGATAATTCAACAGAAACGAGTCACTGAATGAGATTCTGTTTTACAGTAGAAAACATAAAAAATACATTTTACTTCTCAGCATTTGAGTGTGCCACAGTAGAGCAGGGATGCTCTGCAGCTGCAGTGAAGAAGAGATGGAAGGCTATTGAAATGGCCTCTGTGTGGTAGGCACTGGGCTGAGGCATGCCAGTACGTGCTCTGTGTAGAATGCAAATGCCCTTTAGACGGAAAATGTGTTTCGCTCCTTTTCATTAATTTCTGCATCACTTAGGCTGTCTTCTTTTCTCTCACTTCAGGGGCTGTAACTTGTGATCCCCAGTCACCTACCCTCCCCTCCCCTGACAGGTGCAGGCTGCTTCCCAAGGGCTGCTCGCAGTGCTTGGTGAACCTCTGCTCCTGCAAACCCTTCACGCCCCAGAGCGCATTGTTCAGGGCACAGCATCCCTGTGAGACAAGAGTCAGCATTGCACCACGTGGGACTGAGAAGGACATGCAGAAGAAAACCTTAGTGTTGTTTTCTTAGTTAGTATTTTATCTTCCCATTGGGAAATGTTTTAAGATCAAGTGATTGCAACCCTCATGCTGATCTTCCCAAAAAGAATTTAGAGTGCCTAAGTTCAAGGAGCAAATTACAAGAGTGAGTTTACTAAAGCGAAGGTACCTTGAGGGTCAGATATTTAAAAGTCAAAAGCCTGAAGGTACTGATATGTATAGATGAGGAATTTCAGAAGCTGATAATATGCCAGATTTCCACCAAAATTAATGGAAATCAAAGAGGTTTAGGTCCCTGAAACTCCATCTATAAGAGCAGGTATCTCTCTGCAGCTTCAGGTGCTTCACTAACTTTAAATGCCAAGCCAAAAATCCATCTTTCAGCTATTAGTACCTTGTGTAAGATGGATCAGGCATACAAAAGCTTTTAAAAATATTCTTAAAAAATAATTCAAAAATTACAAAGAAACACATTGTCAAATGTTCCTTGACTAATTCAAGAGCAAAAGATTCTTTTAAAGTTACAATGACCGAAGGGCAAGGTTTTCAAGGGTACATAAGGAATAGATAGATGCTTACTGAAGAATTATTAGAATTGGTTTTAAAACTATTAAAAAGGAAAAGATCAACACAATTTGATTAATTTCATATAAACACACACACTCCTCAAGCAGAAGGTACTGCCATAGGGCTATTTATTCTAACAGTGTTTGCCAGCAATATTATCCTTTCAAGTGTTCTGTAGACAAGTAGGCCCTTCCTTCTACACACTTGATATACCCAGTAAATGTGTTCAAGAATCAGCTTTATTAGACACTGGTAATAGTCTAAATATTGACTTTTGTAATCCCCTTTAACAGCTGCTGCTTTCTGCACTTGAATTGACATTTAGCTCAGAACTGAGTACACCAATGAAACCCTGTTTAGAAATTACTTGAGTTATTTAAATTCTAGGATGTGTTACAACAGATACAAAACCTGAAATGAAATGTAGAAGAGGAAACATTATGCTTACTGGCAATATTTAGCTATGGGAAACATCCATAATTCATAAACATCCACATAGCTTCTTTCCCAATAAACATTTCAAATCAATAGTTTTACTTTTAAGCTTCGTAGGTATCATCTTTACTGACTATAGATCTGATGCAGATTTCCACAGACCTAATATGCTTATTGCAAAATCATCCTTTACTCATGAAAAATGTTACAAACACAGAAATTTTAAAAGAAATACAGAATTACTTAAGTGAAAGAAATGCTGATTTCACCTTGTAAATAGATAAATAGTTTATTACTTTTTACGTGAAAGCAACATGAAATTGCAGTATGGACAACATTCTTCAGCAAAGCAGGAATAGTAAGAACAATGTAAATTCTTTAGAGTATTTTTTATAATGCTGTGGTCCATATGTCCGTGCACTTTTCAGCTTTGACACCGCTTACCAACACAGACGCCCCTGCCAGTGTGCGGAAGAGGCAAGTGGGGAAAGGGATGCACTGGGCTGGGAGGGGATGTTTCTGCCCCCTCCTTTCTGAACTGTGAGGCTTCTGGACAGCAGCACGTTTCCGGCCCGTGTCAGCCCCTGCTGATATACACAACTCAGTCAAGTACTTTCTCCTTTCAAACTGAACGCATTAAGGAAGAGACAGAAACAAGCTGCCAGTGCTGAAACAATCAACTCTTGCCCTCTTTCCAGGCAACTACTAAAGTAGTTCAGACAACTGACAGTGCCGAGCAGCCAGCTGGCCAAGGCCAAGGAGGGTGTCTGTCCTTCACACTGGGCTTTGCTGGTGTAGCACTGGTCACAACACTGCCTTTCATCTTCTGTTTTGTGCATGGACTTCTACATAAGAAGCCTTTTTTAAAATTAAGAACTACTGTAGCAAACTTGTATATCAAAACCTGCTCAAAGTAACAGGAACACATCAGTCAAATTCTGATCGTGGGTATTCTTCTATTATTTATTTTAAAACTCAAGTTTGTTCTTTGGACTCAATCTTTTTCAGATCACTTCAGATTGAAGTCAATAGTGTTAGCCCATGTCAAACTGAAACCTGTTCAAAATAATTGTCTTAGGAAGCTATGTTGTCCACCCCCTTTGGAAAAACGGATTTGCCCCATACTGCCACAATGTGAAATTCTACTCAGATTCATGTTTTTATTTTAAAAGTTTATCTACATTTTTCCTTGTTACTTGTTGAGGATGGACTTTCATATCTCTTATTGGAAAACATTGCTGAAAGGTTAATTTTAAATTACAAGCTTATAACACAAACAAGAATCTTTTCTGTCAGTCAGAAACTCTTGATTGCTGACAGTGTTGCGTTTGGACTATTACAAAAAACCTCCACATCTTTAAGGTGAAGGTCACATGCATAGGTATTGCTGCTGAACTAGCCCATAGTTCAATTGTTATAAATAATACTTAAAAAAATAGATCCATTAAAGGTACCTCTAAAGTGAGGCAAATGTGTTTTCTAAGAAAACATTATCCTGGTTTATCTCATTTCCAGCTAAAACAAATAGCCATTTTTGAACTATGCTGAAAAAGGCATCAGATAAAATGCCCTTAGTAGTGTTTCTAGGTGGAATCATGAACAGATTAAATCATACCTTCTCTTCTACACATGCCAGTGGTGTAACTGTTGCATAAGCAGACTTGCTCAGTTCATTTTTGCACCTAGTGAGAGATTACCTATTGAGTTACTAAAGCAAAATTTACCTTTTCAATTTCACCACTGAGCTGAGAGATAAATACCTACTAAGACACTTGAATTCAAGCAGACAGGTTCTCTCTCTGGAACACTTTAGAGATTTCCATTCATTTGACATGGAAGGCAGGTGCTTATTTTAGGAGGCTTTCTCCACTAGACATCTAAAATTCAGATCCGAGCTAGACAGTCAGATGCAGAGCTGCAATACCTAGATGCAAGCTGGGTCTTACTCCATATGATTAACATTTTATGAAAGTTGGATGGCCTTAAGTGAAATGTGTCTATCTCCCAGTGGTCTTTCTGCCTTCAAATGGCCATTAAAATTCTGAACTATTTTTAGCATTTCAATATGATTTATTAAATATTAAAAATGCAAGTAGGTAAGGAAAATTACTGTGTATTGCTGTCAACCTGAAGAACAGCCTGATATGAAAAGTTTTGGAGTCTGTAACTCAGACTGTATTTGGGTCAGCACAAGCCACATAATGAGGCAACTTCATCCTGGAACTACAGACAGTGAAAGGAGGTCAAGAAGTATGAATGCCCAAATGAATGAAGGAACATACACTCTGAAGCTCAGAGAAACAGAAAGAAACAATTCCAAACCAAGAATTTTGAACTCAAGTTGGAAAGTAATTAAATGATACAAATTTGGATGAAATAGTCTCATGACTCAAGACAATAACTGTTGTAAAAAAGACATTAAATTTAAGAGCAAAATCAAAATCAAAGGAAACACTTCCCTATGAATAAAACAATATTTTTATTCAAGATAGCAGTACGTATATTCTGGAAGTACATACATTCAGTTCTATATACGTTGCATAAAATGTTTTGGTTTTGTGACAAAAATGATTTTATCAGATGTTCTCAGCTGACTCGCTGCTATTAAGATGGTAGCAGATATCCAGACTGCTGTCCAGACCCCTGCTGCACCCCAGCTAGTCCTTGTTCTGCAAAGGCTCCTCACAGCATTGTTCTAACACACCCCACAAATCGCAGGAGGCTGCATTTCCCACACATTCCCGTTTCTCATATGCTAAACACTTACTCTGAATTTATTCTCATGAGGTCACACAAAGAAGGTCTATAAATCTTTAAGATAACTACTAAATGGTAGGATTGTTTTCTGTGTCTTATATTGTTAGAAAGTCCTTAAGATTTCGAATAAAGTGAAGCAACGGAATGCTGAAATGTCTTCCAAAGCAATGGAAAGAATTACCTGAAAGTCTCAATGATTGATTAGAGTCCATGAAAGGTGTACAGTGCTTCGTGGACAGCTTTGTCATACGAAAGCTGCCATGGCATGAATACATCTGGCACGTGGCAGTGATTTTAATCATGATAAATTGTGGGGATATAAAAATAGGACTAATCACTCTGTATGATGCATTGCTCAGCAGAAATTAATGCACGTTCCGGAAAATAAATTAATTCCTGCTGTCTTTTCTGAAATACATATTATTAGACTTACTAATTTTGACAGTGACTTTTCCAAGGTACAGTATTCAAACACATAAAGCATTTGCTAATTATCTCTCATAAAACCAGATTAAACATTTAAGTACGGCATAAATTGTGTCACTGAAATAATCTCTTATTGGTGGTAAACTTTTGAAACTTAAACTATAAGATAAGGGCTTTCTATAAAGCAATTAGTTTTGTGGAAGTAAGTAATCACAATTAAAATTTCAAAGAGTTACTCTACATTTGTATGTAATTTTATTTTTAAATCAGTCATCCTGTAGTTTGAGTGAAACCCTCCACCCCAGCTGTGCTTTTCAAGGACAGCACTGGATCTGGAAGCTCCCACATCTGCCTAACAATTCATGCACATCTGGCAGCCCTTTACGTGCCTGGAGAGTGCAGAAAAGAGCACAGATGTTGTTTTGTTTTTTGAGATGCTTCAGAGGCCCTCCATTTCCCTATCTCCTTTTGACTTTTTGGCTGCCAGCACAAACTCATCACAAAGGTTGCAACAGGACGTAAAACCTGCAAACACACGAACACAGCCGGCTGTGGGCGGAACAGCACAGGTGCTCAAGATGCCAACTCTCACGGCAGAAATATTTGGCTACCATAGCGTTTACCTCCTGATTTTGTTTTGTGAATACATCCAGGTGGCTTGTCCCTCAGCGATCATGATCCTTGGAGAATGAGCTTCTTAAAAGTGAGAGACAACTCCACTGGAGTCAGATGTAAAAGAACAATGGGAACAGTTCAACCTAAGACAAACCTCCTAAATTTGATGTGATGAGGGGAAGGGACTATTTGCAAGAATCAATATTAACAAAAATATTTAAATAGTGCAAATTAAGTGATATGGGAAGAGTAATGACCTATAAGAACAAGAGCAGTACAGCACTAAAAAGGTTAACATTTTACCTTATTAACAGAATAGCTTCTAAGGAAGACTGCGAAAGAGAAGAAAGCAAGACACTCAAAGAGAGAGTTCTAGGGTAGGGAAATTCAAATATATCTTGTAAACCTCTTTAACAGGCTTCTTAAGACTTTCTAATTCAAATTCTTTTATTCTGCCACACCTCCTTCTCAACTCAGTACTTTGAAGATTAAAGCAAATATACTAGAACAAGTGCCAACAGGATCCTGCTCTTTAAAATGATCAACCAAAAGCAAACATTGCATACTAGCTCCTGAAGCTGTAGAGTTTTGGGCCACTCTCTAACTTTTTCCTTTCTCACTTTTCTTCACTATTTTACCTTCTCAGTTGCCTGTTATGGGGCAATTTCTCAAATCAAATCTCCATCTCCATGTCAATAACAGAAAAAATACTGATCTCTATGTATTTTGGAAAACCTGAATGGACTCACATGACTATCAGACTTTAAGAACTACTCCTCTTCCCTGCCAACTGAGATGGAATATTCAGATCCATGTACATGTTCTTCTTTCATTACAATTCCACTGAGTCTAGACACCTAGTATACAAATACATCAACCTGTGTGATTATGCCTGTGTGAATGGTGGAAAAACATTTATACTCGAAACTGAAAATAAAGCAGGATGTCAATGTCTTGGGAACAAAAGAGAGTTTGATGATTACAATATAATTTTACAGCACAGGCTGGAATGTTTTAAATTTGCAAAATCTAACTCCTTAATAATGAAAGGTTCTTGCATGTTAAACTACTGCATTGGGATCACCAATATCAAGAAAATGAAAAAGTTTCTAACTGTATCCACAGGGATTTCTTTCAATTAGAAGAAGAAGACATTGCCAGCAACAGCAAATAGCTGTCAGACCTTTACAAAGAGACCTTTAACAAAAATAGATGTTTCTAACAGAATTTTGCCTTGCTCTGGTTCACCCTTGCTCATCCACCATACCCATTTGGGATCCTATGATAAGATGTTGCCGTTTGTAGGTTTTGCTAGACAGACACAATAGATACCTGTAGGACGTGTGTATTTTAGCTGCCACTTTACTAATAAGGCAAGCATTTTCTCTTTGCAAACAGAACTTGTTTAAAAATCACGGTTTTCATTTTGCTTATCAGATATGAAGAATGTGAGTTGCCACTGAAACTTGCTTCATAACTCTATTACCATTTGTATCCTGTGTTGTTCTAGTTGCTGAGAAAGTTGTTGAACAGACATTGAAAAACTTTGACACTATCAAAGCAGAAAAGTCAAAGGCTACTTATCACTGAAAAATTGTTAGTAAGGGAGAAAACTAAGCTTCTAAGACCTTAGAGAGGAAAGGAAGAGGTCTGCAATATCCTAAGGAATGCATGGCACTGAATGGAACCATTATTCTCTTTGAAAGAAACCTACCCTCGCTTTCCTAAGAGATGAGTTAACTATCTAAAAGAAATAGGAAGATTATCAGAACCTGAAGACTCTCTGACTGGTTCAAAACCAAATTAGCTGCAACATTATTATAGCTTTTCAGATGAAGCAGTTTTTATGCTGGTCATCTTTATGGATTATATAAATTTGCTGTAAGGGACTATCCAAACACATCTAATTACTTTCTGTGATTTGAAGTCTCCCCAGATTGATTGTGGATTCAATACGTACAGATGCGGTAGACATCTCAGCAAAAATGGGCCAATGGTTATTGCTCTAGGAGTCGGGTCTGAATATTCCCTTGCTTTTCAAGATAGTTACAGCTTACGTTGTGAGATGCAATTTATCTTGATCTGCTCTTCCAGGGATAAAAGCACAGCTCTGGCTCACTCTGCTCTGTTCCCCTCTTAAGGACCACCAAGCACTTGCTGAGTTCCTTCGGGAGCTGACCCCATTTAACGCCGCAGGTGCTGTGCTTCACTGTGCTGCAGCACCGAGGAGCTGCGCTGCCAGGCAGCCTGAGAGTCGGGCACTGAGCCACATGGATTACAAGGCAGAGCCTTGCTCTCTACTGTCACTCCTTAGTAAGTGGAGGCATTTTCTGCAGCCCTGGATGTAACAAGGTTCTTGGCTGGAATTCTGTTACTCTTTTCCTAAATTTTAGAGGAAAAAGTCCATAAGGAGTTAAGATGACTGAATACTGTGCAGGGCCAGGAGCTGGACTTGATGATTCTTGTGGGTCCCTTCCAACTCAGCTTATTCTGTGGTTCTGTGATTCTATAATACAGCTCTAAGATGCCAGCTACAGGCAACAATGTTTGAAACATTTTGTTTCAATACAGGGAAAGGGTGATATAGTGGCTGCAAATGGTATTGCCTTGGAGCTGGCCTCATTGCTTGAAACTGGTGCTGTTAAAAAAAACTTACAGACCTTATTAATCCAAGCCTTTCAAAGTCTCTGGCAGCAATTTACCTGAAAAAGGGAAAGCTCAGGCCCTTAGAATGACCTTCTCCTCTATCTCCTGTGTCCCAATGCATGCAGTGTCCAGGTGATGCTGATGTGGCAAAACGTTTAGAGCGTCTAGACTCTCTCCTTTGTAAATTCCTATTTGCTTTCTCTTTGGTTTGCAAGGGCTGAAAGTCACACAAACCCTGATGGAAGCCAACAGTGCCAATGAAGATAACCAAAAGAGCTTCTACTACTGTGAATCAGTTTTTCAGGGTTGCAAGTTCTGCCAATGCCTGCACATAGCAAATTGCTCACAAAATGGCCCTGTGTTAGCTTCCTGGA
The DNA here is from genome assembly GCA_013397725.1 of Rhagologus leucostigma. Classification (NCBI taxonomy): domain Eukaryota; kingdom Metazoa; phylum Chordata; class Aves; order Passeriformes; genus Rhagologus; species Rhagologus leucostigma. The sequence goes on from VZTD01000299.1 coordinate 1,821,148, forward strand.
AGATAATCTCCTATGAGACTTTTTAGAAATATCTTGATTGCTCCATCTCTTTTCTTACGGTAAAGTAAGATTGTAAAGGCCCAGAGACTTTCACTAATAAGATGCTCAGTAAATGATAGGAATACATTAACAGGTTGTGATCCTTTGTGTCATTCCAGTGAATACAAATTCTTTCAACAGGAAAACCAACCCATAGTACTTTCTTTATTGAGAAATACAAAGTATTAAGACCTTCTGTCTCACATTAGAAAAGCGAAAAAGCACTCTGTACCACTCACCACAGGCACACTGCTAATGAGAAATCACAAACGCAGTGCTATTACTGAGAAATGATTAGGGTTTTTTGATCATAATTGAAATAAAATCCCTTCAGGAAATTTTGCAATAATTTAACTATTTAAAGTAGGAATCTCATTCATTTTCATTCTAGTTACCATTTAAAGGCTTTCCATTTTGAATGTAGAATATGAATGTGCCATGAGTTTAGGAAGCTGCTTTGCAAAACCTTACACATATTACTATTTGGACAATTAAAACATGGACATTGCTGTCAGGCAGAGGAGCTTGTAGGGAAATGGGTGTCTGTGGCTATGTTACACACGTGAAAAACAGCAATAAAAACCCTAACGAAACTGTTCAGTATGTATAGTGCCTATGAGTGTCCCCACCTGCACGTGTGTTTGGGCACACTGCACGCAGGAGCTTGGAGAACGAGTAAAGGAGAGAGGGAATATACAGTGATATCTCTGCTTTCATCCTTCTGCCTCCCAGCAGTTTGCAGTCCGAGAGCTTTGTGAAAGAGAAACTATCTTCCTCTCTTTGTTTAGCAGTTCCTTTCCAGCTGTAAATTCATTAAATATAGAATCATGGAATATCTCAAGCTGGAAGTGACGCATAAGGATCATCAATTCCAACTCCCTGCTCCTTGCAGGACTATTTAAAGCTAAAAAAAATGTGAATAACAGCATTGTCAGATGATAGAGCTTCTTGAAATGATGTAAGTATGCAATACAAGATAGGTGTTTTGACTTCTATAGTCACTATAGGAAGTACTTTCCAAGGGAAAAGTTTAGTGAACCGTGATCATGTTACCTTGAATGTGAACTTCTCAGTCGTTCTGGACAAAGCTTCCCATTGTTTTAAGAAATGGCTAAATTTCACAGTTTTTTCCCTGATTTCCCTTTGGTTTGGGTTTTTTTTTAAGCTGCAGTGTGCCCAAATGAGAAGCAAATTTTGCTTCATCTTTCTAGGATACAGAAACCTTGGGCACAGAGGCCAGAGCAGAAATGCCCAAAGGGAGCAGGAAACAGTCTCCTTGAAGCACAGGGATGGAGATGCTAAACTTTAATTTAAATATTGATGTCAAGATCCTGAAAAGCATCACCTGCTTTACTTAAACACAACATAGAAACACATGTTCAGGCCTAAGGGAAGACTTGGGGGAAGTTAGCACCCTCATGGGTCCAACTCCAAGTCCTTTGGTCAGGAGCACTCCACAGTGGCTGACATTTGAGCCAGCACCTGCCCCCCAGAAAGGAGCCCAGGTGCTGCATAGTGGCAGTGCAACAGGTTACAGAGGGATGTCTCACCAAGGTCATTTAGGACATCTGCAGAAGTTCCTGACTAAAAGAGAAATTTTGTCTCATCAAAAAGTGACTGGCTTATTTATTGCAACGTGGAGCTTTTTCTAACCTACACTTCAGTTTTCATCTTTTGAAGCAATGTACCATGAGCAGATAACTACTACAGATCAATTGAAATTATTATTTATAGGCTAGAGTTCTACTTCCTCCAAATCAAATCTCAAACCTTTCTGCTTTCAAATGTCTTTTTAATTTGCTATGAACAAAGCAGAGGAAATCTATCATTGAGGAATGAGACTCGGGCTTACATTTGATCATTTTCCTTTCACATTGTAGACTAACACAAAGAAACCTTTATATCACTGAGCATTTCAGATAAGAGCTGACAGTATCTACTCGTGTAAGTCAACAGAGGCATCAGTAGACTTTATTCTGTCTACAAAAAAAAAAAAAATCAGGCTGATCCTTCTCCCTCAGCCACGTAATAAAAGCTTTCAAGAAGTAACTGTAAATATTTACTTTTAAAAGCCTTTGTTCCCATGAAATGTATCCATGCCATTTATACTACTGTTCTTCACTTGTATTAAAAAAAAGCTGAGATCCACTGAATTATCATCAGTAAACTTCTCATTTTCATCACCTGTTTCTGTTACTGATAACTAGGAATGCTCCAGGCAAGAACCCCTCCAGTGCAATCACAGGTACAAGGCCTGGGTACCACCTAAGTGTGAGGGATATTCACTACCACTGCTCACAATTGTGCCCATGGAAGTGCTGCCTCCCCACCACAGTCACAGCACTGGGCCTTCTGGGTGTTCACCACCCACTCCAAAAGGATGACAAAAGGGATTAGCTTGGACCTCTGTCAAACTGCTTTAATATGTAGTTGTGCACATGGTACTTAGAGCAGCTCAGACAATCGGTATTCATTCTTTAAGCCACAATAATATGCTTCTCTTGTTGCCCACCACCTACCATACCTGATAGCCCAAACCAGGGAAAAAAGGGAATTCAGCCCTTTGTTTTCCACTCTGGCGCTCTCATTTTTTGAGAAGTTCTGATTGATGACATTTTATTTATAATCTTAAAAAATTCTGAAAACTGAGCCTACCATTATTACTTTTTGAGTTTTATTATTTAATAACCAGGTGTCTTCTTGTAGAGCAGAGGCTGCAGATTGAAATGAATGCCACAAGAAATTTGTAGCTGCTTTAGGCAGCATCAAAGAGTAAACCTAATATCTCCAAAGCTGTCTTAAACTGATCATTGCTGAGATTAGCATATACAACATATCAATTTAATCAGGCGGTTACTACATTCAACAGTAAAATTGGACAGTTATTAACAGCATAAAGTGTAAATAATTGGAATACTTCCCTAATTTGTTAGGTAAATAAGAAAAACAACTTGTGAATATATATTTTTTTCTATACTCAACATGCTAAGTGTCAAAGACACTTTCAGCTATTGATACTATAGAATCATAGAATGGTTTCGTTTGAAAGAGACCTTCAAGGTCACCTAGTTTTACAATCCCCCCTGCCCAGAGACAAGACAATTCATTTCACTAGGAATTTCCTAGCTAAGTGTTTTAATAAATACACATAAGTTCCTCCAGGCTTCATTTTCACATATTTAGAAATGGTAAAATAAAATTTAAAAAAAATTTGAAAACCAGAAATACAGGTTTTGTATTTATTTTTAGTTCTGCTGCTGTCACATTTGAAGTAGTTTGAGAAAAAAGGCTTGCAACTATTCAGTTATGAATCAATGCCAAACCCATATCCTCCTTATAAAGTAGAGCTAATCCAAGCCTTCCCAGCATGTGTTACTGAGCTGACATCTGCAGGACAAATGATTCCCTAGGAACTGAGGCCCATATCATAAAACTAAAAGGAACACAGAAGGTGCTTATAGACCGATTTGGTACCACTACCACCTTGAAAACTGCTGCTTCACTGTCACAGGACCTTGAGCTGAGCACAAGGCATCCTCAGGACCGGTGCCACCTGAGAGCAAATGAGCTGCTCAGAGATACAACATGAGCTGAACACCCAAAACAGGACTTGTTCGGTGGTCTGTCTCCAACCTTGCCAGTGACCCAGAATTTTGTGGGATCCTATACAAGAAGCAGACCTCAAGTGATGATATAGGATTTGTGTTTCTTTAAGGATCAGAAGACTAACCAGAGATATGGACTATCACACTCAAGTCCTTGCTCCTAAGTGCCTACCTACTTTCAGATTCCCCAAGCCCATCTGAGTCCAAGAGAAAACTCGCAGTTTCTCCACTTTACAGCTTCACAGGACCCAAGATTATTTCTTGACAGAAGTCTCTCCACTTCTTTCCAGCTGTGAGACATTCTCAGCATGCTGGTGGATTAATAGATGGAGATGGAAAGACATGGAGACACCTACAAGTTTTGACTTTGGGAATACCATAGCTGAGAAGTGGTTTTGAGTGTCTTGGAGATTGCCTGTGTGGTGGCTCTGACAGAGACTTGGTTAAGCAGTGCACTGGGACTGAGTTGGGAGGTTTCAGCAGCTCCTTATATAAAGTCTCTCTATCCAGATTATGAAACATGGTTCAAACTAGAGATATTTTAAAGGAAGAGCAGTGAAGACCAGATGACTCCAAGCCTTCTGGATCAGTGGTCAGCCTTCAAACTTCCTTGGGGGGTACCATACATCATTTATATGCAAGCTTTTATTTGAAAATCGTATAAAACTCGACTGATACAATTATCTGACATGAACTCATCGACATATTTTGGAACCACAAACTAAAAATAAGACAAAAATTTTTAGTTTAGGTTAGTAACTGGACCCTGATCTTTGCCAGTAGTAACTGGAAGGTGTTATTCCCTGGCAGGCATTGGCACCACATGACAAGCGGCACTGCTTCTAACCATTCTGATACCAGCATTGTGTGATACCATGATTGGCAGGCAATGCAGGAAGTTCTGGGACTAAAAAACTACAGAGAATTAAAGCATTGTATTTGTATGTATGTATGTAATATAATGTAATATAATGTAATATGTATGTAATGTAAAGCATTCTAATTGTATGAAGGCAATCACTCATAGCTAAAGAATCTTGTTGAAAAGATACAGAGAAACTCACAGCTCCACACTTCGGTGCGCTATGGTAGTTGTGTGAAAAAATTTAGAACATGTTTCCAGCAGTTACTATTTTATCACAGATTTTCTTCTGCTAAAGTTCCAGCTCTTGGATAATTGATTGCATGAGCATTTCAGGTTTTTCAATAAAAATGCTTATAGATAACATTGTGAAAAGAAGGCCTGAACCAACCATCTAAGCATAACTTCGTGTCCTTAGAAACCAGGCTCAAAAATCACAGTGACAACATTTATGTTCGGGACCATAAGAAGAAATAAGCATACTGTGAGATAATGCCTTCACTGTGAAGAGCAGTTCATGGCTTTTGAGTGCCTGTGGCTGATGATAGGATTCCAAATTCTACTGATCGGAGCAGCATTTGTGAAAACTTCAAAAAAAAATACTGGACACCTCCTCAGCCCAAATGCTGTATGTGCATGGTATATTTTATGACATCCAAGAAGGAAAATAGTGACCAGATATGTCTTAATAAGCATTTTCATGCTTATAAAAATGAGAGAGCAATGAAAGAATAAGAAACACTTCAGAAAATCTTCTGTAAATTCAATAGAACATCTTGTTCCACTACATTTCTAACCAATGAGATGTGAAATCACCAGACTCAAGTCAGCAAAAAAGTAAATTTGACTTCAACTTACAGATTTTTAAAGTGGCTATCACAACTTGAAGATATTGAGATAAAGAGTCCTTGAGATAAACTTCTTGAGACTGGCAATAGCTAAAAGCCTGGCTTTTAACTTGAGACTGATGTATATTTTAATAGATGATAGAAATCTGATCACATACTGGATAGCCCAGTGAGGCAGTATGCAAAGTAGAATGAAAACAATGCCACTGGCCCAATGATCTTTAAATGCATAAATGCATAAATGACTTTATGCATTGGGCAAAGCAACCAAGAAAGCAATAGGAGATGGATGATAAAGATCAAGCCCATCTTATCAAGTCAGTAAGTTAGTTAACTAACACCCCAGATGCTCCTCAGTCTCTATATTTTCATATTTTTGTGAACAGGGTGGGGAAGGGGTTAGTATTTGCATTGTGTTTGTTCAGTCTTTTCAGAGCAAAAATTGCAGAGCCTGTGATTAGCTAAGCCACATTGCTGTGGTTGATTCCTATTAATTTTACAGTAAATATGCCCTTACGAATTCCTGAAAACGTAGATGGGAAACGAAGAATAATCTCTGTATGCCTATTGAGAGCACCACAAAAAACCATTAACTCAGAAAATGAATTAAACATTGTAAAATTAATTCCTGCAGTGCCACCTTGTGTTCAGATACATTTTCTAATCCTTTCACCCCCTCAACCGTTTATTTGTGCCAGTGAAGCCTTCCAGCCCCGGAAACTTGATTCACCTCAAGACTAGTTTAACATCTCCTTGGACACTGGAGAAGCTGCTTCTCACACATTATGATTAAACTCCTTCCTGGTTCCAGACACCTCAGTTCAGAACCCAGATTCTTCTAGAGCTGGGATATTCCTTAAGCCACAGCAGTACCTGGCAGTTAGGACATTCCATGATAAACTGGGAAACAGGAGAACACCCTGGAGAATGAATAAACTTGCGGCATTTTGGAACTTTCAAGGAAAAGTTTTTGCAAAAAACATTCAAGCAAATTACATTAACCTGACTACAACAGGCCACAAAGATCTATATACAAGTATAGGTTCAGATTTAATCTCTCTCCACACAGAGGAATTTTTTTTAAGTTTACCAGCAACTCACTTCTAACTGCAAAAAGCTCTGGTGAGAAAACACAAGCAGTCATTCTATATGCAGTATAACACTAAAGTAGGTCACTTCTATTCCGTAATAGAAAAATTGCCGACTTCCAGGGTAGCACAGTGAGGAAAGTGTAGGTAATAATTATTAAAAACCCCTGCAATTTCTCCTAAAACTAGTAGCACAAGTGAAGGAATTCCGCTGAAGTTTGGCATATTATGGTCATTTCATCAACATCACAAGGAACTAGATGCCATTCTCAAACCCCCAAAGCAGCAGATTTATTTGTTTATAGATTTATGTTATTTACATTTAGACATATTTTTAAAGAAGTTTAATGACCACAGCTGAAGATACAGCAGAGACACCAATGGTGCATATAAACCAGAATTTATGGATAGGAGATACATCTACATCTACTGTGCAGCCTTGGGGAATTTAGGGTGCACACGGGAGTTTAGCTGGGCATGGGGCTCTGTTTCATCCCTTGTGGTATGAATATCAAACATGCAGCACCACTTGCTGCTAGCCTAGGATCAGAAAAGCTCAACTGGTTCAGCTAACTGCACTGCTGCACTCTTCCTGTGGAGCGCCAGAAGGCAGTGCTCACTCCTGCACAGTTCTGTGAGGCTGCTCCACAGAAGGGATCCAACAAGAGTAATCCCTTCCAGGGTGCCAAAGCCACACAGGCATTATCCTGGGGAATAAGTCATGCAACATGATGCAGAGATTTCTAAAACTCGTATTTTACCCAACTCACAAGCACCTTCCCTGCCAGTGACCTTCTGAAACAGCAGACCCCAAAACACCTCCTATGGGTAGCATCCTTTGTGACACTGCTGATCTCACTTACTGAGGCATGAGGAAGGACAGGAGAGCGAGCAGGAGGTTCCCGGTAGCTTGAGGCACGAGGAGTCATGGAGTGGCTGTCCCAGGAGATGGCAGCACGATGCAGGATCGTGAGCAGTACCACCACCAGACACACCTTGGCTGTAACCAGGTGCATGAACAATGTTGCTGGACACTGCTAAGCACTGACCTGCTGTGTGTCAGCACTTCTGGGCCCACATACTGTCCTCACTTCAGTGACAAGTCTGTTGAGTGCCATTTCCAGCCAGGAGGACTTGGATTAGGTCACGAATTCCAAGATATGAAAGGCCACTTTCATCAAAGACTGACAGAAGGGCTGAGATAGGATGGGAGACCTGGAAATCATCTAGTCCAACCCCTGCTCAAGCAGGGTTAGCTGGAGTCAGTTTCCTAGGCCCATATCTATATGTCTTGCATATCTCCAGGGATGGGGGCTCCACAGCCTCTCTGGGCAACTTGTGCCAGTGTTCACCATAAAGCCCCAGTGTGGTTCTCCAGGACCTTCACCACCTCTGCCAGAGTGGAGGGAGCATTCCCAGATCAAGCAGCTGAGATAATATAGCACTTGGCGGTCCTAGCTCCCCTCCACTCTAGAGGGAAACTTACTTTTTCAAGTTTTAAGAGGACTTCAAATATTTGAAGTGTGAATATGTGAGCCTTTCCTTCACCAAATGCCACAGCTGTAAAGAACTGTGAGATTCAATAAAACACAGTTCAAAAAGCAAGATGGGAAGGAGGGCAGATATAAGACTCAGATGTTTCAGCTAATTTGAGCTTCTGTTTTGCAGACTCCCATTGTAACTGGCAGAATTCCATTAATATGTGCCTATCTGGATATGTTGAACTAAACATCCGTACACAGTGACTACTCCTTAGGCAGACAAATGCAAATGCTCGCAAACTCTTCGCAAGATAGCTGCCTTCTTTTCTCTCCCTAACTTCAGACTGTGGCTGCAAAATAAGCTTTATTCTTGAAGTGTGAAAAGTCTCTTGACATGTGTACCCTCTCCATGTTCTGTCGGGCCAAAGATCTTGCTGTGCTGAGCTTCAGGATGTTCTGACCGGGTCACGGACGAAAGAGGGAGCACAAGCCCTCTGCTTTTATTCTCAGGGCTCCATCACCAGCAAAGATGCTCAGTTTATTTGCTTTTACTTTTTTTTAACATGGCATTTTCAGTTCTAAATAATTTATGGAAGCTGTTTGGAAATTCAGAACACTCCTCATCACACAATGCATGAAATCTGAAGATAAATGGATGGTGATTTAGGGCCTGAGAAATAAGACTTCAAAATCAGGCAGGATTTATGGCTACTTCAGAAATACAAAAAAAAATCCCCAGACCTGAAATTATGACTTTCATTCCTTGAGCAAGACAAATCCTGGAGCACTAGAGATTTTATGTGTACATATATGTATGTGCATGTATTGCATATATATGTATGCACGCATGCATATGTGTGCTTTACCATATCTAAAACGAGCGGGAACATTTCTACCCCTTTACAAAGAAGGAAGGAAGTCTCTCTCTTGAAGGTGGGGACAATCAAACACCAAAGACACAACACGGGTCTTGGCCAGACTGCACCAGTGACAGGGCTGGCAGGACGAACTTGTGGTTTATGCTAATGGCTGGGTGCAGACCCCTGTGCATCTGCTGAAGGGCTCAGCTCAGCTGAACGTGGTTACAGTTTACAGACTGAACCATCTTCCATTTGCTGGGCTCTGACCCCAGGCAGAGCAGCTACACGACTGTTTGAATTTCTCTGAGCTGCTATAATCTGGAAAGCTTGACTCCCACTCTGTTGTCACAGGCTCAGAACCGCACTGTCTCAGCAATGAGAAGGCATTAAACTGTCACGTCTGGTAAGAAAGGAGACATGCAGGGTATAGTACAGCAAGAAGAGCATCCTATGGGAATGCTCTTGCTTACAGTATGTGGGGGTCTGTGAGGTGTACCTTTGGAAATCGCAGATTTTTAAGACAGAAAGGAAACATTTACCCACTAGCTAGTTTACAGGAGAGAGGGAAGTATCGATGTATCTACAGGAATTGTGACACTACCTAAAAGGAGCACATGCTTTTGGCTGCGAAAGGCCCAGTGCAGCAATAAACACACTGAAATCTTTGTGCAAAGAATCCTATCAGTATCACTAAACTCAGACTTTGAGAGAAATCAATTGTCAATTCTCCCAATTTTATGCAGATTCTCAAGACACCTGCTATTCTGCTTCTACCACAATTGCGGATGCGTCCCTGTGAGAATCTGAAGTACCTTTAAAAACATTCCTAGTGCTGTTGGTTAGGGAAACATGGTCAAAAACATGATGCACATGCACTCTGGGATTCAGTCACAAGATGACAAAACGAATGGATAAGAGCAATAAAATGTTACTACATTATTATTATATCTGTTGTTTTTCAAGCCTTCCCTCATGGATTTCTGTCTGGCAGTTCTGGAAAGCTTAGTGATTAAAATACTGAACATTCAAAAAGCCAGCAGATACAGCTACTGAATTTACTAGTGCAGTATAAAGTGAAAAGGAGGCCTGGGTATACAATCCAAAAAGCCTGGGCCTGAACCCAGGTGACTAGAATGGCTTCTGCCCTCCAACAGAGAGGAGTAAAGAAAACAAAAATCTACATCTCCTGTTTCAACACAAGTCAAAAGATGTGAGAGCTTCAAGTTCCTCAGAGAACCAGTTAGCCAGAAAATGAAATGAAACATGGACCCTCCAAGCAGTGTGCAGACTCCCTCATTACTGGCATTCCCAGCATTCAAGCTAGTAAGTCCCAAGAAATGCCGATAGCAGGATAACAGCAAGGTTCTCACTAGGTCTCAGGCTTCAAGGCAACACTAACAAATCCCACTTCTCAGTCCCCCACTAATTTTTCATCTCTTATCTTAGCTCACTCAGTTGTGTGGCTGTAAGCTGGTTGGAAAATAATTGTAAATTCTGCATCACCAGGTGTGTGAGTCTTACAATATATGCACTAACCCTTTTCTTCACTTACTTTGACTGGGAAGGTGATTATTAACAGAAACCATGCAACAATCCCATTGCAAGGATTGTTGGGAACATAGTGAGCATCTTGTTAAGCACCCAAAGCCAGTTTTTTCAGAATGGAAGAAAGGATTTGAGTTTTTAAAGGGCATAATATTTTGCTCCTGAATTGCAGAATAAGGTTTGCCAATATTCAGTGCTGCTGTCCTCAGAAGAGAGAAAAGCCTGCTTCTTCCCCAGCTGGTGCCCAGGAATAGAAACAGGAACCTGCACAGTCAGTGACAGCTTACACATGACCCATTTGGCTGCCAGCTCTGGGTATGGAGAAACATACTTGCTCCTGAGTCACACTGAGTTCATTTCCCAGTGCTCTGGTAGGTGAAAAAGTAAAATGATTAACAAGAGCGATGTTTCCATCAATTCTAAGGAGCTCTTGAAACTGTTAGGATGCTATAAAGTCATCTCAGTATAAATCTCTATGGGCTATATCAAACTACTTTTCCTGGGACTCCTGAATCTTATATTTATCCACCTTTCAATAAAAAAGCAACAAACTCAATATTGAGCAACAGTAATATGCTAAAAAATTTATCGTTAATTCCTCCTCACCAGAGTCTTCAAACCTCTTTTTGTTGGCTTCTCCTACTTATCCCCTCCGTATTGCTGCTCCTTCTCCACCCTTCCTGCCTCTCACAGCTTTGCCCAAGCAGCCTGGCACACTGGTCTGCAGCAGTGGCCTCCATCCAGCCCCAGCAGCTGCCTTACCTGCTTCAGAAGTCCTTGCAGGAAACATGCAAGTAGAAGGCTTGGAAACAGAAGAGTTTCCTTAACACTGCTGCTGTCACCCCTCTGGAGCAGACAGTTTGAGCTCCCAACTTTAGGGTGGGAGATTTTACTGAGCTGGTGCTAGTGCTCTACATTGGTCTATGAAGCCTTTTGCTCATTAGAGCTTAAAACATTTCTCCACTGAAAGTCTTAATTATATTCATGCCAGCTCTCTTCACCCCTTTATGTTTCTCTGGCTATAAACTACATGTAAATATATCTTCTAATGTTTCTTCACATCACTAGAATTACAGAAGGAGGTTTCAACGCAAATGAGAACAACACTCAGGCTGTCTAAAATAAGTTATATATGCCTTTTGATAGGACACAATATACTTTGTTCTTCATTCTGATTTTTCATGCCACTATCACCACTCATTTTGAGCACAGTACTGTGAGATTACACAGTAAAAAGGAAATTAAAGATCAAAGATATATGAGACAAATCCTACGAATTTCAGTATAGTCTTCGAAGTATTGCAACCCTGTACTTTTCACACTTGTCCTCTACTCTACAAGTTATCCACAAGTAGACTATGTGTGCTACTTCCCTGTGAACACTGCACGGAAAGTTAAAGGAAGGACTGTGGTGAACTTAATGTGGGACATCACATATGTAAGAGACCACCCGTTATGCACTGCTTTGCTGTGTAGGTAGCAAAGGACTAACTTGAAAGCTCTCTGTGCATATATCTCAACAGCTTGGGGAGCACTGCTTTGGGAATGTCCACATGGGCTGCTAACTACAAAAACGACAGGGACTTCTGCACAGATTGCTGTCTGGTGACACCAAAGAGTACTGTGTCATTAGGCCGATTATCAGATCCATTCCCTGATGGTGTCACACAGGCTGAGCCTAGCACTGCTGAAATTATTTCAGAGCTCCTGACTCTAGAGCAGGCTCATTCAGGGCAACTGGGTGTTCTTCCACATAGTACTGGATTGCCCTGTATGACTTGCTCTGTGTGCTCCCAGGAATGGAGCACACCTTCATAAACTTTTAACCATTTGCTCTCTTGCTGACCAAGTGTATGTTATCAAGATCAAGATATATTAAAGTTTATTTTCAGATTGAATGTAATATTCCTAAACTTACAACCAGGCCAAGTCACCTTGGTAAGCATCAAATGGCCAAGAAAAAGGGAAGAAAATTAAAACCAGACTTCTAGGAAAACTCCCAATGTCAGGGATTTCTGTGAAGGCAGCAGGGAAAGCAATTCAGAATTGGGTTATAGTTGAAAAATGGTTACTGTTTAGCTGACATCAAAAAGCAGGTTTGGGAGATTTAATACAGTGTGAAAACCCCAGAGCAATGCCATTAATAGAACTGCTACAAGAGAAAGTAATGCTTTTCACCTACAAAACCACTTGCATTTAGTAGGAAAGTCTCTATTAATTTGGATAGTAACAGTGTTTCTCAGTAGTCATCTGGAAGTACAGAATATTCATCTCCAGATAACAGTGCCTCCTTGTGAGAGAACATTATTTCTTTCCAGATCCAACAAACATATTACCTCCCATGTGTTATGGCTATGAACTCGTGCTTAAAAGGTGAATGCAGGACTCCACAGTGGACAAATACTTCCTAATAATTGACCCTCCTATATATCTGCAATTGAAATCTCCAGCCAGGCAGGGGCAGTGGTAGTTAATACATAACCCACTCGCCTCAGAAAGCAGCAGATAATAACAAATCTGAACAACTTCTTTCTCATGCAACCGCCATTACTAAATCCATTCACGGCCAAAAAGGAACAGAAAACTCAAAACTATCCAGTACGCTTGAGTGAAAGGAAAAAATACGAACAAAACATATTACTTAGCAACTCATGTGACAATTCATGATGAGAGAAAACTTTCAATTACGAAGTACCCATTGGCTTCCAGATGTATGCCCACATCAAGCATGGAAGAAAAGAACATTCCTATAATCATTTTAATAAGAAATACCAAATAAGCAGTTCTGTCTCACAAAACCTATCTAGGAGTCAAGGTAATTTCTACCCCGCATGATGGAGTTTAGCGGAGACATACGAACTAATTCTTCATTAGCTAAACCGGGTCCTGGGCATAGCATTGGCATTTAATGGCATTTATTACGGCACCTAAGGCTCACAGCCTGTCTGAGAGTCAGGGTAAACTAGCCTAGATGGAGCACTCTGTAAGCATAGCTGTCAGTCTGTGAGAGCCTGCACTAAACTGTAGTGCTTGTACACAATTTGGTTTAAGCCAAACAGATATAATCTGACTCATGTGTACCAGGAAATCTGATGTGTGCACCAGTGTGCCAACAGCAGTGACCTGAGACCCTGGGAAACAAATATGTCAGCTGATGACAGGCTAAAACTTACATCAGATAATCCCTCTGCTTGAAAATAAGCAGTGAAGAAAGCACAGCTAAAAGTTGTAATTGCTGTAGCTCACTGAGTGTTCCCTTGGGCATTGTATTCTGAAGCCTGGAATAAAAGCTATCAGCATCCTGAATGGAGATGTCAAGCCACACTTGTTAGCAAAATTGGTTGCGAAGATGAAAAATCCCCTTTTACTTGGAATTGATAGAGGCAATAACTCAGGCTTGCCAGAAGAAGCCTCTAACAATGATGATATCTGAGACAATTTGAAACCATCTAGAACTCCTTGATGGGCTTCTCTGAGTTGGGCTCCCAAGGGATGCTCTGAAATAAGCAAAGCCCTGTATAAAAATCTTTCCATGGTTGAATGTTTACACAGCACAGAACGATGAGTTTCCTCCATGGTAGGTATTCTGTAGAAATGCGAAGGAGTTGGATATGGAAGACCTCGATGGTCAACACTCACACGTTTGTCTAAAGCCACAAGTTTAAATAGTTGAGGTTTTTTTTCAATGTGTGCTGGGATGATTCTTAAGAAAGTTTTTGAGAGGGCCCCCAATGGTTTGTGCAAAACCAGAGAACTCAGGGTATACACCACTACAAAAAGCTTCTTGCCACTCAAAGCAAGGCAGCAAAGGAAACCCCTAAGGCTTTGCTCTGTTAGGAAGAGGTTTTCCTGCTCTTCTTTCTGATTAGATGTTAAGAGGTCCCAGCAGAGGTATTTGTATCCACTGAATGTATGTGAGATTTACACAGACAGAGAAATGCCTTTTTACCTGTTCATGTTGTGAATGTAAAAGTCCTTAAGGAACTTAAGGGACTTAAGGAACCTAAGGGAACTTGGGGAACTTCCAGCATTTTTCCAGTAAAGCACAGATAAGAAAATTCTCGTCTGATTTCTAAACCATGAAGACTATCTTCTTGATGACAGTCTGCTCACAGTATGTATCACTATCACAGGAGGAAGATGCCACTTGCAAAAATTTACATATTTTCTAACGGTGTTACTGCTTTTCTTGTAGAAGCTGACGGTTCTGCTTGTGAGATGTCACTGCTACAGAACACAGCTCTACACCACTTAGTCTACAGACAGGACTTGGAAGACCAGGAAACATTCGAACCACATAAATACTGTTCTCAATGGAACAATTTATAGATTTTCTCAAAGGATGGGGACTCATGATATTCTTAAGAGAAGCCAAAGTAGCTGAAATGCTCAAGGGAAGAAGAATTGCAGGATATTTCATGTTACGCATTTATTTTTTTTCAAAGGTTGCTGACCTGTGCACTGGACACAACCTATTTGTCTCACAGCTGATAGTGGCTGCAAGGCTTATTCATACATAATCCCTCTGCAACATAAGCAGAGAGACAATTTTTGTTAGAAGTGTTTAAACAAACGCAGAAAATTGATGAATCATACTAGGAAAGTGAATGTACCCTCTGCTCCTCACAAGAACAATCACAAACAACATTACTGGAAATCTCTCTCGAAGTCAGCCCAAAAAGAGTTCACAGAATCCAAAGGTTGACTAGAATCTCCACTTGTTTGGCACAATCTGTACCTCTAGAGCAGGGGAAAACAATGTGCTTGTCTGAACAATGTGAGCAGTGGGTGGATGGCTGGTGTCTGCGGCTGACTTGGGGTAGAAATTGTACCAAGTATCACTTGGGATTCTGTTTTACCACTATTACTGTTCTTATCTAATACAAAACCTTATAGAGATGCCCCATTGTCAAGTGAGCCATGCTACCCACATTTCTACTGTGGATATTACACTAAATACATCTGTATTTTTACTTGCATTCATTAACACTGTGGGCTTTATATTTTCACAATAAAAAGCTATGCTGAGCTAATAAATAGCTAAGATCTTTGGTCAAAGGCTAAGCAAATCTCCCACAAGCCTGGGGCTGAAACTGGTCAGATCTGCAGTAAGTGGTTTTGCAGAAATTCTTGGGCGAGACGTTTGCTAAACATAGCCAGTACCAGGCTTTTTTTCTTTTAAGAAAAACTGGCATCTGGAAGAGTCATATTTTAAGGAAGAAAGCCTAAGGCAATTCATTTTCTTAAAAGAAGCCCAATCCAACACAAGAAGCAGCTGAGTTTCAGTGCAAAATTAGATCTCAAATGCCACAATTGAGCCCTTCAGGCGTAAGAAGAGATATATTCCAGAGAAGTTCTCTGTCTAGAGAAGTCCTTCACCTCTCTGAGACCCTTGAAATCTGCTAAGCTGAGAGATAATAAACCTTTAGCCCTCTCCTCTTGGGTGAGCTTCAACATCACAGAGTCATCAAGGAGGTTCCTAAGCCCTGGTGCAGGTTTTTCTTTACTAACTGACATAATCTGAAATGTGGTTTCTAGAAAAGACTGTCCATGACTTCACCTCCAGAGGAGCTGTTCTGAAATTCAGCTGATAAACTTGTACCTATCATGACGAAACTAAGACTATGAATAGAAGATACAAATTTCTTTTCACAATAGACTTTTCATATCAGATTCAGCACAGATTTTCCTTTCGAATGATGAGAAACTAATTTCCATATTTCAGAAGGATCATCTCTTTAGCTAGAGATCAAGAATTTACATAAACCTGGCTATTTTCTCTACCACCAGCTCCACCTGGGAGTTGAGTGCAATGTGTGAAAAGTGCAGACAAGTAACTAAATTCTAAGGGTAAAAAATGCCTATTCACTGCCCTGAAGCACTGAATGTAATTCTTAATGCATTTTGCCTTAGCAACACTTCTTGTGTCTCAGAAGCATCTCCATGTAATCTGAAAAGACAGATTCTAGCAAGTCAAACCACCCTAATTTTAAGTCTACAGCAGGATGTTTTCTCAGTGGAATCCTGCTAAAACCAAGACCATGTACAATTAGTTCCCTCTTTTCACTTTAAGTTATTGCATTAAAAAGTAAATGTGTATAGTGCAGCCTTGAAGTTCATAACCTCCTTGGAGTTACCTGCAACCATTTGACTCCTGTTCTGTTGGTCTACTGTGATGGCATTTTACCAGCTTTTGTTACTCCATTGACTGCCTGATGTGTAGTATATGATTTGTAAATATTCTTTCTGTACTCAAAAGGTAAAAAGACAACTCCTATCTGGTCCGCTTAGGTGCTTCTAACACATAAAATGAACAAGGAAAAATCACTCTTCCCCTTTAAAGCAATTTTTAAGCATTTCTTCTTGAATGCTTCCTCTTCAGGCTATTCACAACCTGATACTACGATGTCATTCAGCTATCCAAAAAAACCTCCCCAGGGACATGATGAGAGGACTTCCCATCACTGGAGATGTTCAAGATGCTAGATAATCCCACCTAGGCTCCCTTTTCCATCAAAGGTTGGACCAGATGATCTTTTGAGGTCCCTTCCAGTCTGGGCTGTTTTATGATTCTGTTTCACATACTGTGGTTTCATGAATCTGAAGTGTGTGAAATTTTTCAGCTTTAATTGACCACACTCTTTCTGTACTGTTTAGTCCCTTTATTCTGGCGAATTTGATACATGCTATGGAATATGCAAAAGGTATGTGTGCACAAGTGCAAAGGCACCACGCAGGTTCTTCAGCTAAGTATGCATGAACTACATACATCAGGATATTCATTAAATGCAGATCACATTAGTAGTATATTGACAAACTTTACATAATAATTTTTCACTGCTTGAGCACTCTGAGGCTCAAATAACAAAAAGGATTTTTCTGTTTTATAAGTTACTCAGATTGAAAGCTCCAGATGAAGATTGATTGTTCTGCCTACTGTATAACAATGCCATTTTCCAAACAGGGGCCTGCAAGTGAGGCAGCCTGCTGTTTTTACTACTCCCAGAGTAGACTCAAACTCTCAGAGAACAGGAGACCTTGTAAAGGACTGTGGTTTACTAATTCATGGTCTTTTGAGCGAAGCGTAAGATGAGATCTACAGAAGGAACTGGCACATGAAAAAAAGCAAAGATAAATGCAGGGTAATTTACAAAAGGACTTGGCCTTAAACAGAAGTGGTGCTTTCTTTCCTTAACTGTTTTCAAATCCCAGTGGTGCTTCTGTGGCTCTGAATAGGTTTGAGCACCTTTTCAAATAAAGCCAAACTTTCACAAAAGGTTGAAAATAGACAGCCCTCATGGTTAGCTGAAAAATGCTTTTGGCATTATGTGACAGAAATGGCCAGGATCCTTTTATCTAGCAAACAGTTTTAGCAAGCTATATGTTTTAAAAACCCAGCACAGATCATACAAAACACTTTCGGGAGGTGCCACCGACCACATCCTTGAGTTCGTGGTCCCATCTTTGTTGTTTGACCTCCTGTTCGTTTGCAACCGGCAATTCTGCTTTAGCCATGCAACTGGTGACAGCCCAGTGCTTTCTAATGTCAAAGAGTTTACTTCTTGCTCACATCCAAAATTTTATATATATCTATATATCTATATCTGTTAGTGGTAATGCACGTTATGCAACATTTATCCTCTTTATTTTACACAGTCATCTACAGATAGTTGAAAATAAATAAATAAATGACATATAGCTATAAAAAGAGAGAAAATAACCCCACAAATCAGGGTAATGTCAGGAAGTAAACAAGCTATCATTATGCCTTTTCTTTAAAAACAAAAACAAACCAACCACCCACCCAAACCTAGTATTTTCAAATGGATGACTCTGGACACTGTTCTTTAAAATACACTCACCTTTCCCATTCCACATCTTAGACTTTACTAATTCAAGGCTGTATGAAAAATCCCACAGCTCTGTGAGCAATTACTACTTGCGCTAGGTCTCCTATCAACTGATCTTTTTGTTTCCTCATGTAAGCAACAACTGCTTTCCTTTTTCCTGCCCTCTTCTGTCTGTTCCTCCTCCTGAATGCTGTTTATCGTGACACCAGAGCCACTTTTTTTTTCTTTTAAAATTACTACTGGAACAACCCTGTATGAAACACTGCCTTGAAGGTTTCCTGTCAATCTATTAAGCTGCTATGCTTCAGATACTGCAGAGATAAGCAGCAAAAAATGCTAGGGGGGTGGAAATCAATAAAATAATGTACTGTATAGGTGTGACATTGTGAGCATGATTTGGTTGAGCAATAAGTCACATCATGCAAGACCTTTCGATCAAAAGAATGTGAAATGGTAAAAACCAGTGACTTGCCAGATCCTGATTAACAAGAAATGAATGCACAGTGTAAGGGTTAGGATTCAAGTAAGCCCTGAAGAGAAAGAAATGTCACATAGAGTTAAGTGAATGCAGCACGGCTCCATTTAGAGAAGACTTTCTGGTTTTTAAAGATATTTCTGGCTCCATCATTACTTCTGAGAGGGTACTCTTTCAACATGGAATCACCTGTACCTGCATGCAGATTTGGCTAATTATTTCTGCTTCAGTTCTCATATTTTTAAGTTCTGATTTTTGATACCTTTGTGATCATACCACTGAAAACAGTTTATACCTGTCCTGAAAAGTGAATGTAACATTTATGTGATATTCTGAGCACTCTTTTTGCACATATATGTGAAGAACATAAGGTTCAGTTTCTTTCTGTGTGCACACAGCATATAAAGATGGTAATATCCTTTATGTTTAAGAGAGAAGGTACAAAGAGAAGAAAACCAAGGTAGAATCTTCCTATTCATGTTGCCTGTTAGACTCAAAATATGTTTCCCACCAATTCCGAGAGCACAAAATGGACTTCAGACATGCAGTTGAAAAAAAGAAAAGCAATATCAGTAGCTCCCAAATATCTCAGAGATAAAAATAATAAATACCAATAAAATACTGTTGTAGTTGTTGTTTACATTGGAAAGCCTGAAGCAAACCCTCCCCCTTGCACAGCCTCCCTGCTAGGGAAGGAGAAAGCCAGCTATGAACTTGTCTACCCAGGTGGGTCGTCTTTGCAGGCAGTGCACATGCAGTAGCTAATGTGAATTCACCAGTACACTATAGGCATTCACAACCAGCTAGCTGGCTCTTACCCTGCCATGGCTCACCCTCCACAGGGCTCTCCTTTTCACTAAGTTTGCAGCAATTTATGGGGCCAAGTGTCCCACAGTGCTTTGTCCCACTGCTGGGTCCAATACTATGAACTGAAGACAGCGAGCCATTCTGGAGCCACTTGAAGTTCAACCAACCAGAATCTAATAAAGTATATAAGGTCCAAGATTCAAATCCTGGAAAGAAGGGTGTGACATCTATGCATACGATTTTCTTTTTTTTTTTTAATTTCTAATTCTTCTTAAAAATCTTGGAAAATTCAACAATGAACATGAATCTTTACACCAGTGTCAACAAACACAGCAGTGCCAGGGCATGCAGACCCCACAGTGATTGACTAGGCTCAGTGACCTGCTGTCTCCTAACCCACATACATATGCATGTTTCCTTGCAGGGCACACCAGGCTGAGTAACCAGCTGTGCCCTGATACACATGCAAGCTTCCTTGTAGGGCAGATGCCCAGGCAGCACTTTGTGACACATTTACAGGGCCTATCAAAGGCAGCCAAAGACACTGATACTCAAAAAGTCCCTGAGCCACGAACCATGGGAGCTGGGGAGAATACTCTGGGGAGCTACAGCTGCATTCCTGCCCTGTCTGCGACTGCCCACAAAGCCTGCTGCTGGCACTGTTTGAGATAAGATACCGTGCTGGACAGATCTCTGGTCTGAACTGTCACAGCCATTCTCGAGTCCTAATACCCTGCTGACAGCTTGATATATTCCATGCTCACTAATCCATTGTGACAAGGACTTGTTCTAACACTTCAAACTTCAAAGCAGACATTTTTAAAAAGACTTTTTAAGCCAGGGAAATATTCCTCCTCAGTTCTGTCTGGCTTCAGCACTGCAAATGTTGGAAAAGGTCCCACATTTTAAAATTTTATTTCCATCTGCTGACCAATGAACCAGTTTAATGCAGTGGACAGCCAGTTAAAAACTAAACAGGTAGAAAAAAGCAGAAACAAGGTCTTGAAAGTTTAGTCCTAAAACCCAAACTTTTCAGAAAGTTCCCTAGGAGTTTATAGGGCCACTGCCTAGGTAAGCCAAACCACCAAGGTGTCAGTAACATGCCATCCATAGCAGGACAGTCCAAGAAGATTAACTGAGCTCTCCCCTTCCCTGTCCTGACTTCAAATCAGCACCTGCACACATACACACACCCCACCTCCAAGGCAAAGCACAGGGCTGAAGTTTAAACAACAGCCGCAGACTTGCACACCACGAACACCGCAAAGGCCAGATGCCACACGGCACCTAAAGAAATCATATGTATGAGCTCACAGAGATTAAGAAACCTACTAAATCATCAACCTGAGAAAAAAGATTACTTCAGCTTTTCATTCAAAAGGTACAGCACAATTTCTACTGCTTTTTGTATGGCCTAGAAGTAACCCCTCAGTACCTTTCAGATTAGGATGCACCCAGCTCCTCCTCAACCAAACTCTGGATGAAAAACTACCCAAATCTGCATAGCTAAGCAACAGGTAGTTGTGCTATGCATTAGAAAGACATCTACCTCAGATTCATTATGAACAACTGGGTAAAGGTTGGGACATCCATAGAAACATGTATCGAGGTTGATCAGATTCTCAACTCTCTTATATTGCAGAGTGTACAACCACTACAAAATACATGAACACGTTCTGGCAAGCTTTTGAATTAAAAAATATACAAGAAGAAAACTCTTTTGGAATAACAGATAAAAATGTTGAAATATAGACTAGTTTTAAAGGAAAGGTGAATTTGAAATCTTACTGATATTTCTAGAAAGAAAAAGAAACACAAATAACCCCCACCAGCTACAATATAATTCCCCCGGGTAGTATCTACAGTTGTACTATTTATTTTCTTGTTTTCTCCCTCTTACCCATTTCTTTTGTAAAAATATACCATAAATTAGAATGGAAAATGATTGAATGAACAAAGTAATCTTATGAACTATATATGCAAAGGAGGCATATTCTGAATAAAAGAGAAGATAATTTTTTCCTTCATTACCTTTGATTACAAGTGACCTTCATTGTTAGATGAACTTGTAACACTAGCAAACTGAGAAAAACATGACGGACGGTAAAGTTATATATCATCTACTTCTAAGACTAAAAATCTTCAAGAATTCACTACTTGCAGGAAACTATTTTACACAGAAATACAGTTTTTAAGCTAATATAATTTCTCCAAAGTAGGGCCAGATGAATGTAAAATTATCAATAGAAGTTTTGTTTTGTTTCAGGTTTTTTAATGCCATCTAGAAAAGGCCAAATTTAGAGAAGAGCTTATAAAGTAGAGATATCTTAAAAAAATTACCTTAAATTATTTTTTTCTTTAATTCACTGTCATTTGAAATAAATAAACTTATATCATGTACCTGAGTAGAAAACCTTCAGACATTTTAATGGGTTATTTTCTAAGTAGCAGGAAGTAAGATAAACCAGGATCAAAAATTAACTTTCACCATTACAAAGCTGTCTTGTAAAGCACATTGGAATAATGACATTAACCTCCAAGTAAAATTACCAATCAACATATTAGCAACTATTATCAACAATTCAATAATCTCCAAAAAACATTTCAGTATTTTTAAGATACTTTTCAAATATTTTGTATTAACAGGCAATAAAGTGTGTATGTGAAAAGACAATATTTTAAGAAAAGGTTTAAAACACCATGAAGTATTTAGTATTTAGCATTTTCTTATAGCTTTGAGCAGCTGAAGGCTCTGGTACTGCACTGTGACACAGAGTAACTTTTCTGGTGGCCCAAGAACAATTCAAATGATCAAAATGAAGATAATTTCCTACAACTACTCGTGTTTTCATTTTCCAGTAAAAATTAAAAACCCATTTACACAACTGTTTTTTCTAAGAGAGATGTTTTATGCACCCACACCGTTCCCACAGGCTCAAAGGGGATAACTGCATACATCAGTTTGGATGCTGACAGCTTAACTATTTATACAGCTTAAAGAAATTACTCTGCTTGATATTAAGCCAACTCACTTGAAGGTTGTACCTCCTGGACTCACATTTCAAACCACTAATTTTACTAATAAATTCATTTTAATGTAACCTTGAAATGAATATGTGTTGAATAACAATATAAATCAAGAGACAGCTCTTTGCTACTTCAGTGTGTTACGAAATAAGGGGTTTGGAGGCTGTTTGACACAGAAGTTAATTAAACAGACCCTTAATTGTCACAGATGTATTGAGGAAAAGAGTGAAGGGGGGACAGGGTCGTTATTTCTCCACACGTCCACTCTGAGCTTCATTTCTACACTACAATCTTCAGCTGTCAACGTTGTTGGGGTACCCCAGCGCAGCTCATAAGGATTCTCCTAACAAGGGTGGCACTCACAGGTAAACCATGCATCAATATATTAAGTAAGCTTACACATATAATTGTTGCGGTGGCCCACCCTGGGCAGCATCATATAATCATAAATTTAAAGCATAAGTAATAGAAGTTTCAGGGGATTGGTGATAAAAGAGCCATCGTGCAGAATGGGTAGAGAAGTGTTACTTCATGGTTATCATTTCACTAACAGGTGGAATAGCTTTGGCCATCTGGCTGAAAATGAAATTCTTGGACCAAATTAACTTTGGTAAGAAACTTCCCACGTCATTTTTCAGGTACACAATGGCCATAGGATAAATCTCAGAATCCCAACCACTCCAGTAAAGATCTCCCTTTTCTGTGATATCAAAGATGAAATTTAGTCATCTAATAGCTGAAGCAAACTTCTCTTGACCTCAAGAATGCACTCCTGAGTAGAAGATTAAAGGGTGCTTAACTCTTGTGCTGAGGACACTTGGCCACTTCTCCTGCACAAATAAAACCTACTGGTTTCTTCCAAGGGTAAAAAAGGAGTGTGCAGATTTTTTTTGTTAAAAATCTTGCTGTGAAGAGTCAGTTCAGCAAATGCCTGATGTTTCCCCTCTCAGTACATTTAAATCAACATCTAAAATGCCAAAATACAGGACAAAGAGCAAAAAATTTACCCTAATGCATTTAAAATAATAAAAGGATTTAAAATAAAACTAAGAACTGGCACTTAGATCAGCAAAGAATTACAAACTTGGGCCTTCTTGCTCTGGTAAGAAACAGGTGAGTATCAATATACGTGGATCCTCAGAGACACTATTGACCCAAAGAAAGTTCACAGAGCAGGAAAGGAAATTATCTTAGACAGTATCCTATACAATAGAAGTGCGAAGAGAAAAGAGAAATCAAGGGGTTTTTTAACTTTCATAATTTCCAGTCATGTTACACTCTGATCCAAACGGTCAAGAAAAAAGATGAGGAAGGTCAATGGATTATGCTATCACCGGCAGCTAAAACAGCAGCAGAAACAACAGCAGAAACATGACACATTCCTGATCCCAAGCAAGAAAGTATGATAACTCAAGATGGATGTCATTGAGAGGTAGACTAGAGCAAGTTCTAGCCTGGAGCTTGTCATGTTTTTTAATCCCCATATTATTTTTAAAATCTACTAGAAATTCCAGCAATTGCATGAAGGTCAATACTGAGAGGATATATAGAACCTACACCAACTCTTACATAGTTGTTGTTGCAACTGCTGCAATTTGAAAGAAGATCAAGAGGAAGCCTGTGAGATGATTTCTGTGCTTCTCTACAGCATTGCAGGGAAAACACAGATGGTAATCCAGCGCAGAAGTTTCTCTGCAAAAATGATCTGAACAATTAGGAACTAACTATTAGGAACATGCTTAGGAATAACTTTATAAATAGCACAGTAGGATCTTCTGAATTATACTGCCATGAGTGACTTGCTTTAAAATGGGAATGAGTCCACCGGAGTAAAATGTACACCGTGATTTAACTTCTGTGCTTAATGAGAGATATCCCGTAATTGTGACTTATATCTCTTTGGTATAAATCATAATTATTCAGGCAAGTCTAACGAAAGATATATTTTTTTACTACTATTTTAGTGATTAAAATTCAACTGTCTGTAGAAATAGCTTTTCATAGTAAAATGATGTTGAAAGTTTCAGTAATATATGATTACATAGCTTTGAGTGTAGTTAAAATGATGCTATTGAATATGAAACCTCTGTATCCACAGTGGCATTGAGAATTAAGAGGATTGTACAGGTATTTGCAGACAATACAGTCTCGACTGTACTTTCACAAAATACAAACTGATCAACAAAGTAAATTGATCTATGTATAACACTCGGAAGAAAATTTTCGAGATTCTCGAGTTACGAACCTAAAAGCAAGGAGTAATCCAGGTATCCTCTGTGTGTATAGAACAATTGTTTCAGTTTTATGGCACTGTCAAAAGTGAATCATGATTCTCTGCCCTCTTTCTCTGAGCACAACTGCCCAGGGAGGTGCAAGACAGACTGCTCTGTGGACATTAATGGAGGAGGCAATGAAGCTGGGCTTAACAGGAACTCGACTGTATCAGCTGGGAAGGAGCACAGCTACACGATATATAAAGTTATATGTGGAACAGCTTCTTGCTGTTTTAGTCTGGTGTAATTGTGCATTTTGTGTGGAAATGACAGTAAAAAGGATTTTGTATAGAAACTGAAGCAGCATCTCCCAGGGCCTTCACTTCTTGGGAGGGAATTCTGCGGCTGGTGTGGGCACTAAAAAGGGGTCTGTAACTGCACAAAGCAGTTTCTCCTGTTTTGACTAAACTCTCTAACCAACCATCTAAATACAAAATACTGTCCAGATTTTGCTTGCTTTTTTAAAAATTTTGCTGCCTAGGAGATGTAAAACAACTCAGTAACAATCTCCCCTGTCCAGCCCAGGAGGGGTAGTACTAGAGCAGCTTTGGTGGGTTTTCCTGGTGTGCAGCCAAGGTCAACCTACCACAAAATCAGTTCAGCAGAAAAGACAAGTCAACTGGATGAGAAATGGATGCTTACTAAGTTTTCTTCATGCATAATGAAAAGGCTTCACCTTGTTTTTGATTCCTGGAAATTTAAATTAATGAGATGTCTAAAGTTTTTGTAGCTCCTTTATTATTGACAAGGATGAGACACAGTCTGTACCAGCGGAATTCACATTTCATCCCTAAGAATTGCAAAAAAAAAAAAAACTGTGATCAATCTACAGAATACAGATTGTCCATTATTAGCTATTTGAATGATTCATGAGATACCATACGTTGGCACAAATACTCTTGCTTAATCACAGCAACACGTCTGACATTGCAAAGAGGCTTTAAAATGTCTTTAACTTGCATTTCTCTGCTTTAAGAGTTGAAAACATAGTTAGGTTTTTGCTTCACAAAAAGATGCTAGGTATGATGATGCTGGGCTTTCAGAGCAGAATCCAGCCCCGGCCCATAGAGGGGGAGAGGAGTGACAGAATGGGACGCACAGGTTAGCACTGGCCCTGAAATTAGGCAGTTCAGCGCTGCAAGGGAGTAGAGGACACATCAGGAGCTGGCGCTGGCTCCCTGTGGCTCCTGTTACTGCACTTAGCACTGCCAGGGTGAGATGGCTTCCCAGTGCATGGCCCAGTGGAGTGCCTTGACCTTGACTTACAGACAGATCTGGAATCGAGGTGTGGATTTGTCATTCCTACTTGTAAAAAGTTAACATGTTGTGGGAAACAGAGCCATGTATCCTTAAAACACAGAAAAAGGATGTCCAGAGAAGCCGGTGCACCCATACAGGAGGACAGATACATGGATTCCAGAGATGACTGAAATTCACTCTTTTCTTCTGCCCAAATATACAAAAAGTTCCAACCAACACTGGAATGTTTAATACTAAAAACTAAGCAGTCCTGGAAGCAGAGGTGAGTAACTTTAGGTGTCTTGGGGTGACTCTATCATGTGTATCCCCTATCATGCTCTATGCCCAAAAAGTAATATTGTGCCTTTTTTGTGCCTTTAAAGTGAGCGTGAAAAAAAAAAA
>VZTD01000299.1:1847650-1891063 GCA_013397725.1 Rhagologus leucostigma
GGGTTTTAATTCATTATTTAGCATCATTATCCTTTTCCTGTGTGTTTGTTAAAATAAATCGTTTTTATCTCTTTCACTTTCCTTCGAGGAAAAATTTCCTTTTTCCCGAACCCTGTGGGGGGAAGGGTGGTTGCAACCTGGTTTTCTCTCAGGGGCTATATTACTAGATTTTGGCCAAACCGGCACATTAGGGCATATTTATGTGCCTAGATACTTGGGCATAAGAGGAGAAATACTCTATGGTCTCTGTTGCTTTTCCTCAGGAAAGGTTAATACATGTTTTTCATCCTTTCTTTTCAAGGCAAACTTCATAATAAAAGACAACCCAGCAGTTCATCAAAGAACATCAAGGGTTTGTTTGGGATTTTTTAAAAGATGTCATACACCGGCATACAAAAATAAAATCAATATGGCAAATCTGAATGCAACTAATACATGAAAAGATGTGGGAGAGTTCAAAAGCTTGAAAACTACTTGCAGATGTGTTCAGGTACTTCACAGTAATGGACACTTGTATAGATACAGCAAAACAAAGAGTGGGAATGTGAAAGAGTCTGTGCTAAAATACATTCTAAGGGGAAGATTTTTATGCTTAGTTTGCCCAACTTGTAATGACACATCCAACAAAAGAGTATACCCTAGACAAAGGAACAGACGTACTTCTTTCATGGTAATGCAAACTTCATTTTGAAATGGCCTCAGATTGTGCTTAATAACACAATTATAGCTTACACTTTTTGTTTTTCAGCCACAGATAAAATAAAATTATTTATGTTCAAAATAAGGATGCTGATTATCCCTTATATCAAAAGCATTTTAAACAATAATGGTAGAAAAATGGGCTTCAAATTACATTTATGTTTATTTTAGGCCTTCGTTACGCTGTCGGAGTGGTGCAACAACATCTTGCCCAGGAAGTCACCGAGATGCAGATACTGGATGCAGTATTAGAAAGAGGTGTCAGTATGGGCTTGTCTTGATCTTACTCCTCCTCAGGAAACAGTCATTGATGGAGTGAAGATACTGAAGTACCTGGGCCTTTGATACGACCTATACAGCTATACAAGATAGCTCTTCTTGTACACAACACACTTACTCAAGGAGCATTATTACTATGCACTGCATGCATGTGCTTTCACTCCCTCAGATCTCAGCTGAAACAGGACTACTGAACATAAAAAAAGAAAAAAAAGAGAAAGTACAAGTCAGCACTTAAAGAACTAAGACATCAAACACTGTACATTCAGACATAGCCTATACAATAAAATAATGAATGCTTTTATTTTTTTCCCTGAAGCGGTTTTGAGTTCCATTGGTTTATCCCTTTATATACATTTACTATCCAGTAGCATTTACATTTAATATCTACCAGTATTTGAAAGACTATTTCCTGCTGAGATGCAGTTAATCCAGGGAGCAACAATTATTTATTTTAAAGACATCAGTTAGGCTTTTGTCTTTGGCTAAAGATATAGAAGCTACAGTACCTAAGAAGTACTCCAGATGAGAAGTTACGCAAGAAAGAGAATGAATTAATTTAAGAAGATAATGTTCTAAAAAGAATGCACAGGCATTTTTTTGCACTAACTTTCACCTATTTAATGATTGGAAATGTATTCCCGCAACTTAGTACCTACTAAAGAGAGATGAAGGCAAAAAACCAGTCTGTTGCCAGGAAACAGTAAAATAAAATCTGAAGCAAACAGCCTTTAAGTTATAGCTACAATATGTGAACTTCCATTTCTGAAAATCTTCGCAGTCAGAGAGGAAGCATAACTTAAACCATACTCTCAGAGCTGTGT
Source organism: Rhagologus leucostigma (assembly GCA_013397725.1). NCBI lineage: Eukaryota > Metazoa > Chordata > Aves > Passeriformes > Rhagologus > Rhagologus leucostigma. The sequence goes on from VZTD01000299.1 coordinate 1,849,453, forward strand.
GGACATTGTTTGCTGCATTAGTTATTACGAGGAAGGAAAGAACTACAAAATTGGTTGAAATTTTGCCTCTATTGGAAGCAAGAGAACAAATCAACGGCAAGAGAAATGTGACAGGGAGAAGAACGCCTCTTGGAAGTCTCTAAGGAGTCATTTCAAGTAGAGAGAAAAAAACCCTGAGAAAATGAACAAAAATCCCACAAAGAGTTAGATAATAAAAAATACAATCTATATCATGTAGGTGAGGCGCCTACATGGGTTACAGAGAAGCATGTGCTTTATGTGTGGTTAGGTTCACAGAGAAAATGAAAACTGTGACTAAAATGTATTAGGACCCTTGCAGTGTCTTGCATGGGCAGCAATGTCAGTTTGTGCTCAAGCTGTCTTTGCCCTGTTGCAACCTGTGCTAGCACAGCTGCTGAGCATCATCTGTGAGCCTCCTCAGGCACAGGAGGTCTCTGAGCAGGGAAGAGCCACAGCACTCTACAGTCTGTGGGGCTGACTCATACACTAAGGGGTTCTGCTCTCATGACATTTTATCCAGATGCCACAGCCACTTCTCCCTTTTCAGACAGCCAGGCTGCTTCCTGTCCCCCGTTCAGGTGAAATGAGGTACCACTGTACTCTTCATTACTGCAAAATGCTAAGACTTTAAGCAAATGAATTCCAAGAACAGGGAAGTAATTCTCTACCAGGAAACCCCTATTTTATGTGTCCTGTTCTTACCTTGTTCTTAAAATATCTGATAATAGCCACTCCAAGAAGTAACACACGTTAAGGTTAGACAGACCTGTGATTTTCTACAACGGTCTTACAATGAGTCAGAAAAAACTTGACAAGTTTGCACAAACTACAACATCTTCTTTTGTATTGCTCCAGAGACATAATTTTAGAGTTATGGCAAACAGATGAACAAGGATTGCCAAAGCATTCAAAGACATCAGTCTTCAAAGGGAAAAAAAAAAAACAAAACACTCAAAGGACATAACATATACAAGATGACTTTAAAAAGGTTAAGGAGGGCCAAAAATCTTATATAGGTACTTGAGAAATACTCTCAGGAAGAAGACAGACCTCTACTGAAAAATCGTTTTTCTTCAGAAATTTATCATTTGTCTATGCTCATATTTATAAAATATCTACCACAGTCAGGTCTTGAAAGAAAGTCATTTAGTAAGACTTATCCAGAAACTGAGCAAATATATACAGTATTAAGCAAAAAGACAGAAGTAATCCATAATGCCACGTTAGAAATCTTCAGTTATTCAAACAAATAGTATTTTTCATTCCAGCACTTTAAGATATCAGCAAAATCTTAAAATGAACTATCATACAAAAAATGATGCTTACGCAGCCTGGATAGCTCCTCTGTGTGGGAACACGTGGATAAAGAGAGAGAGTAAACCTGTCCTAGTGGTGCTCACTACTGGAGTGCCCATCAGAAGTAAGACTAATAAACCAACTCGATGTCTGCCAATGACAGCCAATTGAACTTAATGCTTAAAATCACTGATCTAATCATGAATAAACTTTGATTGTGTCTACCTTCCCTGTGAATTTCCCCAAGATACGTAATTCAGCCCTTGATCTGTAAGTGCCCCACCTTTGGGCTAACAATTTATAAAGCTTCTTCATTTCTGGTGCTAAGTCAAACTCTTACTTTGAAGATCCTCTTCCTGCTGTTTCCTCACAGATTTCGAACTATCATCCAAAACTGAAGCATGGCTAGATTAATGCATGACTTGCATTCAAATAACTTCCTGTCTACTTCTCTCTTAATTTTCTATTAACTCCTCCACTGATTCTGCAGCCTCCACTGAACTGAACAATTTTATTTTTCTTAATCTCGAAGTTCTGTAGAAATATACCTAGATGGTCAGGGTGTGAGATGCATTTCCAATATATTTTCTGGCCTCAGCTCCCTCCACACTTTCACAGCGTCATACAGACACTGATGGTATCACAGAGACTGAGAGCAAGAGGAGACAACATGGGGGTAGAAGCCAGAATATTTTCTTCCATAGGTTGGAAGAAAATTTGTTCATTCTCAGCCTCACTGCTATCCAACAAGAATTTAAGTAATCAAGACCCCTTTACTGCATTTTCACCTCAACAGTTTTCTTGTTGTACTGCTATGCATCTATCTAGCTCTTATCCTCTCACTCCCCGTTAGTGTTCACTCCTAAACACAGATTTCCATTCATACATACTTTCACCTATTGAAACTCTCACTAAAATGCCCCACTTATGCTTTCATTCAATTCTTTTTACTATCCCACAAGCTCATCCTGTAACAAGCACAGCAAACGTATATGGAGATCCACTGTGTACACTTCACAGAAATCTGACAGTAAGACCCAGCATGGCTGGTAGTTTAGTGGACTGATTTGAAAGAGGAGAAGATGGGAAGATTTGGAAATAATGTACCCAAGGCAGAAAGTATTTCAAGTAAGGGCAAAGTTATGGAAAAAAGTGTCTTCAGGCCACTTTCTCTCAAGCTTCTCTAAAACACCCTTTTTCCACAGAGTCAGTTTAGAGAAACAGGATTCTTTCTTCTATTTGCAATATTTCAACATCCTAAGCAATCATTTGCTGCCATATTCTTCCTCCTTTAACTGATATTTGGTCTTTTCAGTCTTTCTAGCAGAGGTCACGATATCCAGTATATAAATGGTCCTTCCTCACATGCTCCAGTTGTTGGAAAAATCAAGTTATAAACACTTCCTACAAGTCAGAGGCAAATGGACAACACCAAGATGGGACAAAGATTTGAGATTTTCTTTGTTTGTTTTGTGTGGGTTTTGTTTATGTTCGGGGTTTGCTTGTTGCTTGAAGGTGTTTTGTTAGCCCATTATTTTATCAAGTTGTGCTTCCAAACTGGAGACGGTAATTTGAGAAAAACATTGATAAATAAAAAACAATCCACCATTTTCTCAGATTGCAAGTCAAAAGACCTACATCACTGAAGCCAACCATGATTAAATGGGAATTTCTTAATTTATTTATGATCTTCAACAAAATACATTCTCTGAAGGAAAAAAAAAAATCTTAATCCTTCCAACCTATATCCAAGTAGTCAGAATAAAATGGGTTCTTTGCAAACATATCTAAAGGCATTTAAAGATGTCTGGTCAGTCACGTAACAGATTCCTGTATGGGTTCCTATTCAAGTCTTCTATGAAAATCATTTAGCAAAAATTTTTAAGGTAATTTTTAAAAGTTAAAGGTAATGAGTTGCATTCTGTACAGATGGAATGAAGGACACCTGGCTTGCTAATGAAAAAAAATTTCCAGCTGCTAGCATCCAAAACTCAACCTGGACCTAATTTTATAAGGCGTGTTTAGTGCCCTAGTTTCTGAACTCCTGGAATAAAACTGAAGTCTCCAATTCTCTTTTGAAATTCTGTTTCTGGCCACCTGATTACATGCATGGCGTGGATTGCTCTGAGCCATGTGAAGGTGCAGAGCGTGAGAAACGAGAGTTCCAAAGTATGTACACGACCCCTTCAAGTCCTAGCTCAGACAGACTTAATTTTGCAGTCCTGAAATGAAGAGAGTGGTGGCGGGGAGCATCCCGTGTCTCTGTCTCCCTTCCAAGGTTCTTCTGGCAAAGTCTGAGCCACACTGACATAGTACAATCTCCTTGTCATTACCTCATGCTGTTTAATGGTGTTTGTGATCCATCAACTGAAGTTCTGGCGGAGGTTTTGCAGAAGAAAAGGAAAAGGAAAGATGTGTTGATGGCAACAGTGGGAAGGATGCATACCTGCTCTATTGTGCGTACACTGTGCAAGGCAAGTAGGAATAAGAAAAATTAAGAACATGCTTTAACTTCTAAAATAAACACCCATGGCTGTACCAATCTGAGCCACATACTCATTTTTCAATGTAGGTAGGACTACACTGAAAGTCTTGAGATTTTCCAAGCATGAATGTGGCAGCAATTCAAGTTCCTTAGCTGAAAAAAACCACAGAGAGCTTTAAGGAGCTGACAGAAAGTTATCTGAGGAACAAATGCAAAGTATAAACACATGGATTTCCACGCTTTACTCTGTCCTTAGCTAGCTAGAGATGTGATGAACACCAAGGGCCAAATAGTAGTTCCGCTCAAGTCAGCTGGAGTTTTGCCACTGACTGTAACTGAGCTGTATTTGCCCCTGAAGTCAGAATTCATCATCGTCGTCACAGGAAGAAGGCTGTCATACTTGCCTGATGTTTACACTAAAGGGAAGTTTCACTGGAGTTTGAGATGAGATGCACAATATACGTCTGCTACTCTTTAAAATATTTTGTTGGAGAATCTTGTAAGCAGGGATGTTTATGAACGTGAATACAAGAGAAGAGTCAGACCCAGTGTGGGTGGGGTGCTGCATAAACAGAGGTTTCATACTGGAACCATTACCCCCAGCTTCTTCACAACACTGTCTGGAATGGCCAAACAGTCGATCTAAAGTCTGGTTTTGTTCTTGGAGCTTTCCAGATGATGGCTGCAAATACAGCATAAATATATTGCAGTCTATATTGCTTTTGCAACACATGCAGTGGTTTATGGAACGCTAATATGAGAGCACCAAACTCTTCAGTTGTGATTTATTCCAAACTGAATCCCATGAGAGAATCCAGAGCATAAACTCTGCTATTTACCAGTGTGTCTGCACTCGTATTATCGTTCATACACATTTAAGAAAACATTGTGGTAATAATTTCCTCATAAAACATCAAAATACCTGTAATCCAGAAAAATATGCTTAATATTTTCCTTGTTTTAAGAGGTCATAAAAGCTTCAGGCATGTTCTGACTAATGCAACATATTCGCAGACGTGCTCATGAGTAAACACCTTAATCTTGTCTGATAAATTACAGCTTTTACCTCATTCATCTTGAAATTCCTCATTGTATTACCCTGTATTTTTCAAAGAAGATTTTGTTTTTTCACTCCTATCCACTTCTCTCCTCACAACTCATAACTCTACATCACCTATAAGTTTCACAGACACAGTACTCACCCTCCACTTAGCAAGATATTCAAGTTTTACATCTTTAAAAAGTCTTTGATTTCTATATTATCTTTGTTTGACATTTCTTCTGTGACAAGAAAACCTAAGAAATTTGTCTGAAAAGTGAAATTAATAATTTGCAAAAGAGGGATATGTTTTTCAGAGGTTTTTTTCTTCTCCTTTATATCCATGAAAAAGTAATTATTCAGCATATGGTAAGAAGCACATTGATTTTTTTCTATGCCATTGTGTATTCAGTTACTTCTTCAGAGACAACCTCAGACCTCTGAAATGGAAAATTGTTCCAAATATTACTCAACTATTACACTTATAGAATAATTACTACTTTGACAATCATAAGGCAGGAAGAAACCTCAGTTTAAAAAGTCTTCTGAGGAATTGCACCTTCAAGTCTGCATTTATGACTGTTCACACATATTGCTTGACTTCTACAAAATGCATTCCCTTTCCTAATAGGGTCATACAGAGTATCAGAAGGATTTTTGAATTCCAACTGTGGTCTTAAACAAACAAATTGCATTTAAAATCATCTCTAACCACAAAATCACTTCCTACAACTTGTATCAAACCTAGTTAGACTTATAAAACATCTAGCTTGACTTTGGAAAAGACAACAAAGCAACATGGGAAGTTCTAAAATTGCCTGCCAAAGGACAATTAAAAATCTGAATGATCAACATTTGGTTCATATGCAAGGTAACAATATTACTATGAACACAATAGGCTGAAAGATAATTGTAAGGCTGCAAACTGGCTTCACACACAAATATACGTAAATAAGAAAGTATGTTTTCTGTCTATTTGTAAAGAAAGCACGTAATCATAGATAAAAAGAATAAAACAATGCAGCAGTCAGTACAGGGATGTAAGCAAGCTTCAAGTAGTGCCACATAAGAAAAACTCCATTTTGTTACAGTGACTCTGCAGCAACAGCTCTATCTGTACCAGATAAACAACAGAGGAATATAAAGCACAAGGTACAAGGATGCTGCTGGAAGCCTGCTGCAGTTTCAGCTCCTCCCAGAGCTCACAGTTGTAGCAGCACCTTGGGATAGAGATATGAATTTATATCCAGTTCTGTATAAACGCCATGAGTCACCTTCTTCTGAATGCAGGCCTGCAGGCCCTACAGAGCTGCTCAGCCTTCCATCCTGCAGGTGGCCAAGTAGGTGGTGAGAAAGTCAGGCACCTCTTCAGTAGGTATGACACTGTTAAACCTCCTTCCTGGAGCATTTGCAATGGTGGCTGCAGTTTATTCCTGTCCTGGAGCAACAGGCAGATGTAACAAAGAGCCGTGTGGTGGGGGCTGGCAGAGCCCTGCTCCGAGTCTCTCTTAGGTTGTTTTCCTCCTGGCAAGTCTAACAGGGTTCTCTCCCACTTCCTTTGAGAATGGTTATAGACAAATCCTTCTATATAGCTGGGTGGCACATGGGCATTCCCAGCAACCCTTGAATCTCTCATGTGCCTGAGTGATGTGCCTTCTGACATGCCACATTCTGTGTCCAGAATAACAACACAGTTTTGTCCCTGCTTTGTGGTATGGTTTAGGGAAAATGTAGCTAGCAAATTTTTAGCAACTGCAGAACCTAAAACATGAGCAGCATCCTTTTCAATAGGTCTGATTTTTTCGGAGGGTCAATACAGGATCAAAAGTATTTTATGGCCAGTGGTGAGTAAAAGCACATGGAGAAGATCGACCTAACCAGCTACTGACAGGCTACAGAGGCTGCAGTGGCCTTGATTTAGAAACTCTGATGACTCCACCTAAACCATAGGGTCACATCCAGGTTCTACAGGCAACTTAAATTCTAGCATTTGCAAATTACTCCACTTTTCTGTCTTTGTAATTTTATTTTAAATGAGAATTTCTCTGTATTTTGCTATTTCTAAAGTGAAACCAAAGAGAAAAAATTAATTTCATAGTATCCTACTGAAACTTTACTCAAGCCAGGTGAAATATTTCTGGATGCACTATCTTTCTGTTACTTGAACTAGGGGAAGAATTGACACCAGACATGTGATTAGCATAAGCTAATAAGCATGAAGCACAAACAGGTTTTCGTAGTTATTTGTTAACTTTAAGGAATACTGAGATTTATAAATCCTGGACCACATTTCCAGCTCTAAAATGGAGAATAGTTTAGCAGAACCAGACTTTTCTGCTGTTTTTTTTTTTTTTCAAGAAGAGCCTTGATGTCTGACCTTCCATAGTCTGGGCCGTTCATGGCTGTCTCTAGATACCAGATTTATTCTTGGCTGTGCTATCTCAGTCACAGTTCTGTTAACTCATTTTCTGAATCCCAGTCTTTCCTTTTCCTTCTAAAAGCAATAACTGAAATCATTAGAAAGTAAGTTTGTAAGTCCTACCAAAATCAATAGAATTAGTATGAATCAAGTGGGTTCTTTTTTCTTGATGGATTATTTAAAAGATAAATTCAGCTGGCAAATAGAAGCAAACATTTAACAGCACATCCAGTTTTAAACATTTAGTTCCTGAGAATAGCCAAGAATTTTAATAATAAAAAGATAAAGGTGAATGTCAGAATCAGATAAAATTGAATAACACAGTACTGAGATAATAATTCTGGCCTTATCATCTGAGGTTTTGTAATCACTGTTGATAAGAAAAAGTATTAAGAGCAAATGCAAAGCATTTCAGAAAACCTTTCCTAAAACTCATGTAGATCAATGCCAGTTATTCAGAGGGTAAACACAGAGTTTGTATTACTGATCCATCCTAACAAATCCAGCGGGAGATCAATTTGACCCACATACATACAAACGTGGTATTTGTCAGAATCCACATGAACAGTTGTCCTTGTGTTGTTCTAGCTGCATAACTAAAAATGTTTAGATTCCAAACCTTCGAAAAATTTACAGTGTATCACAGATACAGTGCGGTGTTCCTGAGACACTTTCTTTTCCAATAGACTTGGTTACTAAATGCTTGTATTTGTCAGATACTGTTATTGCTATTAATATTAATCATACATTTGCTGTGCATAAAGAGGAATAAAACATTTTATTAAGTACTTTGTACCCAGTGAATAGAAGTAGTGTCTTTGCCCACAGGTGATGCCTCCAGTACCCACTCCTTTGGTTGCTTGCATTAGCAACTATTCCCATTATCTACTGCAAATAATTAGTATCACCTGTTGAGAACTAATCCTACTGAAGCATTTGGTTGCATCCCTTTTCCAGTTCTGTGTACTCAAGAACAGCACAATGCATCCTCCAGAGGTACACCCTACATACGAAAAAAAATGTTCTTTTAAAAGCTACAAAACATTTTGTGGTTCCCAATGTTTTGTCCTTGAAAAAGAGGAGAAATAAAAAAAGAAGGATCCTTCAAAGTGTTGAGATTATGAATCTTCAGCCCACAAATCCACTTCGCCCTCCTCAACAATTGTATTGGAAAGTGTTTCTAAACGATCTCTTTAACAAGCCAGATTTATAGACCTTTGTGAGCACAGCAGGTGAATTACAAGAATTTGTTTTTAAGCAAAGTAATTTATTATCATCCTTGAACTTGGCATTACACTACTAACTGAAGATCAGGATTACTTATTTTTGCTGTTTGCTCACATGCAGTTATTTTTGTATTTCTCCATTATCTACCCCACCTCGGCTTTTCCTTTCAAGCAAGTATAGTCAATTCAGATTATAAACCCTAACAATTTAAGATGACAGAGTTCACTTTTGATAAAAGAATTAGCTATTGCAAACTGTTGCTAATTTTCTGCTTTGGCATATGTTCTGCAAGCTTTCATGGAGGCTTTAAGCTTAAATCTCTTCTATAAGCTCTGTAAAGCTTTAATTGGCTTTTTGACCATAAAATCCCCACAATTTTTTTTCTTCTTGCTTGATGGATTTGGCGGCTTTTAAGTCTAATTCAAGCTGCATTCGGCATTTTGCATGACTGCTGCTTTTATACACAGAATAGTCCAAAATTATCTTCATATGCAAATATATAAACCAGTACTGCTTCTCTGTGTCATCCAAAGAATTGTTAAAACTTCCTTGTCTTAGGTTTTGCAAGGTGGCTACCTCTACCTCTTTGCAAAGCACCCCGATCCCCTCCGGACAAACAGCCATTGTTCAGTATTTCCTGCCGCAAAGGTCAGGTCTGCAGGAACCATCAAGCCACGCTGGCTGCAGACAAATTGGATGTCAATCCCACTTAAATTAGCTTGCCAGTGGCACTATCTGCCCAATTTCGTTGAATCAAAATGTTTTAAGACACTGAGACTGTGTGCATCCCCCATTGCCAGACAACTTCAATATTACTGCCATTGTTAATACTGAATCTAAAAGCAAAGGCACAGCAAGAGGGGGGTAACTTGAATAACTATCTACAGGATGCTAGAACAGTGTTTTCACTTCATCTTACAGTCCCTTCTGATGGCTCATCTCCTGGGGAGAGGCCCTTCCACCTCTTGGCGGAAAGACAGTAGACACCACTCCACGTCTCACACCACAGAAGAGCGCCTCACACAGATCCTGGGGCTCTCGGATCTGAGGACCCCAGCTCCACTGCTTTCCTCAGCCTTCCTCTTCCTCACACATGCACAAACTCACTCTGGCCTGGCTGGCAGCAGCAGGTCCTGGGCAACATCTGGTCTCTGACAGGTAATGGATTACTCTGGCCTATATCACCTGCTTGCTTTCAGAGCCAAGGCAAAAGGGCTGTGCTGGGACATGGCGCAGCTTCTGCTGTGTGCAGATCTGCTTGTTCACCTTGAATTCCCCATGAGCTTTCCGGCAACGTTATTAAAATTACCAGGGAAACTGCTCTGATTGAAAATTAGCAGCAGCACCCCAGGTACGTCTGCACTCGTGTGGATGCGAACGGATTATTACTGCTGCTGAAATACTTCCACTGTTAGGAAAATCACAATTAATTACATCTGCTATTCAACATACAAGATCATTTATTAAAACCCACCTATGAATAATCTCATTTACCAACACCAGTTTTGCTTATCCCTGAATCACCTTCCTGCGAGCAGATGCCAGACACTTTATAAAAGAGTTTATGAGCCTAGCGATTCAAGTCTAGAGGGAAAATCCTGCTGACCAGTCATAAGAGAGAAATCGCTACAGCTGCTGAGCAGCATGTCCTTAAAATATTTGTTGTTCTCAATGCTGAAGGACAATGGGGTCTCAGATAGGTCTCAGACTTCAAATCAAACCTGCAGCACACAGGTACTGTTTTTGCAGTGCAGTTTGTTTAAGCAAATCAAAGGAGCTGGAAATGCTGCATCAGACAGCAACAGAACAGTAAAGCAAAGATAAGAAAGAATACAACAAGGGGGAAATGGGTGGACAAGGAAAAAGACGGCCTGGAGGTAGCTAAACAGCAAAGAAAACAAAAGCAGGAGAGGAGGGAAATGACTGAAAAAAACCAAAGAGCAGTGATTGCACCTGCTTTTTGAAATTACTTCAGTTTTAAAAAATAATTTATTGCATTTTTTTCATAGCCTTAACATATATGAACAATTGTACTGCTCCAATTCTAGATAAACTTCTATAATAATGGAGATGGAAAAGGCTCCTCCAATTGAAATAAAGGAGATTGAAAATGGTTCTCAGATCTACAAAAAAAACTCCTATCTCTGTGGGCAAAACAGACACTGCTGAAATGTAACTCACATTATTATTCCTGAAGTCTTTCACAAACTGTTTTTGTACTTGAAATTAAGCATATGTATAATTACTGCAGAATGAGGAGCTAAGCCTTTTATTTTTTAATTTCGCAATATTTAGTTCCATCACAACAAAACAGCACAGCCTTAAGAAAGGAAAGTAATCTTGACTTTCAGACTTTCAGCACAGTTATGGTGAACTTCTTAAACACAGACAGATTTAAGAAGCTTTGAATGGCTTCTGAATTCATGCTCAAATGCATCGAGGAAAGCTTCCAAAAGCATTTAAGTGACGCGGAAGCACAAGTGACATGGAAGCACAAGCTCCGGAACTCTCACCCAGACATGCCGAAGTGCAGGATACTACATAGCAATAGTGGTTACAAATACGACTCACAGCATTTACTTCCCAGCTTTGCCTATAATGTGTCTGGGATATCGATTTTTGCGAAGCTCTGGAACTGCATTTTGTAGCATAGACAAGCATTTAAAACCAAACATTAGTAGGAAAAAAACATTCTGACAATCTGAAGCTTTGGAAGAATCTATACCATCTGAGGCTTTCACAATTAGAAAAGTTAATCTATAGACATTGCACATTTCAGTTCACAAAACACAGAAAATAATGAACCTGCAAGGTCCAGGCTGTAAAAGTGTGTGGAAGGAATTCACTGGGAAAATACAAAGGCCAGTTATGAAGCACAGATTTATGAAAATGACTGTATTGTGGGGCCAGGGATGAGTACCCATTTGAGAAGCTGGTTTTTAAGCACCAGCCAGAATATTAAGTAAATTATACTTCCATGTATATTTCTTCTTCTTACCAGCAGAACTCTCACAAGGGAAAAAAAAGTGGTATGATTTTTGTCTTACTCTGCCACAAAAAAAAAAATAAAACCAAACATAATATATTTCCAAAAGGGAAGAAGGAAGGGTTGATGGTAGCACCAAATAGCAAGTACACCAAAGCTTTTCTGCAAACATTACAGAACTACACAACTACAGAAAAATGTATTTTCAGTATTGAATTTTCCTACATAATGAAACCATCATTTCCATTTCTCTTGTATGAGAATAATTTTATGAATTTCCATTATTTTTTCACCATCTCATCACTCAAACTGCTCCTTGGGATTAAAGCCAGAGCACAGGAATCTGGCATTACTCCTGTGAATCACTAGGCATCTGCTAAAGTTCACTCTCAATCCATGCCTGTGCAGTGCCATAATTTCCCTATATCATTATGTACTTCTCTTTCCTGGTTCACTTGGCACCCAAAACACAAATTGCTACACTAGAGAAAGCAGAAACAGCTGTCCAAACACCACGAGTTTGTGCTGTCTCGCCAACCCCTTGATGGGAAGGCTGGATGCTGTTCAACAAGCATAACTGCAAGGTCCTGAATGCTGGTGGGAAAACCCAGTAACACTAACATGGAGTAAGTACAATTTCTGTAGAAATGCAGGCTGTTGTGGATCATAAGGTGAAAAGAAGTCACTGAGATCATACTGCTGTCCGGGATGTAAAAAGAAGAGGAGAGGCCTGGAGACTCACTGGGTGCATCTAGTACAGATACGCTCCGAGCACTTTCCCTTACGGTAAGGCTATGGCCAGGAGGGTGCCCCCAGGCACAGGGAGTGACCCACCTGCAGCCTCCTCCAGCAACTGGACCCCCACATGAGGTGTGAGCTAATCACAGCAACCAGCACGCACTTCACTGCTGCTTGAAGCGCCACACGGGCATGCAGTCCTGCAGCCTGAGCAGCAGCTGGGAAAAGGAACTCCAAACACTCAGCACAGGTAAGGCCAAAGCTGGAGGAGCTGCCAACCACAACGCAGACACCTGGACAGAATCAGATGATCAGAAGTCAGGCAACAGCGACCTACAGATAGAAGTCAAAGGGATGCAAAATACACAGAGAGGAGGCAAGGATATTAACACCCTAACAAAACATGAACAGGTGCTGCAAGGAGGAAGGGAATAATGGTCTGCAGTCCATGGGGGAAGAATAGAAAGTGATCTTCGGTCACAGCCAGATGAATCCACGCTTGATGTTTGTGATGAACTATTCATCACCCTGACAGGTGTCTAATGACACAAAAGCAAGCACAGGCATAGCCCAGTTAAGTGCTTAGAGGCATTGACTCAAAGTCCAATGAAGTTGCTACAGAGGTAACTCCCCTTCCACACATTCTCCTTAGCAAGGCTGGCTACACAACCAGGAATTTGTGCAAGAGCTTCCATAGCTGATTTATCTTCTAGCTAATGACCTTCTGTGAAGGTCAACAAGTCCAGAAGGAGGTGGATGTGTTCATCTGAGTAGAAACCTACATTAGTAGGAGGTGATCTTCCATTTCAGACTACTGCCAGTGACAAGGAAGCATCAGTGCTCCCCACCACTAGGGAAGAAAAGCGTTCTCTGTTTGCTTTTTCTTCCCTGGTTGCTGGGCAACCACAGAATCTTTTACATCTGTAAATGCTGCAAATATCTTATTTTGAGCCATTTTAATATTCAGCCTGGTGAAGAGCTGATTCATCGTCACTTTTCTTCAGATGGCTATAATTAAGCTTTGCACTGTGGTGTATGTCTCTGGAGTTGGTAGTAGGTTGAAATTACAGTAAATGAAACAACAGTAGGAAAGAAACACAGGCTGGGCATCATTTGAAAGGGAACTGAATTGCTCATTCTTCATCCTCACGTGGACCAAGCCTGTACCACAACGGCACTTCACAGAATGGAAATTCTTAGATATATACAAGGAATTCTTCTGCATGCTTAAGTTATTCTGTTTCTATGGGGAAAACATGTAAAAGAGATTAATAAACATAAAGGGTATCTTACTGATGTAACAGTCATGATAAAAACTATTGGCACTGTAGGGCATGCATAATTTCCATCGTGTTTAATAACTCCCAGCCTCTCTTGAAAAAAACAACAGACAAGCCCAATTAATAACCATGTCGATGTACACTTCTACCACTACATGGCACCAATTATCAGTTGCAGCGTTACACACTATCAAGAACCTCACCTACAATACGGTAAATAATCCAACTCCTCCACAACTTGTCAAAGTACTAACATGTTTTGTGGTGATCTTGCTGTGGGGGTGCAAGATTTCACTACTTCCAGTTCTTTTTTCAACTGTGCTGCCTGCCCTACCACACAGCAGCAGAAGAGAATAGGCACCTATGGCTCACTCATTCCCACACCAAGCTTTGGTTTTAAGCATTTGAGCTGAAACTGCTGAACGCTGAGGTGACACTGCGTTTGAGCAAAGAACGTGCACTGTAAATCGGATTGTGCTGAGGGGCTGTCATACTAACAGCTCTTGCCAAGTCTGCCATAGGGTAGGAGGCTATGGGTGACAGCACCTAAGACCTGTGTGCATAATATGCCTGAGATATGCCCTAAACCCCTCACAACTGCTCAACAAAGCTACAAGAGTCACTGGTTTGGAGAAGCAAGTGGAAGGCAGGGAAGTACAGGTTTTGTTTGGTTGCGTCCCTCAGGGCTACTGGGCACTTAGCTAATCAAATTATGTTTATTTAGTGCTTTTGGAAGCCCCTTTCTGTACGTTCATAGTTCTTGATTTTGGCTGCTCTGAAACTAGAAGAATTCTACCACTGACGTTTATGGGAGCAAAAGTAGTTCAAAGTAAGAAACTGTAAGAACCATTATCTTCCCTGTTAAATCTTCCAAGATGGTGCAGGACAGCAAAGCTTCTTGACATTTTTCCTGCCATATTGCGTAGTATATGACAGGTCTTCTACCTCCAAGCCTACAGTAGTGGACAGTAAGTTAGATTCAGACAATCCACAAAAAATAATGAAAAAGCAAATGTTTCAAAACATCTCATATAGGGAATAGCGGAAAAAAGATTTCAGGACATGACCTCATTGACCTACATGAAACATTAGTACATAAAATTTACCAAAGGAAGATAGGTTGACCTTAGGAGAAAAAGAAACAAATGGAGTAAGATTCAAGCAAAATATTTCTTAAAATTATTTCCAAATCATTTTTAAAATAGAAAATCTAATTTCCCCAAAGAGTACCAAGATAAAAAAACAGGCATATGTAATGACGGCATGAAAAAGTGAGAGGTTTATGTGATCTCAGTTGATTGACCTTAGAATTCTCCACTATTGTATTTCATTCTAATTACAATAATGCACAACAGATTCTCTTTCAAAGCAAAGCTGACATTTTAAAACATAACTACAAGTTCAGCCTTGATATTACATTAAAAACCAAAGCCATTGATAAGAAATATATTTTAGCTAAAAACTAAGCATTTTATTTTAAAAATTCTTCTTCAGAAAGTAGAAAGTCTGCTAGACACAGAGATTACCTCAAAAAAACCCCATGAATGTTTTTGACTATGTCCTTTATTTTTCTAAGCAATGATTTCTGATGCAACTCGTAAGATTAGGGATTATGACATCTTCAATAGAATACTTGAATAATTTAAGAGTAACTGGACTGCCTACTATACACAGCAATGTTCTTCTATTAGGAAGTGAGCTAAAGTGATCAGGAGTCTCTGCAATGTTGCAGCGAGAATAATATCTGGTGTCAACCTCAGGACAAAGAGGTATGCCATCAGTCACAATTATGGGTAAAAATTCATTCTTAATTGACCTAAACGACCTGGAAAACAAAGCAAGCTCAGCTATTTGCAGCAAGTGTGTAGGGAGACTCACTCTTTTCCTGAGTTGCTCAGGCTTTCAATGTCCTTGATCCATTTGCTTTGTCTCAGCCCATGCCACCTGGATATAAATCTCTTCTAGCTTCTACTCCTTACACTGTCTTTTAATAACTTACAAGATCCTGCAGAAAGGTACAACTTATTTACGTGCCTGCAAACAGAGCAGGATCTATTTACACATGAACTCCTTAAGGCAATTTCCTGCACAATGAAGGTTCGGTAGCTGCATTACAAGTGATGTGGTGACTGCTAACAAACCAAAGATGTACAACTTCAGAAAGGCCTCTCCAAGCATTTTCTTCCAGAAGGTCTGATGCTTCACAGCCAGAAAAGCACGTCAAATATGCTCCTGAGTGTGTTTGTCTCAGGCAATGCTGATTTTGATAATCTATGTAGAAAACAGCAGAATCGTTGTCCCGTTACTATTTCCAGATCACGAATGCTAAATAAAGCATGCATTGTGTTTCTGTCCCTTCTTTTACTTCTCAAGCACACTAAATACTGTATTAATTTCTGATATTCTTCTCTTCAAACACGGGCCCCTCCAGCCACCTAATACAAAATATATTTTTTCCTTTGGGTTCACTCAAGTTTGACAATATACCAAGGAGATGGTGCCCAGAACCAAACTAAGTATAAATGCAGTTCAATTCCCTCATTCCCTCAACTGCCCTTCTGCCAGGACGGGATGATGATGCATGAAAAGCTGCATTTTCCTCCATCAGTATATTCCATTATAAATTCATGTCTACAGTATTCTTCTTACTGTCAGATGGCCCTCAGTACCGCTGTGTCGCAGGTATTTTCTCTTTCTAACAAATACTTACATTGAAAAATCTCTTTTTGAAACTGTATAAAGTAAAACTTTCACAAGTGGGGATGTGACTTTGCAACTTTCCAAATTCAGCTTTTACTTCTGTCCATATTTCTAAATTGTTTTGGTATTTTTATATTACTTACTATCCCTAACAATGTTCTCTAGAATTAGTGTTAAAAGTGTACCTGTATTAGCAGTATATTACTTTCTCCAATAATTCTTCTCCCCATTTAAGCAGAGATGCTGTGCTAAATTTCAGATTAATGAAAAGATACTACTCATTTTAAGACATTTGTTAACATGTCAACCAGAGAAAAACTACACTTCTGCTCTTTGAAAATCACTAATGCTGTTACAGCATTAATCGTATTCTGTTAACTAACTAGGATATCACCTTCACAGGTACCAATGACTGTGTAATAAGATTAAAAAAGAAAACAAATCACAAACCACAAACAAACAACAAAACACTAAATAAACAAAAAACCACCATACAAATTCCAGCAAAACCCAATTTGTCAATAATGTAACCTGAGTGTGCCACAGAACTACATCATCCACATCCCCTTGGCCTATTCCTATTAAAAGCATGTTAAGTTATGAAAAATAAACAATTCCTTTACACTATTTGAAGGAGATGATTTCATCACTTCTAAAACTAATTACAGAAGTTCTACACAATAGTTTGCGTGGGCATCTGATAAATATTCAATTAAGCAATGTTATTAAAACCCGAAATTGTGAAGAATAGCACTGCTGGGAAAGTGTCGTGGTACCAGCACGCCTATGCAGCAAATCTGTTATTTAGAATCCAGCACTTGACACGCAGGTCAGACTTTCTGGTTGCATTAACAGCACAAATGCATTGAGACTACAGGTTACAACATCCCCAAGTCAGATGCAGGTTCTGAAGGAAAGGCAAGCAGGAAGACTGAAAAAGAACAGTGGACATAATGCATAAGATCCACTAGGGTCAAGAGCACTGATTTAGGCACATACCTAACTGCTCCCACGACAAAATTGCTTTATGCATATAACATTGACTGCGGAATAAAAACCCCCAAAATAACAACAACAGCAACAACAATACAACTGTCTAGGAAGCCGTAAGTTTTAAGCCATTAAAGGAAAAACATAGGAAGAACTGAGGTTATTCTAAGAGGAAAATAAGAAAAAGCAATAGATAGGAACTTCCAGGGGAAAGTCTAAACGAAAGTTTATTTTTGTTTCAGTGATTAAATAGATGACCTAAAAATTCTGTTAGAATTAGAGATGATTATGTCTTCCCCTGTTAATTAAAAAGAGACTTTATATCCTAGGTATCCATGTGCCTAATGAAAATGAAATTACAGATGCTTTACATAAGATGGAAACATGCAGAGGCAGTCAAACAGGAGGTGCTAGGAAAAATACAAAATATAGCAACAGAGCAAAAATATTTAAAAAGGAAAAAGGAAAAAAAAAGTCAGACAAACCTAGTTACAGTTAATTTATTGTACCAACCAAGGGAACAAATGACAAATAATTTAATGAGAAACTATAGAAGTTAACTAGATACAAGATCTAACTATATAGTTAACTGTTCTATGGCATTTTTTCTTTTCCTACTAAATACAATAATGGAATAATTTATACCTAAGCAGTATAGAAAAATTGAAGATAAGCCATATAGTTAAATTTACTTAAGCAATCACCAGAAATATTGATAACTTCATCCAAACTGTAACATTCCTTTCAACAGAAACCAAACTTTTCTCACTGTTCACAAAGCATTGCAGTGATGTGTCCAAATAAGGGCTTTGTTTGCTAAAATTTACTGCTTTAGCCAACAAACAGAATTAATAGGGTCTCAAAATTCCAGAGAAAGCCAGAATGAAATAAGGTATTTGACCTGAAAAACAGCATTGAATGCTACCCACACTTAACTCTTACCAAAGGAAGGAAAAATAATAATACCAATAAAAAAGAAATCACGTGCACAAGTTAGAATGAAAGGAAAACATTTTCAGATACTGACAAGGAGAACCTAAAAGATGACTAACATGGCAAAAAGCAAACAAACAAGAAAAAGCTGGTGTCTTTTATTCTCTCTGCACAAAGAATGAAGGATGCTTAGAAGGAGATGTTAAATAAAAGATATGAAGAGTGTTCCTCTTCTTGTTAAATAACCGTAGATTCCTCAGGTTTTGATGGATAATTGAAAAATAATGAACATGTGGAATCATGACAGAATAAAGCACAGCAGCTTCTGACTTTGTGTATTCTCATTAAAGAGAAAGGATGCTAAGTCAGGTTATTTAAAATTCTTTTTTATTTTTCATTTCTGCTTAAACTTGTTTAACATAAACTCAGGAGAATGAATAGAATAAGCTCACACTGTGAACAAATTCTTGCAGTACTTCAGAGGATCTTTCAATCAAAACAACCAGCTTTGGTCTTCTTGGCCATTTCTACATAGAGAAGAAGACAAAAAGCCCACAAAACCAACAAACAAATAAAAGAAAGGAGCAGAAGATTAAAGAAATCCTGAACTGGTTTTTTTTTAAGATGGAGAGGTTATGAAGGTTGGAAGGTATACAAGCAAAACCTGGTTTTCCTTGGACTTCACTGTTAACTCTTAAATCCAGTAATTTTCACCCATGGAAGATCAGGCAGGACCATGTATAAAGACAAGTATTCAAGAGAAGGGAAATGACTTTAACTCATCTGACTCCAGTTTAACCAGAAGACAGACGACTATGGTTTAAATGAACAAGGCTGGCAGAGGGTGTTAGTGTGGAGGCTAACAGGGCAATCCCCCATCAGCATTCCCACTGCTGGCCCCAGGAGACGAGTGGTGCCCTGGATCTGACAACCATTTTCTCTTATCTCAAGAAGCCCACAGACAGGCAAAGTCTCCTCAACTACTGCCACACTGAGCTCTAGTAGCAACATCAACCTCTGCCCTGTGAGTCTGCCTGCACATCACCCACACTCCTCCGCAGTGATCTGCATGAACTCCTGAGAGCTCCCTCTGAACAGCTCTGTGGAAACACCTCTGCATGGTCACACTCTGCTCACACCATTTCCTTTTTCTTATGTCCCACCTGGACACGAACTGATGCCTCAGCCCCAGCAGGCAGCCCATATGGCACCAGAGCGGGCCAGCATGTGCCCTGGGGTAGCTCCACAGCCATGGGGGACAGGAACTGAAGAATCCTTCTATGGGGCAGTTGCCCAAGTACTTTCACAGCACAGGTTATGGGGAGCTCTGAGAGAAACCCCTTCAGTGGCCAAAGTGAGCCCTCAGTGGCCAAAGCGAGCCCTCAGCACATGCGGACCAGGCTGCAACCTCTCTGCCATCTCCTCCAGACTCCCAACTGCTCTTTTCAACTCCCCGTTGGCTCTTTTTCCCTTACATTCCTATAAATCCACTCTTCATCTGAGGTCCCATCACACCGTGGGCCTTCCAAGAGAACTGCTAGAGGTGGAAGGTGGTGGAGCATGTCCAGGGAAGGGCAACAGAGCTGGTGAAGGATCTAGAGCACAAGCCTTACGAGAAGAGGATGAGGGAACTGAGATTTTTTAGACTGGAGAAAAGGAGGCTCAAGAGGAATCTAGAGAGCTAGTATATCTTTTTTTAAAAAAACAACAACAAAATCAAAATCACATATTGCACCTTCATTCACAGAGCAGAAAAGAAGATTCTTATTGTAATATGATCTTCAGCTTCCAAGCTTACTCATTTGATTTATTCAATCAAGAGAAAACTCTTTCCACTCCTCCAGAATAGATTACAAATACCAAAAGTGGGCTCAGCCATTCAAAAAATGCAGTCCTGGTTAAACAACCAGGGACTGCTACCTCTTTCACTTTTTGACATTTCTTAACACTTCAGCAGCAAACAAAGCTGTTACACTGATCAGTTTTAGAAACTCACTTGGAATTATCTGAACAGATTATAATGTATTTGCTTAGGCATAAAGTCTCCCAAATTTTCAAAATTAAGCTTTACTTATGAGACTTTTTCATAGCTCTTTAAATAATATTATATATTTATCTATCTACATACAGAAAAATTACTGCAGTTTATCATGCCCATCACTAACAATTCTAAGATTGAAACAAAAGCCCACTCTGCTGGAGCTAAGGAATGATTTAATTTCATTTAAGAATGTGAGGCAATTCAGTAAACTTCCAAAGGTGCAAGTGAGATGCATAATACACAGCCTCCAAAAAAACCCGGGAAATTCCAGCCTTCAGCATTCAGGATTTTGCAAATCTCATTCTCATTGTAAAAAGAGAAAAACACCATGCAATGCTACTAATCAAACAAGTCTGCTCACTTTGTCCACACCACTGGACTCTCCCACTCTCAGTTGCTACATCAGAATACTTCTGAATTGAAACATAATTTCATCACTTTATAAATTGCTTCACCAGACATATCCCTCCCCAAAAAGACCACTACGCAGTGAAAAACACGTTTCCACTGTATCATACAGAGGATAGTTAAACCTGACAGAACAAGAGAGAATACCTTCCTTGCAGATACCATCATATTGCAGAAGCATCAGCACCATCATCAAGAACAGAAATCCTCTCAGAGGTTCATTCCTGGTGCAGTATGCTCCCTTTCCTGTGCAATGCATAAAAGAATTAAATAATGGGAAAAGCCACACAGGAGGGAGATATCAGCCGCAGTAACCGGAGAGGGAAGAGGCCGTCACTCAAGCTCTTCACTTCCCTCACTGGTTTGTCACCGTTTCCTGCACATATCTGTTGACAGGTCAACTCACCAGGTGTTAAGAGAAATCACCGCCAAGAACAGTGCTGAATGGTGTTCCCTTCCTCTTGAACTTACATTCAGAGATGACTTTAGTTTGCTTATAACAAAATAAGACTATTGTCTATCTCACCTCTAGTCACTTCCTGTCTCAGCCTGTTCTGCACAACGCTTGATGCTATTGATTTATGTTCCTGCACTTCACACTTCCACCCTGGGAAAGAACATAACCTGTCAAATACTTCTTGGTAATTAATACGATGTAATCTTTCTGAATGCATTAGTCACCTTGGAATCGGTGAAAAAACGAATTTAAAAAATCTGTAAAATATCCAAGTTGTGGAGCAGCGTGCACCTGAAAGATCCAGGCTGCCCCCGCCTGAGGTCCCTCACCTCACAGTGTGATTATTACAGGTTGCCCAAGCTGGCACGTAAAGGTCCAACACTACCCTGCAGGACACATGTTAAAAGAGAATAGCATTCCTCTTTGAGTCATTACTAACAAACTTCTGTAGCAAATCCAAACACCCCATCTCATATTTATAGATGTTATAAACAGGAAAGTTCTCTCAATTACCTTTTTCTGTTAAAGAAAAGAAAAACATTTATGCAACTAATACAGATGTCTTTTTTCCAGCAAAATCGGGAGAACCCAAATGCTTTGTCTGACTCTGTGAGCTAGTTCCCATTAAATAACAAACCACACACAGTCCCTCCTTCCCAGCCATGTCACACCATACATCATTTGACTGGTTTGCAGGTCTGCAGCTTCCCCACGTCAGACAAGAAACACACCAACTCTTGGCATTACAGTCAGTGGGCATAACTTATCAATATTTATATTGCGGTAACATTCAGAATCCACCTAAACTGGGACCATCAGTATCAGTCACAGACTTATTATTTAGAGCACTTTTACCCCAATAGTACAAAATAAACAGGATCAAAGGAGGGTATAACAAGGGAAGAAACAGAACTGGTCTGGGGAGGAACTACAGTGGCAAAAATCACAAAATATACCTTATGCCTGGACCAGCTGGGAGCAATATTCAAAACTAATATCTGTTATCAGGTTAGAGGTCTTTTTAGATAGTATGTAGGAGAAACTATCAAGAGGTGGTTCCAGTATGTGAAAAATCCTAGCATGAGAGAAAGGGTTTAGGTATAACATACTAAATACATTTGAAAACATAACAATAACTGAAAATCTGAACTCCATTAAAGACAAAGTCAAACTTGCACAAGAATGATACCGTGAAACAGAATAAGTGAATTTTTACTTACACTTTACTTTCAGAGATCTTTTGCACTTTTCAACAGTCTCAGTATGTGACCAGCTTGCTTTTTATTCAATGGGGATGAATGCCCATGCAACTGAACTGTACTTATACTTTTGTAAAGGCCTCCTGGTTTCAGAAAAAAAATACACATAATTTAATTTGAGAAACAGACCAAGAAGAAATTAAGTCTTCTTTGGTGGTACCATCTTCTGATGGTACTTTTGAAAATTAAAAATTACTTTTTTCATCTTCCTGTCCTTCATCAAAACTGTGTGGAATGTCTAGGCATCAGTGCAGCTACTTTTTATACTTTCAAGATATAAAAATATTTTAGGTTATACTCCTTTATCTGGTTCACCTGCTTGTGTTCCCATTTCAGACAAGTTTGTTTCCGAAGACACATGGCATAAGGGGGGATGACATCATGTTCTGGTATTTTTTCACTGTTACTTTGGTAGCTAGGCATTTTTACTGCTTAGCAAAACATCATTTCATGATCAGCTTGCTGTTATCATTCAATCCTCTTTTACCTTGTCAGGTATTTGAGAATTCTCAAGTAAATCAGGGACAATCAAATCAGTAAAGTCCACTGTAATTTGCATGGCCAAAGATAATTATTCCATATAATTTATCATAACTGGCACAGTATCTTCTATTTTGCAGTTTAAATATACATAGGCAAGCTGTTAGATTATTTTAAGATGCTATCTGAACCTGTAAGACACCACCTGCCAAAATATTCAAAACCTGAATTTAAATATGTGAACTTCTATTTTTACCAGCTAACTCTAAGGGATCATGGAAAAAAAAAAAAAAGAGCCCCACAAAAAACTGTCAGCAGCTTTCTGGAGAGGTTCTCTCATAATACCTTCTCAGACCTGCCTAACCTTGCTTTCTCTTGAAAGCTAAATAACAATTAGATGGAACTTAATTCAGAGCAACCATGGCAATTCCTGTATTTCTATCCTCAAGTAACAGCAGCTACTGGAAAGAAGTGCTGTAAGAGGTAATGGGCTATATCTAGGTGTTAGAAAGTCAAAATTAACAGGAGTGTACCAGCCCAGAATAAGCACATCTGCTTTGGGGCTTAGCAGTGTAATTGTGGTGTCTTCTGGTTACAGTATCCTGTCTGTGGACCCTAAACCTTACTGAATAAGAAGTCATTTAAAAAATTCAAACTTTCTCATTATAACTGTATTATCATATAATTTCAAATTATACTTTTATCCATCACCTACTCAACATTATGCATCATAGACAACACAAAAATTTCCAGTATTTTGAAATAAATTTTCAATGCACATTCCCATTTCTAAATAAAAAAAAAAAAACCTGCCTCTGAATTCCATTTAGCACCCAAAAAAGGGATCTTAGTACACTGTGGGTGCTTCCAGACTTCTTAGCAGAACAGCTCAGTCATAGGAAAATAGCAGAAGTTACTTTCCTAATGCCTTCCCTCTGTTTTTCCCTAAAGAGGTTTGCCTTGTTTCTTCTGTCCAGGTAAAAAGCATAGTACATAGACTTTCTGTCAAACTTCCTTACTAATTTTTCCATTTCTCTATGAACACCACTCAAGGAGTGCTCTATGCAGGTTGAAATAACTGGTTGTCAGACTACAGTATTCATTGCTGCAACTGTAGAAAAGGCTAAATTAAAACTTTCGCAAAATGCCTTAGATGAACAAATCCATAGCTGGGAGAGAGACAAATTCAGTGCAAAACGAATGGGCTTTATACAAGTGAACAAATTAAATTATTAGAAAGGGAGGGGGGGAAACGAATTGCAAGAACAATCAGTCAACATAAAGAAACCATGTAAACATCTCAGTGGGGATCGCTACATAATGTTCTCTTGTGGTACTTTTTCTGATAAAACTTAACCGTTTCTGTTCAGGGACACACATTTCACCAAGGTAACACTAAAAGCCCAACAGCACTGGCTGCTAACACTGCACACACGTGCACTTGGTTTGCATGTGTGCCAATCATATTTATATTTAAATCAATGGAAAGCACAGAGCACTGTAACATCGGGATTAAAATCTTGATTTGGCTATGTGGCATATTGCACATGGACAGACTCAGCCACCAAGCAAAGGAGAGAGAGAGAGCTGTGGATTCCAGTGTTACTTTGACAAGAACAATTTATCTGGAAAGGAAGAGTACCTTTCTCAGACAACTTCCCAGTACAAACCGCTTCTAGAGCACAGACCACAACAATATGTTAATCCATTCCCTGTATTCCTGTTATCCTGGACTGATACAAGTCTAAACAATGTCCATAGAAAACAACAGGTAGACCCTGCTGCTTGTTCTAAGATCACTCAATTGTACCTCATTGCCCCCAAAATCCACTTTTAATGGAAGATGTCTCTCTTCTCTGTCCCTTATCAGGAACAGCTGAGTTTGCTGGCCAACAAATTTCTAAGTCAGGAAATAATACAAGGTGAGAAAAAAGCATAACCAAGATCTTACCACTATTTTTGTTTATTATAGATGCTTAGGATATAGTACAGAGAGAAGGAACTGTTTAAATTGACGGAATCTTCTTAACATTCTCTCTAAGTATTTACATGGCTATATGCAAAGGTAATTTTTGACTGATACTATACTGTGCGGGTTTTTTTCATTTGGTTATTTCAGATAAAGTTGCTTTTTTCTTTCTGCCTACATACAAAACAAAAGAGTAAAACTGCAACATCGCCCTGCTAGTACTCACCTTTTAAACAAAACTTGTTCAGGGTGCAATCAGTTCATGTGTTAATATTTGAGCTCATAATCTATTTAAATAAGAGCATAACAACTGCATAAAGATACCAGAAACCTTGACACTTCTGAGATTTTCAAAGGGAGAGAAGCCTAGTTTTCTTCCCAGTTCTAGCTACTCAGACCTGTTTGAAACTTTCATGACCTCTCCTATGCCTTTGCTATTCTTCAATGTCTTTCTTATCCTATTTATTTCCTTACAAGTTTTCACAGAGCTCACATCAGATGCAAATTTGGCTGCCCACAACCCAATGCTCCATATGGCATCTCACCCACGTACTCTTACACTTCCATAAAAATCTCTTTCACTTTGTATTTTATTTTGCTTTGATTTTTTACTTAGTAAATTGATTCAGTGTGTTTTCCTTAGATTTCCATATTTTATCCCTGTTGCTCTGTTACTGCCAAAATAATTTTTGTTAACTGCCATATATATGCATATGGATAGTCCAGCACATCATGACTATCAAAAACAGAACTCAGGTGAGTTATGTGACATTTGCTGTGTGAACTGACATTTCTCATCTGGCCAGCAGGAGCTGTGAGGGAAGGTCAGACAGTTTGCCCAGCTCTTCAGAAAATGCTGGTTTAAAGGAGTCAGAGGGCTTCAATACAATTTACTAACATTTCATTCTTAGAGATGACTGGCTACACACAAACAGATTGGGACATATATTCCTTTGCAGGGCAGATACTACTTTACATTCATACTATTTGTACTGATGCCCAGGAGTTGTATAGATCCTATCATAAAGCAACCTGAAACTCCATCTCTATTTAGAAACCTATGTTCACTTATTTCAAATGTTAAAATTAACTGGTGTAACTCATGATTTACCAGCCTCACCCTCTGCCATTTTTCCCCAAATGCTTTGAGAGTTGCCTTTCTAGCACCGGTCACTTTATATCTTTGGGTTTCCCTTAGAAAATTCAGAACATATTAGCAGTTTTTATTTTTAGCACATCAGTGTCCAGAATGTTGTTAGTGTTTCTGAAGTTCTTTTCTTTTAGGTCTGGTCTTTGTCTATACATGACCGGTACTGCAGCCGGCTGTTAGAAAATGAAAGAGACCTCACCACGACAGATGAGAAGCCTGAACAGGAGAGGAAAACAATCATCAGTAGTTGAGAGAAAAGACAAATGAAGTGGCAAATGGGGTAGAGAGTGCAGAAAGGAAGAAGTTGAGGGCTTTGAGTAAGAGAATGACCTGGCTGGAGAATAGAAAGCAACTGTACAGCTTCCCAGAGGATACCTCCCAGCAGGTAAGATTAATTTCTCTCCCTCTCCCCCCACTCTCTTTGTTCAAATTGCAGCTAATCACTTGCAAATAAACTGTGGTTAATAGCGGCTACTTAAAGATGGCTGTCCTTTGTGATGTTTATATAGAACAAGAAGAGTTGTGTTTTATATAAGAGACTGTAAATCTTGTACAGTCTACAAGTCTATAAGACTTGTGCGTAACAAAGTCTTTTCTCTTTCCAAAAACCTGACCCACAAGAAAACCCCAAACAAACAGAAAACCTCAAAAGAAAACAAACAAAACAAAACCACCAGGAAAAGGTAGCGACAGTTTCTCATCACATCCACATTTGGGATCCAGGGCATCCAAACTGTATTTTTTTTCAGAGAGACATTTGAAAATTTAATACTGTTTCCCCCAAACCCTACAGCTGATAATTGCCTTTACTTGTCTTTTTCCAAGCTATTTATTTTAAGCTGTATTCTACAAGCTTGTACTGCTTAATTAGTACTTTACTTCACTACAGTCAACAGAGAACCAATGTAAATAAAATTAATGATGTATTTGGTTTGAAGAGGATTTTATGCTTAAGGAAATGGTACTTCTTGCAAACAAGGTAACAAAGACTTAAGTTCTCAACACGTTGCAACAATGCCTAATTGCTCACTCAGAATTATTACCTGAAGAAATACATTTTTCTGAAATAAGTCAAACATCCATCAAAACACTAATTTATACAGATTTTAATTTGTATTAAATAAACCACAAAGAAACCCTGTCACAAGAATTTTTCCTTATAGACAGACCTTTGTGTCAAGCTAAATTGCTCAGCACATGCAAATTACTTTGGATAATATTACATTCTGTAAAAATGACAAGATCAGACTGCTGAAAAAAATTAAAGCACAGATCACTGATTACGTTGAAAAGGACAAAATGACTAAGAGAACTCAAGTATTTTGACAGTGCATGGAATTATTTATGTTTGCACCAAAAAAAATATTTGGTCTATTCACACACAAATTTACTTACAATTTATATATGAGAGTAATGATGCAATCTTCTAGATAGCTATAATTAGCCTAGACAAATAAAATGATATTTTATGATGTGAAGAATATTAAATTAGTATTTTCAAAAAAGTTCTACATTCATGGTTGGCTAAAACCAACTACTTGGGGCAATACAAATAACTAACATCCTCAAAGTTAATACATACAAAAAAATAATTTGAGTTCACACAGCTTCTGCACAGCTTAAGTTACTCCTATGTAATTTTGCAGGCTTGAAACTTGTGTATCAAATAGTTGCAGTGACATTTCCACGCAACTCAGTAACTCCAAAAAAATACAGCTTCCTCATTATTTAACTGAATAAAACCACTAAAGACCTATTTTTCAATTGCAAAGCAGATGCATGATGCTGTAATTACACCCATGGGTGTTTTCAGCTATTATTTTGGTTACTGGATAAGGTTCTTAATATTTTAATGGTGTAACATCAGCATAAAAAAATTATGAGAGATGAAGAGCAGGAAAAAATAGAACAATTTCAGCGGGACAGGACCTACCATGATCATCTCGTCCAACTGCCAGCTTCAGGGCTGACCAAAAGTTAACGCATATTATTACGGGCTTTGTCCAAATGCTTCTTCAACGTTGACACGCCTGAAATGTTACCTTATCATAACTGATACAATGTTTAAATTTCATTCATTAGTTAATCCCAAAAGTTTATACATGCAAAATTATTTGAGATATATTATTTGAATTATGTAACGGTTGAGAATTGCTCTAATTTTAACTCTAAAAAAAATAAATCAAATGAAATTATCTTTATGAGATGACAGAATAATTCAGCCTACTGGGAAATAAATCAACAGCAACAAAAAAACCAAGAAAGATCAGACTTGCAAGGTTGGTTATTGAAATTCGTCAGTGAAATTCACCAGCTTCAACACTGAGCTGGGATTTATACAACCACTTATCTTTTAGTAAAATCAGCTGCCGTTACACAAAGCAGATTACAGTGCAACTGTTTTAACCTTGAACTAACTGAGAGCTATACCTCTCAAGTAGAAGAAGCCTTTCTGCAAGGCGCTGATTTTGTTGTATCTTCCAATTACTCTACAATGCAAGCAATTCAGCTAGAGCACTTAATATCCAGGGTATTTTATGCCTCTTGATCTTGATCTCTTATTTCGCTGGTACAACTCCTACAATTGGGTATGCAACTTTGTGTAGGTTCTACAAACCTCCCTCCAAAAAAGAGTTTCAAGATCCCAATTGTCTCAACATTTGAGATTGTTTTGCCTCTTCCTGCTTTGAACTGCTTTAGAGAGAAAGGCAGTTTCATTGCTCCCATGCTGTTCTCAGCCAGCATAAATAAGAAGGATCATTTTCTTATAGATAATTGGAGGATCAAAACCACCAACTGTCTAATTGCCTTCAGCATGGAAAAAAAGTGAAGGAAACAAGAATTCATGAGATGTTCACAAGGGGAATGCTCTTGGCTGGAAGGGAATTTTCTATACATGTTTATACCAATAGATAGTTGCAACACAAATGCTCTCAGCTAGAAGCTGGGACCAGATCCAGTCACTCTGCACTTCCATTTGAAAAGTGTAGAACATGTTCAAATAGCAAAAGAGACTCTAGCTTTGCGATACAGCATGTTGCGTTTGTAAAAATACTTTGGTGAGCATGCTCTGGGACTCTCTGGAGGTTTAAGAGTGTCCAAGCTTGTCAAATTGCACAGCTTTCACAAACCTATTACAGAGTCAGACCAGAACCCTCAATTCCCTGCAGGACTGCAGTATTCCTTCATGCCATTAGTTATTGGTTTCAGCTAGGCGTAATTCCTCTTAGCTTCTATCAGTTTTACCAACATAAAGATGAAACAATTTTAGCCTTTGAAAATAAAGAGATAAGAGGTTAATGCACTAACTGAAACAGCTTCATAAGGTAGATTTTAGATTTTACCATAGAGTTTCTCCAAGCCACATCCTGCCCATCACACATATGGCTTTGTGGTGGGATAATTTAACAACAACAACAACAAAACCAAAAACCTAACCTGAATGTACAACATTTTGTTATCTCTAGCATTTCAAATCTCACCAAGAACACTGTAATTCCATCCCACTGCACACTGCCCTTTGTTTACATTTGCAAGGAGTTCTGGGTTTATATGTTCTTATTCCTCACCTGAGTCAGGGCTGTCAAAACCTAACTGGCTTTCAGACTGCTGCTTATACAAATGATGAACTGGAATGCCTTTATTTTACTGTTTTAAAAGGCTTCTGCCTCAGAGCCATTCAGTGACCCCCAGTCTAGTACAGGCAGATTGTTTGTCTTCGTCTGAAGTGGAAAGACACGAACAATGTCTTATTATTTAGTAAAAATGTGGGAGTTTGAGCTTAGGACAATACAGACTTTCTATTGGTAACAGACCTGTTTAAGGACTTTCTTCTCGTCTATTGTTGCTTCTATAGCATGCCCTGTTAGAAGTCTCAATCCTTTACTCCTAACCTAAAACTGTAAACAATTGTATATATGTTCATTCTGCTCTCAGCACTTGGGCTCTGGTAGTCAGTTTTCTAGGCAATGGGAAGAAAGAGTGGTCTCTTCTCAATTTCTGTAGATGCTCTCTACCCATGTTGGGACAAGCTATGAAGTACTAACTAAACACCAAGTTTAAGATTAAAGAAATTTAAAACTGCACATCTATTAAAAGAAATAATTATTCTATAATTTAAATTGAGCTCCTCAGTAGTGCTCAGGAACATATAATAAAGACCATGTATGGGTAGGTGTAATTGGATGCAGTTGCCTTAGGAACAAATGTTCAGCATACAAAGCAGGAAGCCTGCTTAAAAGGCAAACTCAAAGACTTAAGCCTGGTAGGTGAAACCTGGCTCTACTGAAGTTACTGAGAAAAGTGCCATGGGCTTGGCTGGAGTCAGGTATTCATCCCAACAGCTTTTCTAATTCTCTCATTATTATCCGTGCAGAACTAAATAATACATTAAAAAGTGCTGTCCTGGAGATGCATTTCCCTGTTTCCCTTGTTCAGTAAGCTCATCACGAAACAAAAACTACCTAGAGAGTGATAAGAGAGTTTAGGCTTATACTCTAAAGATTCTAGTTTCAGTACCACTTCCAGTGTATTTTCATTACATAGACAAGAGATACCGCGCCTTTGGAGAAATGTTATTGTAGGGTGTAAAAGAACTTGACATGCAGAGATAAAACACTGTCTGGTATATGAGCATCATTTTAAAGTAATACTAATAGCAAAGATTCCTATAAAGATGCTATGCAAAAATCTTTTCATTTTGTAGAAATAAATACAGAATGCCTAATATTGTTTGCCAGAATTATTTCCAGTGAGACCCAGTTTTTACTACGCAGATAGCAGCAACAGAAAGCACAAAGTATTGTTCCCAGTACAAGACATGTTTCTTGTCCATGCATTTCTCTACAAAGAAATTACTCATCTATGCTTCTATGATTTACTCTCATTTTTGTTTCCATTTGGAGAAATACCATAAAACACGAAACTACTTCTCACCCTGGGTGAAGTCAGAACATCTACAGCCCTCTACCTCTTGAAATCACTATTTGCAAAAGACAAGGAATTTCCTACAGATATTAAACTACACATTACTAAGCTGTAAAGTTTGAAAGCAAGTTGTCTTTGAAACAAGAAAAGCAAATAAATACGTTGTTTATTTAAAAAGTTGTTTATCAAATAATACTTCCCAAAGACTGTGAAGTAATTTTATGAACTAGAACCAGAGATCCAATTCCACACTGCACCCTCTAAGAGGATCTTCATATGTCTTACAAGCCAACAACCGTGTGAAGGCAGCCATTTAAGATGTCTTTGTGCACTCTTCATATATTCTCCCAAGATAACCTGGCAAGCTGGAGAAACCATGCAGCAGTCAGATAGCCTCCTGAAATCGCTGAAGCCATGCATAGAGTAGCTCTATTGCTTCATGCTAACCTAGTTTTCATTCCAACTCATGTAATTTCCCAGACTGATAAAGAGGACTTTACTTCCCATATATTGGAAGAAAGTTCACGTGGCTGTATGTAGAGTCCCACGATATACCTACAATAACAACTAAATGTGGTCTTATGTTCATCTCCAAGTCAAGACCCATCTGTCATTCCCATGTCTATTGAGAAAACTTAAATCATTTTTGAACTCCTGGATGCACCAGAATTCTTGTCTGGGCATAATCTCTGGCTTGCATGAAACCCGAGTTCCCAAATTCAGGACCATGGGAATACACTTGCACTGTATGTAAGAAATAGCTGAAATACAACTCCTGAAAAACAGAGGCCTCTAGTCACAACATATGATGTAGAAGTGTCAGGAAGCCAAATCTGCTATAAAAAATAGCTTTCTGCTCTTTTCTCACTCCTCTTGCTCAACCTGAAAGTGATCAAATCTCCTAACTTAATTAAAGAAATTTTCCATGGCTCCACTGACATTAAGGGGTTTGTTTCTTGACTGCCTTTTTCTACCTTTAGATTATTTTGTAATTTTTTCTCTTTAACTAGCCTCTGGTAATCAAACCTAAACATATTTCTTTACTTTATAAATGTCTTGTTTCTGAAGGGAAGAAAGACCCGCAAGTGAGAAATTACCAGGCCAGCAGAACACTAAATGCTATGCAGCAAAAAATCATTCCAGCAAAAGTACAAGGAACAATGTTTTCTGACATTAATTTCCATTCCATGGAAAGTGCTAACCAAAAGCAGTAGCTAGCGTCTAAGCTGAAAAAGTAAACATGACTACCATCTTCCCTTGTCCAGAATAAATGGCTGCATGGTAATTAAATCAGTCTCAAAGTTTCCAAAAAACATTGCATAAAGTGAGAAGGAGAGACAACAGAGTCATAAAGCCATGAAGCTGTACTTTCTGTTTCACTGTGCAAACACTGCACTGTTGATGTTAATCCTGGCACTGCACATTTCAACTAGGGCAAAAAATTTGCAAGCAGATGATCCCTACTGAACACCCAATGAACCAGACTATCTGGAAAGCAGTTACTGTTTGAAACAGGAAAAACAACTCCAGGTTTTCAGGACATGACCATGAATACACCATCACTATCCTCACACAAGCACATCAGCTCTGAAGGAGCAGGTTCTTGCTTCACTTCCCACCTGAGCACAAACCTGTGCTCTGTGCACACAACTGCATGGATCTGGCAAAGCCAAAGCAAGATATCCTGGATGAGGCAGAGCCTTCAGGCTCCCCCAGGGCTACAAAACAGTACAACAGCCAGTGATCTCAAGGGTGGAATGACTTGGCCTGCTCAGCTTGGACAGCGGACAAGCAGCTCAATCTCAACGCTTCTTTGGTACTTTAGCTGGTGTGAAGAGAAAGTGAGGAAAAGCATCAAATTTGTGGTATTTCTGATGTAAGAGTCAAGGAAAAAAATACCCTTTGGGTTGTTACTATTGGATCAGCTCTGCCATAATATTTATATTGCAAAGGGGTCAATAGGATTCTGCACCAGTGCTCAAAACTGAAAATCTGGTTGCTTCCTTTAGACATATAAGGCACTTTTCATTAATTATTTGACAGAGGCCAGTTACAACAAAGCAAAAAGAACATTTAATTGCAAGATTAAGGGCTTATTATTTCACTAGAAGCCAGTTACATTCCCTCATCCTGGAGAAGCTCGAATACTCAAATTTCCTTGCCTCAGATGATTGGCCTGCTGAGTTAATATATCCTATTCACTATGTGATGTCATTGTTATTTTTCTAAATGGGAGGCTACCTCAATTCCTACACTGCTGGAAGAGCTTTTCTCAGAAAACAGCCCAATTCCTCTACTGGCCACATACGCTTATGGAAACAAAATGACAGGAAGCAAAATAAGGCACATTTGGTTAAAAAAAAGAACCTTATTAGGCCGTCAAGTTCCAGAGAAAAATAGAGGTGTCTGAAACCATTCAGATGCACTTTTTTATAAGGGGAGATGACTGAGTGGAAAACAAGCTTCTCAAAGTCTAAAGAAAATTAAATCAGGGAATATCACTGCTGCATTCCTTCTGTCTAAGGAATACTTCATGTAGTGGTTCATAAAGAAAATACTTCTCTATGGTCTCCATGCAATCACAGCATCTTTTTTTCTTCCAAGGATATGCTGAGGAATGACAGAACACATGCCTAGTGAAGACAAACAGGGAATCATAAATGCTCAGGGAACTGGTTTCTACAATAAGATGTATCACATGAAGGCAAGCTATTCCCTAGGTAGGAACCATGATTTGCAGATAAATTTCTACAAACGTAAGTGCTCATCTTATTACTGTTCTCAGAGTAGTCATCATTCACAAGCAACAGCGGAAAGTCTTCGGCTTCAGCTTCCAAAACATCAAGAGAGACAAAACTACACCCTCGCATTCCAAAGGATGGCGCTTGCCAAAGGCCTAAAGTGGCCTTCACATAACTTTTTTATAGAATCACAGAACAGTGTGGGTTGGAAGGGACCTTAAGGATCACCTGGTTCCAACTTCCTGCCACTGGCAGGGGATAGCTGCCCCTATACCAGGTTGCCATCCCTCTCTTACTCTTGAGGCTTATTTGATCTCAAGTAAATGGCAGAAAT
Source organism: Rhagologus leucostigma (assembly GCA_013397725.1). Classification (NCBI taxonomy): domain Eukaryota; kingdom Metazoa; phylum Chordata; class Aves; order Passeriformes; genus Rhagologus; species Rhagologus leucostigma. The sequence goes on from VZTD01000299.1 coordinate 1,883,332, forward strand.
CATCAGTAATTTACACAAGGAATATGAAACACAAACACCTCATTATACTGAAGAGAGATCATGGCACAAAAACTCACCTTGAAGACAGCCCTTACATGAGCCAGAATCTAGTAAAACTAGCTATTAAGCTAATGAGCATTGCTGGTCCTTGTCTTTTTGTGGCTTCATGTTTCAGTAACACTCCAGTAACACAGCAGTATCTGATATCACAGTAGAACAACACAGGCTTTGTAGTCTGATTTCAATGCCATTATCTTGTGCAATTAATTGTTTTTATTAAAGAAATCATTATTTAAAGTTGCAAATATACATCACACAGTGCACTCCAGAACTATTACAGAAATTTACCCTGACGAAGGGTCTGCAATAAAAATAGTTCCAAAAATAAGTATTTGTTCATAATTCTTGATAGTTTCGAAATTATTTTTTCACAAAATTAACTTGCTCCCTCATTATTCCACATCAATTCAGAGTAGTATGTAATTTTAACAACAATCCATTATTACTGATTAGTGAACATGTTCACATTTCTATTTAAAAAAAAAAAGAAATAAATGCAGTTTTCCAGTAAAAAGATTCTCAAATGCCAGGTAACTCTCTTCAAAACTGTTAACATGGGCCCTGACTTTGTAAAAACGTACAACTAGGTTTAGCAGGTTTTCACAGTGGAGACTTCAGTGGTATGTTCTAACACAGCAGCATTCAATTATAACATTCATTAAGGGTATAAAATGAATGCTGGAAGTCAACAGACTCCTAATTGCTGTCCTATGAACTGTTTTGCATAAATAGCTGAAGATGACATGCAATTAAAGCTGCACTGAAAAAAATGCTGAAAGCAATGAATTAATTTGTTTAAACAGCAAACAAGCAAAAAAAGAGGGCCCATTTTTTAGGTGGTGATTTTTAGTTTCTTCCCTTTGAAACGTAGATACAAAACACAAAATATTTATTCATCTGCCAGTTAAAACTGGTGGTTACTTAAGACTACATAATTAAAACTGTTTAGTAAACAAGTTGCTAAATGTTCACTAAACAGTTACCATTTACTAAATATTTATTAAACAATCAAAAATGTTTAGCAAACCAGTTTAAACTAGAATTTGCTTGGCTTGCCAGCAAGAAATTTAAAACTTAAAGTCTGTGATTAATTAAGCTCTATATTGTAACAGGAACCAGTTTTCTCCTTAGTACTGGCCAAAAAATTATTACTAATTTTGAAAAGCCTAAGAACCCTCACGTTTCTTCTCTATTAGAATTGTCTTGAAAAAGAAGCTTCTGAAAGGCCTTTTCTTTAAATACGCATCTGGTATCTTTGCAGCTGCTCAGTATTCAGCACCTGTACTGCTCTGCCCTGCCTCGAGTGGCCAGATTGTGCTCATTCTCAGCTGCAAGATCACCCAAAAAGCTAAAACCCACAGGAGCCTATAGGTTCCCTTCCAAAGGAGAAACATATCCTGTAGTATCTGGCATACAAGCAGACTCGTGTTGGGTCTCTGAAATACTTAAAGAGACTGTTTCTGGGGACAACTCTTCTCAGTTACACTGACTACTGTGTACATGAGGAAATCGCTTAAGAAGTTTTTGTGTGAGCTGCCATGTGGGCATAAGTCAGTAATATCCCTGGTTCATGTATCACCACACGTGGGTTTAGCTTGCGGCAGATAACTGCAACTGACATCTGAAACAATGCTACAGTAATTTAAATCTGCAGTGCAATTCATCACCCTTGCTTTCTTTCACCTGTAGGCGTTCCCGTGTTTTCTTAGCTTTTCTTGGTAGCATAAAAATTACTTATGTTAGTATTGACAATGAAGAGTTGAAGAGCATTGATTAAAAAACAAACTCAGCTTCAGATGCCATAAGCCTATCTTAAAGAAAAAAAAAAAAAAGAAGAGCTATAAAGCACATACTGTTATTCACCTTCTAAGCTTCAGTGTTGACCTACAGATGGAGTGTTGTAGAAGGGCTGTTGACCTAAAGATTGACCCTGGGGAGAGAAACTTGGATAGCTGCACCAAGCAAGACATCTAGAGGTTACTCCATTTTTCACCTGAAAAATGGGATTCTCACATAATCATCTGACCTCAGAAACAACAACATAAATGATACCACCAAGTCTTGCATTAGTTATAAACATATTAAATTCAGTATTTATGCACTGGAAAGCAAGCAATCAGTTTCAATTAATTGCTTACAGTTGGCCTGAAAATGGCTTTCCCCAGAGAAAATTATAGTCTTCAACTTACGTCTTTGAACTTCTGGAGTACATCACCTCAAAAAGTAAGTTAAATTCTCCCTCAGATGCAAATACACGAAAATGGTATTTGCACAAATTTCTCTTGATTCATATCCTCGCTGGATTTGCTTTTAGCAACGGTGAAATTTCAGCATTCAGTGGCACATGAAAAGAAACTCACAAGGAGGAACACTGGGGATTCGTTGGAAGCACTGGTCTTTAGCTCTATAACTGATACTCTAACATTTATAAGGGTACAGTGCTCATACGTTTAATTAGCTAAAACCAACACTAAACTATTACCTTGATAGGCTATCAAAGTCTATAACTGGTAACAGTCTGCCCAGAGGAGATAGGAGTGCCCCATCTCTGGAAGTGTTCAAGGCCAACCCGGATGAGGATTTGAGCTAGCTGGTCCAGTGAATGTGTCCCTGCCTATGGCAGGGGGATGGAAACTAGATGACTTTTAAGGTCCCTTCTTACCCAAATCATTCTATGATATAATTCTGTGACTGGCATACTCAGACAATTATGCTTTCTGAGCAACGTTCAGGCTATTCAGCCAATGTGTTCCAGTATGTTACTTACATCAGTGATAGCACTTCAATTCCACATTCAGGTCAAGACCTAATGTGCTACACACTGGATGAGTACTATATTGAAATTTTGTGCATTAAAATTATATGGTTTATTTTGTTATTGCTGAAATAACTACAAAGAAACATTAAAAATATGAAAACTAATATTTAAAGTAGCAGGGAGAAGCGAAGCCAGAGAACTTAATTTAGTGGACACAATCTTTTCCTTTCACCTGAACATCACGTCTCTTAAAAGTCATCACTGGGACAACCCGGAATTATTCACAAGGTCAAAGTCTCAGAGAAATGTATGTTCTCAAGCCACGATCCACAGACAGCGGTCAATTCCTAGTAAACAGAACTGAGACGAGTTAAAACTACATACTATTATCTTAATTTTCTTTCTGCAGGTAGCGAAACATCTGTGAGCACACAAAGAATGTAAGTGAATAAAAGAGGGAGGCCAAGGCCCATATAATCCCGATTTGTCCATAAGAAGTCTGTATTGACAAACACATGCTAAGGATATATGAAAGTCCCTGCTTTAAAAGAAAGACCCTAATCTTAAACAAGGAGTAGAAGCAGGTGATCTGTAGGAAGAAGACTGCAAAATAGGGATAGCTGGCTCAAGCCCACGTGAATGTATTTAAAATACTATTCACATAATGACACACTGTGATATTGAATCACCACAAAATAGACCTAGTTAGAGAAAAATGAATGTTTGGTAAAGGTGATAGCTGTGCACATTTGTTTCCACAGGAAATAAGCACCCTGCTGATTGCTACAGTCATTAAAATAGGCAAGTCTTCCATACTGACCAGGAGGACAGTCCAAGAGCTTCGTGACACCAGTATTTGTCAAGTGCAGAAAAAGCTCCTAGGGAACTACAATTCTAAAAATATTTAGAATATTTAGAAAACTGATTCTGACTGACAGTGGTGTGAAATGGAAACTTAAAATATGGCTGTTCACCTCCAAACTTGCCTTTGCTCCTCAGCTGAAGTCCCAGGCTTCCAGAGGCAGAAATCATGAGAATTCACATAACCTTCATGGAAGACAACAGCAGTGCTAATACAGCTCTAACAATAGCTTCTTTGACAGAAGACTGTCAATGGGATCTGCAAATCTTGTGGCACTGTTTTGGGGGCTTTTTTTAATTAAAGTCTTTGATCCCTATGTTCTAACTAAAAGAAAAAAATTAAAAGTCAACATACCTCTTATTGATAATGAGAATTTCACAAATATTGAGCTGTTACATTTGTAGCTGCATAAGAGTATGATTCTACAATCTGACTGCATCTTATCTATTTCTTCCCCTCTGCCTTTATATTTGAAAAATCAAATCACATGCTGCAAAATATTTCCCACGGGACATGTATGAATATTTGATTTAGACTGGAGAGCAGTTAACCACATAATTAGTTACCCTGGAAATCAAAGAATTCAGAAAAATAAGAACTACCAGATTGGATCAGGAAACACTCCTATTCTCTTTCTAAAGGTTGGCAGATGCTATGGAGGGAAGCACAAGAAACTCTCTCAAGAAAAGTCTCCTCACAGCCTAAGGAGGGGCTAATTTGAATTCTGGATAATGAACGTTAATATTCTCTCCAACATGTTTCCCATTTTATCACAGCTCTAGATCTTTTCACTGCTATTACAATCCCTTGAAATCTTCATCTCAAGAATAAAGTACATGTTTTTTTAAATATTATTTCTTTTCCTATCAGTCTTTAATTGATGGCTTTTCAGCTTCTTTGCCTGCCTTTTTCTCTTATGACACAGTAAGAAGAAAAACTCTCTACCTGCTTAAGTGACGTGTCAGTACTTTCCAATACTTCTGTTTCAACCTCTTTAAGGTAAACAGCAAAAACTCTTGAGACTCTTTACAGATTGCCTGTACTCTTTCTCCTTGCTCATCTCAGAGCCTCCAGTAATATTTTTTGAGAGCAGATAACCAAAATTACAGTATTTCACTAAATTCTCTGAAGGCATCCTAACAGACAGGAACTACATTACATTATTCCAGTTCCTAAAATCTGGTTTGCAAGCGCAGTCAAACAGCAGAGGTCTTCCCTGAGCTGTGTACAGTCCCAAACTCACCAGCCAATGTAATGTGAAAGTTGGCAGGTAATTTCAGCATTTTCAAGAAACGTGAGGCTTCTGTTTGTGATAACTGAATGATATTCATTGACATTTCAGCGAGTCACCTGGCTGGGACAGGTCTCCCTAGGGTAATGTTACAAGTCCTTTCTCATTCTGTCCAATCCAGATCAGTTTGTGTCTTCAGCACATTTTCACTTCTTCCTCTTCTCTTTCCAACTAATTTATAAGAATATTAAATACTGGAGTTGCTACACAACCTTGAGGCATCACGGTATGTTTTAAATTGTTCTCCAAGCAAGTTTTGGGATCATGGCAACATTATCTCAGGTTATCAGTGGTAGTTTACCTAATGGAGTTTTGCTAAAACAAAAACAACCAAATAAGAAAAAGTTTTCTGGATCTCTCAAACAATTTTATATATCCATACATACACCTGTATATGTATAAACAGCCTACATAAAGTATGAAAGGAGTACACTCGAGTGCAAAAGAAGTAGATCTGCCCTACAGGCAGTTCAGTTACAATAAAAAGAATGTCACACCAAGAGAGATAGACTAAAATCTAGATCAGACCATATTATGGACTTATTTTCTGCAAAGCAGGTCCATTATTAGTGCACTCCATAATTATAATCATAGGGCATCCAAATGTCTACAAGCATGCAAAATAAGGTGACAAAAAGTACCCAGGTTGCAATTTGAGCTTAACAAAAATCATTTGTTCACAGTACTCAAGCCAAATAAATTTTCTAACTGCAAAGTCACAAGGAAAGTCCGTATCCCAAAATTAGAAATCAGCTCAACTTGAAGGAGTATTTAAAGAGGTTTCAAAGCGGCTGTGACAAAGTTGTCTTCCCACTTTAGATGATATACCCTATTCAGTCAGTTATTCAGCCGATGCAGATCAACATGGCTCTCCTTAAACCATGCTGTAGAGATGTGTCATTTCTTCTATGTGTCCATGTTCCTAGTAACTCAGATTTTAAATTGGCAACAAATTCACATAACCTATTCTTTTTAGACATACGTTTACGAAAATCAGACACTTTGTATATTTATTCCCTACCATTATAACTCAAGTATGTAATTTCGTTATTCAGATCAAATGAGGAGAGAAAATGTAACTAGAATAGCAGGCTTAGGCTTGCTATTAACTTTTTCAGACAGAGTTATAAATTTCAACAAATAGGTTATAATTGAGGAGCCAGCATGACCTTTATTATTTCAGAAGGTTCAGCCATAGCAGCTCAGTGTGACTTCAGCTAGACTATTAGTCACTCTGTCAGATAGAACCATTAAGATCCAACTCAGTCTGGCATCCACACATGATCTGATCCTTAAAACTGGCCTGAATAAGCTTTACTCTCAAGAACAGCCCCGATCTAGGCACTGCAACTGCTCTTATAGAAATACCATACTCCTAGTGAGTAAAGCAGCAAATATCTGATATTTCTGTCATAATTGCAATCAAAGAAAAAATAAAAAAGGCTCTCACAGAAGAGGTATTAGAATATTTATTAGTAAAGTCCTATCTTCAGGCAATCAGGAGTGGCTCTTCCTCAGAGAAAAACTGAACTAGTACTGTGTGCCATGCATTCTGGTATCATTCTACTCCATTATTAAGGACACTGCCAAATAGATAACCCACTGGTAAATATTTCAGAACATTTGCACTTAATACTTAGGGAACTACAATATGAAAACAACCACTTTATCAGAGCCAGTGTTTCCAGCAAAGCAACGATTTCTGTTACAGCAAAATCCTTTTTTCAACAAAAACCCTGTTATGTTACAAGCGACATTAAGACAACAAAAATAATGTTATGACTTCAATTAATTGGTAAACTATTCTAGAACTTTTTAATGCATATAACTGACATAAGCATGATGAAAGATGGACAAGAAATAGGGCATTACACACAAAAAAACCACTAGTTGATAAACTACAACGACTCAAGGTAATGCTTCCTTTGTAAATCATGTATGTGAAGGAATACAGCTACACCTCTCTTCATATAGTTATCACTGGAAGTTACTTTCTCAAGTGCATGCATACGGAAGAAACAGTTCCACTCGACATAGGAAAAGACAAATCATTCAGCTCAAGTGCTGTGAAAATCTGACAGACTCCTAAAACAACGGAAACACACACTGATAACGCGTTACTTGTGGAAATGGTATGTGCATGAACGTGCAGGGGCTTTTACACAGCTGTCAACCCACGGTAATCACCGTCGCTAAGTGTGCCTGCAACATGAAGACAAATATTTGACCTATTTTCTTAGCAGAATTTAGCTGTCATCATTCTTAGCACCACGCTCTCGTGAACCAGCCACTGCCAAAGCGCTAAGGCAACACGGGCATAGAATTCTTCCCCGAGAGTGAGAGCACTTCCTTGCACGAAGCGAGGTTTGTTCCAGCGGTAAAGCGATCGGCCCCTCGAACCCACATCCCTCAGCCGGTTCCGGGCTGCCCCCGCTCGCCCCCGTCCTGGCAACCCCCCACGCCCGTCCGTGCCGGGGACTCACGTTTGTAGCTGGCGGCCCAGGGCTGGTAGCCGTAGTAGCCGGTGATGCGGAGGATGCGCTCCTCGATGGAAGTGAGCCCCACGGATGCGCTGGTGAGGTCTTCCACGGAGCGGGACCACTTCAAGTCCTCTTTAATGGCCTCGTCCACCACCAGGTACTTGAGCTGCCGCAGCTGCGGGCTGATGTCGGACAGCCGCCGGGGGCTGACATCGGGGGAGCGCCGCATGCCGCTGCGGGTCGGGAGAGGGGCGTCAGCCCGGGGCCGCGCTGCCAGCGCC
>VZTD01000299.1:1891521-2025998 GCA_013397725.1 Rhagologus leucostigma
GGCGGCCTCACCCTCCCGGGGGACCTCACCTCCCGGGCGCGCCCGCCCGGCCCCGCCCAGCCCCGCCCGGCCGAGCAGCGGAGCCTTGCTCACCTCTGTTCGGTGGCGGCAAACTCAGAACAGCGCGGGGGAGGCCTGACAGCCCTAGCAGGGCCGGCCCTGAAGTGACCGTGGGCCCCATCTGACCAGGGCACCCCCCTGGTTACCCATGTAAGGCCGCCGAGGCAGTTTCAGAGCAGCCTTCTATCAACTCACCTTTACTTTTATTTTTTTTTTACTTTTATTATTTTTTTTAACACACCACCTAACTTAAGTGGCAAGCATGCAGTTAAGCTTAAATGAACATGTGAGCATAGATGCTACCTTATACAAAGAATTTATTTGCAAACAAATAAGATTAAAATCTGATAATAGATTCTTGGGCAAAATTTGATCACCTAGAAGTAGAGACAGTTGAAGTCAAAGACTGGTTTGTATATATGTTTCTGTATATATTTAGGGTGGAAAGAAATCAAGTCCAAGGAGAGAAGGTTGTTACCTTTCACCACTGCACAAGCTCAGTTTACCTGGAACATTAAACCACCGAGGTATCAGATGTGGAAATGAGCTGGATCAGTTAATGCAACCTTTCACTGTCACTGAAGGGAACATTACAGCATCACTGCACCATTATCACAATGGAAAAGTAAAAAAAAAAATCCAGCAGATGAAAATCAAACTAATTATCATATTAAATACACATGTACTGAATGCTCTCTCTGGCTTTAAGTGATGGACAAGGATAGGATTTCCTCTGAGAATTTCCTGTAATACTGCATGTATCTAGTATAAAATTCCTCCATAATTATAGGTCCAGAAAAAAACCCACAGTCTCAGAGCCAGCAAAGGTTCTAATAATGAAGCAAGCTGAACATTGTTAACCAGCCAATAGTGACTGACACCTGCTGAGCACTCATCTGCCTCTTGGCATGGGCTCGTGCAAACTAGCAGAGGCTGGTTCAGCCATGCTAGAAATTTTGCCTCTATCACTGATATGTTTAGCTGTCCATCTTCTATAGTACCAGAGAGTAGCCCTGGAAGTCAGAGACCCTATTACACGTGTATCCACTTTCATATCCCAGAACCATCTTATTTTTCTATCTGCTAAAAATTTTTCAGCTGTTTTATTCCTCCCCAGCTGCTGTCATTCCAAGGTGTAAATGAAATGACGGAGGGGTGTTTCTTCTGTCATGCAGGCAAGTGACTTTGGACAGCTTGGGTGGCAGCGCTGCCAAACTTGAAGTGAGCATGCATCTTGTGAGAGAGGAAAAAAAAGCACAGGACTGAACATCTTAAAGTTCACTGAAATGTTTAATAAGTATGACATTTCAAAATTGTAGTAAGATGCAACATCTACCAACAGCTACCTCTTAGGGTCTTGTGATGTTTCTTCTTCAAAAATAGCAGTTGCTGGAGACATGCAAGTAAAAATTCTCATGTATATTATTTTAATTATGTTTGAGCAGTGTAGCTAAAACTGAAACTTACAGTATAGCATTGGACATTAAAGCATAAAGTATGGGATTCCACATAACTTGGAATTTGTAGATTTATGGAGCTGTTTAAGATTTTGAATACAAGGGGAAGAAAATATTGTAGTATACTAGCAAGTCTACAAAGTGTGAGAAAAAAAAATTGCTAAGCAGAATATAGCTACTTAAGGAATAGCGGGCAAAATGGTACGCAACACCAAGCTGGAGCCACTATAAACAGCTTTTCTGAACCTCTTACTAGTCAGAGTTTATTACTTTAGTAGAACACCTGCAATTGTTCAAACACAGAAGAGTTAGGAAACTGTATTTTTCTAAAAGGCAGAGCTCTATAGCAAGGGAACAATAAGTAATTATTCTAGAGTGTGGTGCCTTATTCTGTCCTGTTAGATACTCCTTTTTATGTTTTTCCAGACAACATGAAATTATATGCTTGACTGATATTCAGCTCTTAAAAGGCACAGCCATTAAGATATATTAGCATTATGTTGTCTACAGTGTGATGCCATATCAAAGGAAAATATAATTTATACTGTATTTATTTTCACCTCCCATCAATACTAGCTTGCCAGAAGATTCTCTGGGATGGAAGTTTACATTTATCAAAATACTACTAATTTCATGAGAAAGGTAACTGCATTTTTTTATTTCTCCCAACCCCTACCCCAAGATAAGAGTTTTACATTTAAAAGATTCTGTGACATACTAGACTAAGATAGCAACAGTATTTCATTGGGCAACAAAATAATCACTACTGCATAAACAACAGCATGAAGTTGATGTGTTTCTTCTACTCCAGTTCATAAAAATCAACCCTAGGACTTGAGTCTTTAGAAGACAATTTAGCTCCCTCCTTTAGCAAGGAGAGACTTAAGCAAGTGCCCTTCTCACTGAATATTCTGTAGCTGATGCATAGTCCTGCTTCTTAGTATTTTTATGTTTAGCACTGAAGGTATAAGCCCAAGCCATTAATCAGATGTTCCTGCCCCAAGGGTTTTTGGGTGTTGGACAGAAATACAATATCCATGATAAAAGTCCTATATAATATATGGAAATGCTGTATGGCAAAGCTATTCATTTTCTCTAGCTGGGGTCAAATTTGACATCCATATGAATATAATGTCACTGCGTAACCCAAATTACTCCAGCTCTGTCAATGGGACTAATTGTAGCATGTTCAGATTGAATGGGAGTGCAACTTTGAGCATAATTCATTTCACATACAAAATACTTTGAATCAGCAACAACAACAAAAAATCAGAAACTGTCTAGTCCATCCTACATATTTGCTTGCATTCATGTTTTTAAATATTTAATACCATCTTGAAATGGTTGAAATAAACTCAGAGAACCCAGAAAAACTGATACAGCAGGCAGAGAATGGCCAAATGAAGACAATGAGAAGCAAAAATCAGCCTGACCACCTTTGACAGAATCACCCATGATCTCTCAAGTAGAGAAACCAACACTGTGCTTGAGCAGTCAGATGAACTTAAGACAAATGGAAGCAAATTTGTCACGTGAGCTCTCACATTGCTCTGATCTGCCTTCAATGCATGGCAAAACCAAATAAGCATCACAATTTTTGTCATGACACCTTGCTGAGAGCAACTGGAAAGCTCTGGAAATCACAATGGAGCTGCCTGTTATGGTTAGGAAGGGCCATACAGATGTAGTGTCCCAGTTCCTGGGAGGTATGCTGCTTTATAGAAAGCTGATTTTAATCTGCTACTTTGAAGTGGTTGAATATAAACTGTTCACTTTCTTTCTTTGATAGACACAGTGAAAAATAGAAGTCTTTTATATCTGGAATGGAAAATAGACCCATTTTTTGTTTTGATATCCATTGTTAGATGAGAAGTGCAGAAAAAAATTAGGACAACTCATCATGTCTTAGTGGCGTACGAGCCCTGCCAGTGCCTCTCTTCACAGTTCAAATTAAAAACCGAAATGCAAAGAGCAGAAAAATAGTAACATTTCCTTCCTCCAACAAGAGCCCCAAAAGGACTGTAGGAGGTGTTAATGAGAGAATACAGAACAGCAGACCTCTTCAATATTGCATATTTTGAGAAATGCCAGAGGCTTCAGGTTCAAAGTCCATCGGTGTGTTATATAGCCTTGATATCCCTTCATGTTCTGCCATTTCAAGTTATTTGTGCTAGAAATAACAGGCTACAAAACCAAAGTTAAGGAAAGGCTAGATACTGGTACTGCAAGTTTTCTGTATTTATCTGTGCATGAGTCCTAGCTTGTCCTTGTCCCAGGAGTTTGCTGAGGGGCTAGCCAAACAACCAGGGAATGGGGACGAGGGGGAAAGATATAGGAAAGATAATAAAGGACTCCAGAAAGAACGTGAAAGAAAGCTTTTGTTGGATTTGTGCTCAGGGAAGGAAGTAGCTTTAATGAACTAGAGCACAATATTCATGTTATGTTTTAAGTTGCTTATCTGGAAGTTGTTCTAGCCTCAAGCAAAACCTGATAACTCCCACCTTCCAGATAAACTCATGGGTTGTTTTTTGGCTTTTAAGGTGTTTTTAAAGTTCATTTTTTGATGCAAAAACTGTGTCACTAGCCTTGGACTGCACCGATTTCTCAGCAGGAGAGATTTCTGAAGAGAAAGGAACACTTGGAAACTCATTTGACAGGCATGATAATTTTGCTGTATAAAATTAATGGCAGCTGTTTGAAGCTGCACATGTGTCTGAAACATTAAAAAACCCACAGCTGAATTTTTGATCTAGAAGCATAGAAGATCAAAAAAGCATTACGCTTTTGCCATATGGTTCTAAAGCGTGGGGCAAAGCCGCTTACTTCCATGTGTGCATTGTAAGTCCTATTTGTAAGTTAACCATACTTATTTTTCCAGATCTGGAATTAATTTTGGAAGCTACTATAACTATTCTGTTACACCAACTCAGACCTCACTTCTCCCCACAATATGCAAAAAGGTGTTCCTTCTTCACCTTTTGTCATCTACAATGGATAGGTTTCATCATGACACGGATAAAGACTGTATCTCACTACACTTTTTTTCTGGATGTTTTTTGAAATCAAAAGACTTCATTAGAAAAAGTAAATCTGTTAACGGTATAAATTGTTAGTGAGAGCAACGATAAGAACCAGGGACAGACAATTTGCTATGCAGGTCTCCCCTGCAGATTGCAACACCCCTATACACTGCATACCCACAGAGAGGCGGATGTTAGCACTGCTGTGAGCCTCAAGGCTGCACTGCTTCTTAGTGGAAAATGATATAGTATTAAAAATTAGTTCTTTCATCTCGTATTTCCTTAGTAGATTCTTTTATTGTGGTGATAAATTTGGAACAATGAGATTATTTGATTAAACTTTCTCAGTCGCTGCTGAATGGACTACACTGCTTGTAGAATTAATAAAAAGGCCAAGACACCTCATTAACATGCTTGGTATTGAGCTGGATTGGCAGCAGTGCAGTTTATTCCTGCCAAAGGCCATTTGCTGAGGAAAGTCAGAAAGCTTTAAAATCATATTCTTAAAGGTTGGGTCAGGAGAAGATGACCTTGCAAAAGCTGTAGTCCTGAACTGTCCAGACTTCCCTCGAGCCCATTCACGCTAGAGCTGCTTACTGCACAGAACAATATGTTAAATAGTATGGTTTCTCCACATGCAGTTCGATGCATCAGACTTTATTTTGCTGTGCATGCTGATTGGAAAGCTAGATACAAAAGCTTAGTTTTGAAAAAGCCACATACTCTAATGTCCTCTAGCAGGGTTTTTGTGTTTTAGTTGTTCTTTTTCTCTTTTTTGGTAGCTGGATGTATGCTAGCATCACTTGACGGTCTAAAAGTTAAACTTTCATTTACAATAATTGATAGAGACACACCACACCACTTTAACTATTGCCTCGCAGTCTATATAAGCAAATACAGCTCAGAAAGACATGGACAAAGTGGACAAAAAGCATGTGTACATAATCATGCCTATCAAAACATCACCAAGATCAAGATTAATGACATCGTTGTGTAAAATCATTCATCTGTGGCACAATAACTATAGAACGTTTTATTGTCAAGTAAATTGCATTATAATTCTAATACAAAACAGCCTATAAAAGAGATCTCAAGCTTCTGGTTTGGAAGCACTTCTTAGATTATTTACTTAAATATGTAAAGTGAATGTCCCAGGAAGTTAAAACATTCTTTACCTCTGGTCGCCTAGATGGAAAGAGTGTTTTTGTATGTAGACACAAGAGGCTGCATTTCTCAACAGAAGCACACTAGTTTCAAGTCATTAAAATTTAAGGCAAAGTTATCCTCTAAGCTCAATTAGTCTGCTTCATACTGGTGAACCTTCACCAGCTTAGTAGAGTTGCTTCCAATGTCTAGTCTCTGAATTCACAGGTAGGCTCTCATTGTGAAGAGTGGCATGATTTTTGTGATCAATCACTTTATTGTATTTTCAAAAGAAATGTGACTGCAAGAAAATTTTATTGCAAATACCTTCACTTCTATTTTTGCTTAAGCTAAGCATATAAAAATGTCTTGAAAGTTTGTAGAACCTTGTGTTCCTGTCTTGGTAATGTTTCTTCTAAAGTGCATTTTATATTCCTTTTTCTAGGCTACCTTTATTGGTTTTGAGCTAAAGGTTTTCCTTGTATAAAGGTTTTCCTTTGCTGACACATGCAAAATTCCTATTCAAGTAAAATTAGGAGAATGTGAGAAAATTCAAAGAAAAATTGAGCCATATTTACAACATGATAAACATGAGGAAGGCAAACTAAAACTCTACATGTAGGTAAGGAAGAGATCACATTATGCTTATGTATTTTCATTAGAAAAGGGACACTCACCTTATCTGTCGTGCAATACAAATATTGTCCTTGAAAGAGTAATCCAGAGACAAAAATTACAAGTTTTCTTAGGATGTGTAAGTCCATGGCACTTCAGGAAATGACAGTGCTCTGTGAGACTGAGGACCTGTAAGAATGTTTCTCTCCCACAGTCTTCTTTGGGTCGCTGTGAGTTTTTAATTATTTGGCTATAGAGATAAGTAAAAATGTTAGCCTTGACATTTAGAACCTGTAGTAAATAGAGAAAACAAGGATATTGCAAGCCTCCCTAACTGGATTTTTTAATGCCTGCCAGAAATAAAAATTTTAGTTGTATCAAAGAGCTAGAAAAGAGAAATAAATAGAATAATTAATTTCTATTTTATTGTCCTCCTGCAGTTGAGATTTCACATATTAAAAAGTTGAAAACCAGCAACTTTTTATGCTTTACAGTGCAATGAAGAAGTAATTTGCACCCTTTGTATCTCACATGGGCTTTTTATATTGCTTTGAATGCATTTTTACAAACATTGAAAAGGAAATAAAATAGCCTCCATAAAATACAGCCATTGTTACTGCCTGAACACTGAGCTACAGATAGTGTTTTGCAATACTCCAGTACTCGTACACATTTATAATTAGGGTTTGAACCCTCAGCTACTGCTAAAATTATTTTCTTGTAACCTTAAATATATTTCTCTACTAAAACAAAACAAATTCTCATCACAACATATTTTAGCCTGCCTTTTGACATCACTTAGGGAAAAAATTTGTATTTATTCCTTTAGTTGTCATACATAAAAGAGCCTTTTTTGGTGGCTTCTCCTCCCACCTGCTGAATTGTCAGTTACTATGATACCATTCAAGACAAAAGCCCACCCACACAATGCAGTTATTGAGGTGGCTGTGGTGTTCCGTGCCTCAAGTTCACTTTGACTGCATTAGTCCATAAAAAATGGCCTTGTCCTTTCAGAGCCAAGTTAGGCTCCCTTCTCTCCCTCCTCCAGTAGTTGTGGATGTTCTCTGCTTTACCTGGTATAATATTCCTCAATATTACACACAAGCAGAGATACTGTAGTGTACAGAAGCCATTTTTTAAGCCTAATTTTACAGCCAAATTATAAAAAAAAAATGCTCAGCAGAAATATTCAGCTCTGCTCATGACTTTGAGGAGATATACAACAAACATGCCATTTACCAACAGCAGTTTTCCATTCCAAAACAATAAAATGCTTTGCTTAGGCGTGTTTGCTGCAGCCTCCATCAGCATTATTGAAGTAGAGGGACACACACGTCAAAGCATGAATTCAGTCTTGTCCATCTCTTCTCCACAGCAGAGACATCAATCTCCATTGCTCACTGGCAGCAGCTATTTCCTGTGCCAGGCCAAAATCATGCCAGTAAAAACACAGACTCAGTATTAGATTTTGAGGGAAGTGTTGCTGCTGTTGCTGCTATTATACCATTTAATGTTTTGTATTGCATTAGTCAATAGCTAACTCTTTATTTACAGCCCCCTTGCTTTTTCCATTTTATTACATTTTAGTTGTCAAACAAGATTGAAAGGAAATAAATCCTGGAGCTTGTATAATGACTTGTTTTCCCTTTTCTGAATGCCCATTCTCTGGTTAAGTATGAATGCTTTTTCACCCCCTTCCAGAGTTATCATTTCATCTGATAAAATTTAATTACTCTTGATTCTCATGCTTTACCCATGGATGCTCATCAGCTCTATGGCCTATGAGCCAGCTCAGAGCTGCAAACTATTACCTGTGTCATACCCTTCAGAAATGCAGTTTGTAGCACTAACTTTTGAAAAGGTTCTTTGGTGACATTTTTTAAAGACACAAATGAAGCACAAAAGAGATTTCCATGCAGCCTGCAATGCAGGGGGGTGTTAGGAGGAGCACTGTTTGCCTGCTTCCATGGCTGCAACTTCACCACACGAATCATAGATATATTGAGTTGGAAGGGACCCACAAGGATCATCAAAGTCCCCACTCCTGGCTCTGCACAGCACCATCCCAAAGAATCACACCATGTGCCTGAGAGCGTTGTCCCAATGCTTCTTGAACTCAGGCAGGCACATGAATGAGGCAGTCATCAAAATGATAAAACAGAAGCAGCCAAATCACAAGGAAAAAGTAAAAAGGACCAAGAAAAAAACCAGAACCTCCTCCCACTACTCAGAAGTAGAAAATTTTGGGATGAAAAAATTGTGAACATCCTTGAGAACTCAATAATATGGGATCTAAATAGCTGAGCACCATGCAAGAGGACCCATAGTTGTCCACCAGTGGTAACAATTATCAGCGTGCCATTTTCTTCCCAAGTTCAGCCTTGCCTCTCTTACCTTGTTCTAGAGTAGGTAGAATGGCTGCAGAGCTCCCACTTACCACCTGAGATCCGTCTTACTTCAGGGGTTTGCATCTCATGCCATCTGTGTTGTGGTATTGCTTGACAAAGACCAACAAGACAAGCAAATATGCAGTGGAAAGGTCAGTGAGAGACCAACTAATCTGATTTACAGAAAGAGCCTGTGATATAAAGGAGATAAGTAAGACCTCTCGTATGGCTGTGGCTGAGGATAAAAAGGTAACCATTATACTGTTCACTGACCAATTGTATTTTTAACTTGAGTTTAAAAAACTTCTTTTTTAAACCCACACTTCATTTCTATACCTTTCCTAAGCAACTGTTGATTTTGTTTGGTTTTAAGTTACTTACCTACATAGATTCATTTGTTGCCAGTGTTAAGCAAAAGGCACAAAGAGCTGAAGGGATGATAGGAAAATATCCCCTGAGAACTGTGCAATTCTGTAATATGAAACTGCCCAGGTATGTGATAGCACATACATGTTCTTACCCTCTGTTAGTGCCTTCCCGATAAAGTGTGTCTGCACACACACACTTAGCTTCAGACCATGGCATTCATCAGCTCATTCTCCAAGCTGCTGTACCAGCTGTGGGCCCCACTAAAGGCTGCTCACATGGGGCATTTTTGCCATCTTCTGCAGGAACATGGTCAGGCTCTAAATAAACAAAGGATCTATCTGTAGAGAGATTTACTTACCCTTCCTTCCTCTACCTGGGATCAAACTCGAGCATAAATTTTTTAATAGAAGGACAGTTTTATAGTCCCTGGCCTCTTTGATCATCCAGGTTTTAAAAAACAGCCCATTGGTTCCGTTCCTTTTGAAGTTGTACACAGCAGATTCATTAGCAGTAGAGAAGCAGACAGATGCAGTTCTCAGCGTTAGGTTCCCACAGTCACCATAACAACATTTAGTAAGGATGCTGAGCTATGCCATCACTTAAAATGAGACTGACAAGTGCTGCAGAGTGGTGGGCAGGTGACATAGCTTTTGTTTGGAGGCTGTTCTCTCCAGCAGTGAGCCAGGAACATGGAGAAGGACCAAAAAAGAGGTGAGGGCACTCTGTGCTTGACAGAACAACTGTAAACTTTCAGCTCTGCATGTCCCCTGGTAAGAGCTGAAGTTTTGCAGGCCTTGGTAAATAATTGTGCAGCTTCTAGTTCTGGCTAGCCTGCAGCTTCTGCTCTAACTGTCAAACTAGAGAAGCTTCTGTAAATTATTGTCTTTTTTCCTCTCTTCCCTCTGCCACCCCACCTCTATGGACCGTGATTGGATGCAAATGTTATGAGCTTGGTTCAGAATTTGAGAGTCATTTATGCATAAGTAATTGTGTTAGATCTTCCTTTTCTAAATATATTATTGGTGGAAAGTGGTGGTTGAGAAAATTTCCTTTTTATCCAGGATCTAGATGTTTAAACTGTGTTTACTTAATTTCTGGGCAATCATAAAAATTACCAACATGAATTAACAGTCTCAGTTTATCTGCAACAAGATAACTACTTGTGGCACTCAAAGTCATAGATTCTTTCCAGTGGCAGCTCCTTGACTGTGAAGTGCAATAATCCTTTGTATTGGTTTCTTAGTTCTAGACTGTCAGGCAATATAAATGGGTAATCAAGGACCTGGTTAAAACTGCAAAACAATTTTTAGCAATATGTATTTTAAGTTGAACAAAAGTGATTCCTAAACTTCTATCCCATTTGAAGATAAACAGTAAGAGATCCCTGAAATGCAACACTGGATGCTTCATGGCAGAAGGTGTAGGAATTGGTAGCAACCTGCACGTCACTGGTTCTTCTATCATAGTGTCTAGCAAAGAATCACTTCTATCAAAACAGCATTTCTCAGTGCTGTAGGTAGCTTCAGCTTTATCTTTTAGATTATGACAGTAGAGCATAAGATAAAAATTTAATTAGCATCACCAAAACCTTATTTTTGACATAGAAATATAAGCCCAGTTCCTAGCTCTGACATCTAACCCATGACACCCAGTAAATTATAGTGAAGTTTCAAACACGCTCTTTTTACAGGAACTGACAATAATCCTGTACACTTCACTTGCATGACTTGTCCAAACCAAAAAAACCCACCCAAAAATCCATAAGTAACAGTCAAGTCACATGAGCTCATCTTGGAGGTAAGAATAGTTTGACATTCAAACAACAGCACAAGAGTTTGCTGTCACGAAGAATGGGGGGGGAAATAGAAGAGGACCTTCATTTAGGACTTGCTTACCACAATATTATTGGCAAATTTATGCTGAGTTACTGTAAAGCATTATTTGTGGTGACAACAGGCACAAGCATCAAAAGGGAGTCCCAGTGGAATGAGTTTTGGTGCTATATAGCATCAAGACACTCGGCTTTCTCAATAGACATAAGTGAAAAATGGCATTTCTTAGAGTTTGGAGAGGTTAGTTTCAGAGAAGCCTACAGCCTCCAGGTGGTGCAAAAGCAAGGCTTTGAATGGGTGAATTTAGTGCAAAGCTCCATGCAGAAGGTTCTGCTGCTGCCACATTTTGCCATACTCAATTACTAGCACTTCCTGTCCATACAATAAAATATATTAATTTAAGAGGTGATAATATTAGCTTAACAAAACATGTCTACAAGATTCAGTGTTAGAATGAAAATTAACAATACCACACTGACACAAACCTCTCCATTCCACCAGGTACATGCTTGTTAGAATAATACTAGCTTTGTTTTCCGTTGTTCATGCATCTGTAGTTTTCCACTGCTTTGAAGATCATAATGAGTGTATTGATTTTCTCATGTCCACACATTCAAAACTACAATGTAGCTCTGCTGTGAAAAAGCTCTGCATGCTAATATCCTTGCTGGTGTGCCAAGGGGGCTGCTTGTGGGCACTGATCTCTACTTCAAGCTAAAAGAAACTGAGCCTTCTTTTTAGAGTAAATAATAAACATGACAGAGGCTACAAAGATACAGATCAAATAACTCCAGGGATTCTAAAAGCCAGCATTCCATGCTTATGCCAAAGCAAACTCTGAGCTTACTAATTGAGCAATTTTTACCTATAGTACTATGAAAATTTGCAGGAATCAAAGAGCAAGAACTTTGGAGTAGAACAAAAAAACAGTGTACTTGTGCATCTCAGTACCCAACATTTGAGCAGAATAATCTCTTGAAACAGCAAAATGCTTTGGCCCAATGACCTACAAAGTGCAGTAGCATAACCACCACTGCCCCTAAATATGACAGCTATTTGTAACTTTAATCACATGGACATCGTCTGCTTTCATTAGAGGTTTTTTAAAATTGCATTCTACCATACATTTTGGAAAGTTTTGAGAGAGAAAATAGTAGTGCATGCTGGCCTTTGACTTGGTGAACATGAAAGTTGAATGCAGTGCCTTTTGATTAATTGCAGAGTTCATTATAGGCAGCATCATCTGAGAGCAAAACATTCAAAGAGGACAGGCAAAGGTAAATTCTAAACAGAAAACCTAAGAACCAAAACAAAAATTCTGGATAAAAGCTCTAAGAAAGGAAGAAAAAGATTGCAGAAGACAAAAAATATCCTAGGGTTCCCAGGCTAGCTGTGACTGTCAAGTGTCTTTTTCCATGCTGCTCGTGGTGTTCATCTAGTACCTCCAGCACTGCTAGGTAAAAGCCCATCAGAGCTTTTTTACTGACATGATGGTGTAAAAAATTAGATTGGCTTCTTGAGTTCTTGAGCGCTTGTGGAAGCGCTGAAGTTTTATGTCAGCACCCCACACTGGGAACAAAGAAAACCCCATAAAAGAACAGAATGCCTCATGCCTTCATTCTGACATGAAGACAATGCTTTTAAAACATGAATGAATACGCCTTTCACCAACACTTCACATTTATGTATTACAGCCTGTTATATCTAGCCACTTTTCTGATGACCCTGTCTGTAGCTTTCACCAGGACTCTTTCAACATTTCTCGCTTTAAAAGAACAGGACACAGGTGTGTGTCCACCTGTCCTGTTTCCTGGAGAAATCCTAATCACTTATTCGTGATTAGCCTAATCACTAACTTCAGGATTATGTGTTCTTCTCCTTTCATTTCTCTCCCTTAATGGCTCACTGCCCATACTTGAATAAAATAACCTAATAAGCTTGATTGAATGAGCTTTCATCTTCCTAAACATCTGAGACACAGCTATAGGACTGTCCTAGAGAAAAAAGTGAGATTGAACATCCTCCAGCACACACTGGATGTGAAAATAAGTCTCCTACTTGCACTGCTTTTATCCTGTCATCATCTCCATCCTGATGTTTTAAAGTCAGTGGCCAGACCTGCATTTTCTAGAGGAACTAGAGTCTGCTGCCCAGGTTCTTAAAATGTAACTACTGGCCCAGTTAGGAGACAGATATTTCTTCTGGATTCCAAGGAGTTTCTGAGTCAGAGTTGTACAGCTGAGATTTCTGACCAAAGGCATACTCACCAGCTTAATAACAGCAGCTTCTAGAATAGTGCAGTTCAGTGTCTCTTTTTCTTCCATATTCAAGACTTTAATCACCATCTTTATCCATCACAGAAATTCAATAAGAGCTTCAGAACTGACCCTTGATCAGATTATAGAGCTCAAGCCAATGTGAGAAGTAATCTATTTTCTGTGGCCGGTGAAGTTGCACCAGTTTGCCTTGAGAACTGCTATGGGCAGACACATGAAAACACTGTTGTGGTAGCACTTCTGGAATAACGTAGTTAAAAAGGGGAAAGTAACTGTGCAAGAGCAATTACAGCTGGAGAGAGGAGTGAGAATACGTGGGTGTAACAGCCCTGCAGACACCAAGGTCAGAGAAGGAGGGGAAGGAGGTGCTTCTTATTGAGCAGGTTTGTTAGCAGTCCCCAGGAGGGACTCATGCTGGAGAAGTTTGTCAAAAACTGCAGCCCATTGGAAAGACTCCCACTGAAGAAATTCAGTGAGAACTGTCTTCCACAGCTGGGACTCCATGCTGGATCAGGGGAAGAGTGTGAGGACTCCTTCCCCTGAGGAAGGTGCAGCAGAGAAAACATGATGAAGTCTTCCATGGCCCCCATTTCCCATCCCTCAGTGCTGCTCATGAGGAAGGAGGGAGAGAAAATTAGCAGTAAAATTAAGCCCAGGAAGAAGGGAGGTGTGAGGCGAAGGTATATTAAGATTGCAGGTTTTTTTCTCATGATCCTACTCTGATGTGATTTGTAGTAAATTAAACTGATTTCCCCAAATCAAGTCTGCTTTGCCTCTTGCAGTGATTGTTGAGTGATTTCTCCCTGTCCTGATTGCAACCCATGAGCCTTTCATTATGTTTTTTTCTCCCCCTTCCCAGCTGAGGAGGGGAGTGATAGAGCAGCTCTGGTGGGCAACTGGTGTCCTGCCAGTAGCAACCCACAGCATTTCTTTACTTAGCCATCAACACAAAAGAATTTTGATATTGAGGAGTATTGAGCTACTTGAATTCTAAGAATTGTTTTGCTTGCTAGAATGTCAAGGCTGACACTGACACATGCATACTCTTCATTTACAGGGAGAAAATGCATTTGAACAGAAGGGAAAGCAGATCAGACTTTGTAATACTTTCCAAAATACCATCCACTTGCCTTGGCTAGATGAGCTTTTATCAAGATCTTATAAAAAAAATTTTAATAGCATTTTTCTTCTCTTGCCTGCTTTGATCAGTTGTGAGGAAATTAAAAAAGCTGTCACTGTTTGGCCTTAGCACCAGAATCCTATTGAGAGGAATGGTGCAATTAACACCTCTGAAAACATTTGCTTGACCATTCAAGCAGTCCAGAACATCATCTTTCTCCATGTAAGCTTTTTTATAGTTGGCATTTATTAATATCAGTAAATGTCAGAGACATTAAGTAGAAAAATTGTTCTAATTTTCAAAATGCAACCTGTAGAGAATTCTTTTCCTAACAGGACCACGTAACTTTTTACTGTCCTGGCCTGAACTGGAAACTTAAATATTACTAATTTGCAAGTAGAAAGACTGCATCCAAGTTTTGGTTTTCAAAGCACATTAGCTTAACAGATTAACCGCATCCAGTTCTGGGCCCCTCAGTTCAGGAAGGACATCGAGGTGCTGGAGTGTGTCCACAGAAGGACAATGAATCTGGTGAAGAGTCTAGAGCACAAGTCCTGTGAGGAGTGACTGAAGGAGATGGAGGTATTTAGCCTGGAGAAAAGAAGGCTCGGGGGGGACCTTATCACTCTCCACGACTGCCTGAAAGGAGGTTGTAGCCAGGTGGGGGCCAGTCTCTTCTCCCAGGCAACAAGTGACAGGACAAAAGGGCACAGTCTTAAGCTGTGCCAGGGGAGGTTTAGGTTGGGCATGAGAAAAAAATTCCTCTCAGAAAGGGTGATTAAATATTGGAATGGGCTGCCCAGGGCGGTGGTAGAGTAACCATACATGGAGGTGTTTAAAGAAAGACTGCACGTGACACTCAATGCCATAGTCTAGTTTGCAAGTGGTGTTTGGTCATAGGTTGGACTCAATGATCTCAGAAGTCTTTTCCAACCTAATTGGTTTTTTGATTAGAAAACCCCAAACCAACAAACCTAGAACTTTGTTTTACCTTTTCTGAGCAGCTCAATTTTTAACTTTAATCAAAAAGCCCAGTTAGAGTACAGTAGAATTAAACTGTATTCTATTATTAAAGTGTTTATCTACTCTTCATATGAAATAGAAGATCTAAAATTATGGAGAAGCATTTGGGCAGGTGCTGTGTTATGCAAGTATTAATATTTGAGTTTGTTTAGGTCTTTAGTTTTTGGTAAAGTTTGATCAGTTAGAACACAGGGTGTTCACCTGAATCTTTCAGAAAAAATGTATTTGTAGATATCTAATACACCTCTTCCCAAGACAGGATATTCAGAAAGTATAAAGTCAGCTCATTTTTGTGTGTACATCTCCTACTGCCTATTTAGAACTACTTTAGAAGACGAACTATTGTATTCAGCAGTAGCCACTTAGTTTCATTCAGAAAGGGATGCGGAGAAGAGCTCAGTACTTCATCATCACACTTTCAATACTGTCTGGAGTCCCAAGCTGGTTGAGGGTGTTGCTGCCTCCTGTAAGCATTCCCAGTGCCAGATAGATAGCATTACTGGGATTTGAAGTCAGGCATATTCTCTGAGATCATTGAGAAGATAATTCATCTCCAACTCATTCAACAGGATTCACAGGGTTTTCAGAATACTGTTCTATAGATTATCTGTCTTCAGGAGCAAGAAAAATAAAGAACTATTAAATCTATATCAAGGAGATGGGAAATTTCACCTCCTGCTTTTCTTGAAGCATGGGAATAGAGGGCAATCTGAGAAACCAGTGTGCACGGGAAAATACAAGAAGATGCTTGTAGAGGTTCCCTTTACTGAGCTTTTTTTATGGTTTTCATAGCTCCACAAAACAAATCTCTTAATTTTGCAGTTCCATCAGATGAGCATTAACTATTGCAGAAATCTTGTTGACTTTATACTACGGTTTGTGAGATGCAGCAATAATGCTTATTTTCCAACCAAACTGGAGATCAAACACAGTTTACCCAAACAGACACTTTGAAACAGAATGAGGATGGGCTCAAATGGTTCCCTCAACAGTGATAATAGAAACCTAGAGCATCTGCAGTCAATGATGAGCACACAGATCTTACGTCAGAGCAAGTGTTATTACCAGCTTTATGTTAGGCCTCCTTTTCACCCTGGATAGGAGTAAAAACTCAATCACCTGACAGTGTTAGTGAGATATATACATCATTCCGTCAGTCCCACTTTTCCTCTATGAATATCAAACCCTCTCATGCAAAGAGGAAACAAGGACTTCGGAGTAAGCAAGAGACCTGTACTCTAGTCTCTTGTGCAATACAGTTTGAAACATCTGGAAGGTTTGTCTTCACTAACACAGATTATGCAATTTCTATTTTCCCACATTAAAAATGTATAATTTAATGTTCAGTATTCTGTATTACAAAGATACATACCCTACTTCTTGTACAAATATTCTACCAGGAATATTTGTATTCCACTAGCAACTTGAGATAGGTCCTGTGATCATGAAGAGAGAAAACAAATAGGGTATTTATATTTCTTGTTAAGACAGTTAAAAAATTGTTAATATATTCCTCCTGTTAAATCAAGTAAACCATAACACAGCAGCATACCATAACAGCAGCCTAACACAGAATGTACCTGCTAGAGATCACTGATTCAAAAGCTTTTATAGCTCAGTTATGCATTATGTATGCGATAAGTGGCTTCCCCTTCCAGCTTAATCAAGATTAACTGCTTGGATCACAAATACTCTCTGTTCTCACATTACTGAAAACAATTATACAAATGCAAAGAAATTTCTTATAATAATTATATAACTGAAAGTAGGAATCAGCATTGATCAACATAATGTTTAAGTTCTGCAGGTCTGTAGCAGAAGCCAGTTAATATTCAGTGATTACGTAAAACATCTTCTGTAGAGTTAGAAGTGTGCCTGAAGTGCATCAGCTTCTCACAGGGGAGGTCACTAGAAGTACCTTAATAAGGACTACTTTAAAATGAAGACCTGGGTATTGTGGTTTTGCTAGCAATTAACAAGTGTTTCTCTACTTTCCGTGAGAAATCCCTGTCCTAGATTCATTATCAGTATTTCTCAGCACATGCCTAAGAGATCTTTGGCAAAAAATCCCCAGCCATAGCCCAGAAGCAGGTTTTTCAAGGAAGAGCTCCTCTGGCAGCTCAGTCTGTCCTTCAGCAGCCTTTTTCAGGCTGAAGTGCCAGCCTGTCTCAACCCTTACCAGCAAAGACCTTATTCTATTTGTTTCCTTCTGTCTTCCAGTCTCTGCAGCTAGATGATCACAAAAGTAACCACAGATTACTTCTGCTGAAGCAGAATTCTTAATGAGGGTATTCAGACTCAGCTCTTGCTGCTCTGAGGATCGTACACTTTGATAGTAAGAGTTCATACAGATGCAATAGGTCCAGGGAGTATTCTGTGGAAGCATAGAGCTAATTGTAATCCTCTAATTTAAAGTTTACTTCAGAGAGTATCACTGCTATGAAGAACGCATTATACTGTAGGTGCAATACTTATTCAATATGTTTTTTCCAAAATAAGAATGAATCCCTTACTCAGAAAGTATCAGTTTGGTTTTCTTGTAGCCTTTCTATCAAGTATTTTATTAAATAACATATGAAATGGGCGTTGTCATGTCATCTTGGTATCAGTATTGTATTTTGTAAACCATACTTTCACAATTAAGCTGCGTCAGAGGTTCAACATCTTCATCCCCTGTGACTTACAATTTCAAGTCTTGTCGTGTGTGGGACAGGGAGGGTTGTGGAGCATGTCCTTTTCCCTCTCACAACTATATATTATGGCATGACTGAACCTCAGAACACAGCATATTCCAAAACGAGCTTTAATTGGTCTGTGTTGAGGGGTGCTTCACAGTGATCAAAATACATGTTATATCCTAAAAGACCTTATGTTTGAGAGACAGAGCTGAGGTACTGTGGTGCAACAACTGCCCTGTTGCGCACCAGCAGCGGAGCCAGATACCCCTTCATGCTCTGGGCAATGACACACTCTTCTTAAGTCTGTAAATTACCAGTTTCTCACTGGATTCTAACCAGGAATCTTTTTTGACCTGCATAGAAAGGAGAATGGGCCAAGGTCATGTTTGCTGACAGTAGACCAAGAAAAAGAAAGGATCAGATTCCAATTTCACTGCTCTGATTTTTTTGTTGTCACGTAAATACAGAACTTCATTTCCTGCCTATAAATTGAAAAGCTCATTGCAATACATTTTTGCGAGCATAATCGCATACCCGTGTAATTCAATCCTTACTGTATTTTATACTGTGCATTTAATGAGTTGCATTAGAAAACAAACTTGATGGTTGTTAGTTGTTAACACATTTAGGGAATTAAATCAAGCTTAAAACCAATGCTGAAGTATTTGACACAAACATCAAAGGCAAATCATAATACAAATCTCTACTATGTACCCTGTTCTGCAGTTCCTTATTGCCTCTTTGGGTAGGAGAGGGAGCACGAACCAATTTACCTATACTGACAACAGCTTCTAAAAAGTTGTGCACCTCTGATAAATAATGTTTTGCATACACCTCATTAAATGTGTGGCAGGAGGAGTGGATAACTGGGGAGGCAGAAAAAAGTCTCTTCTCCATGGAATCAGTTGGGTGTAGTTCCAAGGATGGCTTTGTCTTCATTTTGCCCAGAAGAGCAGGCACTGACCGAAGTACTCTGCACACCCAAACCCTTGTCTGCGGGTGTTCTGGGTCTATGGACTGTGCAACATAAAAGAAAGTCTAGCCACCTCTAGTTTAAATTTCAAAAGAGAAACGTGCTGCCTGTGGTCTGACAGGCTGTTAAGAAAAACAAACCCTGATTAGCAAAACAGTTTAACAGAAGTAAAGCATATGCTCAGGCAAGAATATTTATTCCTTGATGCCTGAGTATATGCAGTTGCCTCCCTCAGACCTTATGAGACCAGTTATTTTATTCACACTATTTCAAAATCCCACTTCATTGCTTCCTGCTGTGCAACGGAAGTGTAACCACCACAAGAGGGGCCTGAACCTCTGTGTGTTACACAGTCCAGTCAGGTAGAACTTAGTTCTTCCCTTTCCAGTTTCCTCACAGTTTTTGGCCTATTGTCTTCTCTTGTTCTATGTGAATTTACAGGCGTGTGCTTCACTGGCAAACACATCTCCTTTTTATCTCTGGTATGATGGATGTAAAATGATAGAGTCCAAACAAACTTAGCATGAGTGGTTGGCAGTCTTCAACCAAACCCATGGGAAGATACTTTGAGTAAATCTATTCGCACAATACCCATTAAAGATTAGGTGGAAAGTGTGGGGAAGCAAGAAAGATGTCAGTTATCATGATACAATTTGCTTCTTCATCATGAAAATCAATTACGTCTTTTTTCCTAGATCTGTGCAATTATTTATAACCTGGACCATTATTAAAGCTTTATGAAGGACAGAAGAAAAAAGCAAACCATAATGCTTTATGCAGCATAAGCCATGACACTACAGATGAGTTTAGGTCTCAGGGACCCATGCAAACACTTTCTACAAATTTCACAGCCTAACACTAGCAGAAGCACAATTGTCTTTCCGACAAAACACAGTCTCCCTTGTGAAAGCAAGATTGCACTTATGATATTTAAAAAAACCCCAAACCTCATTATTAAAAAAAAATCTGTAAAATAAATAATGTATATTTATTTAAAAGGCAGCTTGAGAAATTGTTTATTCTGATTATTTTATATAAATTTGATACCTTCAATTTGTGATTGCAATTAGTGTAGGAACCTTGCAATAATAAGATCTTGTAGGAAACAGGGATTCATAACAAAGTATTAGTTTCTACTGATAATTGCTGTGAGTAATTTCTTTTCCCATCCAACCTCTCACAAGTGTGTTCCTGATATCCAAAAGCCCAAGAAGCAAAGTTTATTTTGTATATTATATACAGGCAAAACAGGGAAAGTCAACCACAGTTCCCCACACACTGAACCACAATGTGCCAACTACCAGGTTTTGGGAGGAGAGGAAGCAGGGAGTTGTTCTGCACTACTGGAGCAAACCAGAGGAAGAGATTGCACACGAGGGCAGGCTGAAGGACTCACACCAGTAATTATTCATTCTATGCTCACCAGTTGCCAGCAACTGGCAGCTTCCTGAGGCACAGTTCTGCCGGTTACACTGAAGAGGGACTCAGAGCTGACATCTCCCAGCTGAGATCACACTGCGCCTCCTCCAACAGCCTTCACCTGCTGTGCTACCCAGCACAAGCACAGGCATCTCGCTCTTCCTACAGCCACCTGCAGAAGCCCCAGGTAAGGGCTTTTAGGGCTCCCTCTCTCCCAGGGTGCCTGGGGTACAGATACCTCCCCCTTCTGCCACCTAGTCTCAAATAAGAGGCCACAAATTAGCACCACTGATACTAGAGCAAGAGGGGGTGGGAATTTCATACTAGCAGATGGACTCCGGACCTCCTTTTTGTTGGTATGAAGAACATCGGGAGTTTTGTTTAAAATAAGATCCCTCACCCTTCCCATGCGAACCTGCAGTGTTCTCTTATTCATTTCCTGCATGTAGATCTCTTATGAACCTTTCTCATTTTTCACCCTTTCCAGGACTGTCTTGAGAGCTTCCTTCTAGACCAGTCCTGCCTAATAGGCAATTCGGGCAAGAGGAGGAAGCAGGATCCTTTTAAGCCTTCCCAGGCTGCTACAGGGTGAAGAAAAGGGTGCTTGTACCTCCACATGGGTTATGAGCTGTTAAAGTAATTGTATTGGAAAGTGGGCTGATCTAATGTCTAGGGGTAAAGGGTGCAGAAGGCAGGGGAACTCTTTGTGGGCTGGTGAGGCTAATATAGCAATGGAGCATTGTGCTCAATTACTCCCATTTTTTTAAGAACGTTGCAAAATCAAATGAGTGCGAAGAACTGTTGTGAAGTGATTAAAGGGCTGAAGCAAATTCCTCGCATGGAAAGACTTTACAATGTAGTTCATTTATTTTGTCAACAGTGAGACTAAGAATATTGACTACAGTGCATAACTGTCTTCATGGAAAAAGAAAAAAAACCCACTATTAATTATCTATGTATCCAGAACTATAAAAAATTTCAAATGAGAAAGCTCATGTATTAACTTTGCATAAAATGTAACTTTCAAGAGACCCCCCACAAAGCAAATTAAAGTATTCCTTTTTTTGGTTTTTTTAATCTTCATTATTTCAGAGGTTATAACTTGGTAGCACTTTCTTTTTTTTTCTTAACGTAAAAATCATTATACCTCTGTGCCATTAATAAAAATTATTATCCATTTTAGAATATATATTTATGAAACACAGAAAAAATGAGGCAAATATGTGAGTCTGGTGGCTTGACTATTAATTACGACTTTGGCAGAAAACCAACTTTTAGTGTCTTTTTTAGAAAGGATCATAAGTTTCTAAAGGCATTTTAGGACTAAGAAGCAGGGGAGGGCTAGAAATAAACTCCTTCTTAGAGGAAATAGAGGCAAAGTCACGTACTTTCTGCTTTGGATGCTAATCAATTTAAGGGAGATTCCTAGAGAGTCTGATAAAAAAGTTAATGGGTTTTCTCCATGGCAGATCTCCTTAGAAAGTCTTCTGAATATCCATGGAGAACTTAAATCATCCTTCCAATTGCATTTTTAAATTGATATTCTTGAAATATCTCAGTAGAGAAGGTATTCTGTATTAACTTCTGCAGTTGTGACAATAGTTTCTCAAGCAGTCTACTGCTTTAGTCTTTATTAAACCCTGTAAAGAGTCTTCCAAGAAAGTTTAACTATGGTTGAAATCGTGTCTGCTTTTGCATAATTCTACGTAATTTTACCTTCTTCATGGTGTGTGGAGATGAGCCAGCAGCTCAGCTTGCCTCCCTCTGGAACAGCGTGCTGCCCTTTGTGGTACAGGTGACACTGGGGTGGGGATGTGCCTTGGCTGAGCTGGTCCGTGGGGAGCCCTGGCCTCCTGCACCGCTAGGCTGAGGACATATGGGATGGAGGGCAGTGCAGATCTCTTCCACAACACGTGCTGCTGTGTGTCTGTCTTAGAAATGAAGTCGTGAGTGTACGGATGTGGCCTGGCTACTTGGAAAATCTGGGAGACCCCTGGGTCAGAAATGGCCATTGCAAGTGCTCTCTCCTTTCTAACTCAGCCCCAAGGATCTGTACATAAAGCTCCTTTCCTACCTTCACATGAGATTTTCTGTGGTACTTTGCAGGGAGCACGAAAAATTTAATGGAAAGTTCAGTGAGCATGTTTCTTGTGTCTTAGCTCCTCCCTGACTTCTAAATCCAACAAACTGCAGCCAGAGAGTGGCCAGAGAGCACGGCTGTCATCTCAGCAAGGCAGCTTTTGCTCCCAGCAAGGAGCGCTGTGGGTACCAACTCTATTGACGTTCATCTTGGCATGGTGTGCTTCTGGGAACTGCCATAAAGAGACAGAAGTAAAACCACTGGAAGTCTCCATGCCACCCCAGGCACATCCCTAATCTGCCTGTCTGTGTTCTGTTTGGCCAACAACCTGGCTCATAACCTGTTGTTTTGGAACTAAATCACTGAAATGGTATCTAAGGGAAGCAACAGCCCAGCTCTGGCTCCTGGGGGTGTTTTACCTATGTAGAGGATGGCCTTGTATGGCTCTTGAGAAAATGACAAGTGGGAAGGGGGAAGCATATGTGCAATGTTTTAAAACCTAAAAGAGAGCAGTGGTGGAACGGCAGAGGAAAGCATCCATACTCTCTAAAGCCTGGGATTTTGTTACATCTTTTCTGTGTTCCTATATTAGATAAAACTTTAGTAATAATGTTGTCCATTCAATTCTAAAATTCATGCCGCAGTACTTGCCCCAGTGACTTCTTGCAGCAGCACAACCCACTGGCTAGTGAAAGTCTACATAAAAAGACATCAAATTAAAAAAAAAGTTACTTTTTGGAACAAGGATGCAAGAAGGCAGGGTCATGAACACACTGCAGGTTCACAAGGGCTACAGGCTGATGTTTTTAATCTTGAAGCTATAACTACAAAATTGTAGATGTCTTTGAGAGGGAGATGACTAAGATTTGGTGTTAGGTTCTGTTACACACAACCTGGTGGCTGAAGGGAAGGTCCCCTCAGCGCTAGCTCTGAACAACAACTTGCATCTTTCTCAGTCTGTTTTTACTGAAGAGGGAAGGAGATGTGTGATACCTCTGTGCTTCTCTGCCCTGTGGTTACCATCATCCCCATTGACCAAGTTGTGACAGGAGAGTAAAAATGATTAATGAAGCAAATTCTCCCTTCTTACCTCACAATGAAGTTCTGGATTTAGGCATGTTTCTACAGTAACAATAATGTCTTCAGAAGAATTTGCTGGTTTATCTCCTGGATTAATTCTTTGGAGTCTTACAATGTTTGGAATTTAAAGCATCTTTCTTCTCCACGGAAAGCAGATTGTTCCTTCACTTATAAAAAACATCCAAAATTAAAGAATATACTGACTGACATTTAATATTACTAAAATAGGGTATTTTTACAATTTTATAATGCCAACAAACACCCCAAACCAGCCCCTCCCCACCCCAAACTAACTAAGCATGGAAGGAATATCTGTGAAATATGCTGAAAAGAATGGATGGAGGAAGTGGTCTTTTCATTTGGTAGTGCAGGGCAACATCTCATGACAAGAAAGAATGGAAAAGTGTTTTTTCTAAAACACAATGCTTTCAGTTCATAATTAAGCCATTCTATACACTCCAGAATACAATGTTGTATCTCTTTCACAGGATGCAGATTTTGACAAACACTTTTCTTGTTTGCAGGTGGGTCGTACAAATGCTTAGGAGCAGGTATTTCTATGCCAATGTGATAGAAAAACTGCTTGAATTTCCAGAAACACTTGGACATTCTTTTGCATTACCCTGACAACAGAAAAATGACACAATTCAGTTCCTTTATGCTGGCTCTTTGCAAGGGGTCCTTCACACTTTCAGAAGGATCAGTGTATTTCAGTCAGTTTTCGCATTGTGCTGAAATTAATTTGTAGAGAACAGGGTCTTTAATTCTTCCCATTTTAGAAGAATAAAGATTTATTTTTTCTAAATATGGGCTCCATGACTTTTCTCCCTGTCTAAACAGATCTTAAAGGCAGAATTCATGCTAAACCATCCTATTTTCAGGTGAGTTTTATGGGTCAGTACAGGTTACCTACCCAGAATGGGGGAGTTTGATCTATGTGACACTCTGTGTCCTTGCAGAGCAAGGTCTGGTACACTCCTGGGGTTCTGTAGACTGGCCCTTCTATTCTAAAAGATGTTGGAGACTACTATTCTGACCTTTATTTCTTTATTTCAAAAACTGTCCAAAATCTGGACATGACCCTGGACAACCTGATCTGGCGAAAGCCTTGTTGAGCAGGAGGCTGGACTAGATCATCCCCAGAGGTATCTTCCAACCTCAACCATTCTGTCATTGGAGGGGGTTATTTTTTGCCTTGCCTGCAACTTTCTGCAGAAGCATTCCCACTCATCTCAAAGCTGTAAGACCATGCCAAGAGTTCTTGTTACACACGCTTATTTTGTGCAGTGCTGGCCACAGGGGACAGAAGCTTGTCAGATAGTGGGAGGCAAGGAGAGACACACAGAGATATTACACAGGATGTGCAGAAGTCACCAGGCAAAACACAGTTCTCCGCATTACCTGGGAGGAGGTAACAAACACCCAGCAGGCTGCGAAGTGAGCAGCAGAGCTCCGGCAGATGTGCTGTGTGCTGCTGTGGGACCTCACAGCTGCACTCCAGGTGGCCCTGGGGCTGTTGTGCCTCTTTCTGCTCCAACAGGGATCTGAAACAGACAGAGCAAAGGCTGATGTGGCTCATGAGGAGGATTTAGGAGATCTGCCAGTAGGATACAGAATCCTCTGATATCCTATATCCTCCTCAAACACTACTGAGCTGCTCTTAGGCTCCAGATTTCAGGATCACATCGTTATTGGTTGACTTACCTGAACAGATACAGACATAGATAAAATTACACATTTTTACCGACTTGAAAAAAGTTGCATAAAACCTGGGAATAAGCATTAGTAATGAAATATTAACCTTTTCACTATTGCTAATCAGTTGTTTTAAATTTATAATCCCTGAACACAGAAAGAACCTGAATTGTGGCAAAGGAGCAGCTACAAGTACAATATACTCCCTGATTTTCTGCGGTTAGTATTCTGTAAATACTTTCACTTGTGCTCTGACAGTAGCATCAATTTGGGCAAGTGAAAATTGTCATAATAAGTGTTTAGAGACAAGTAACCTGGGAAAGTAAGAAAAAAAAAAAGGAGTTCTATTCATGGGAAGAACACCTGTGGATATGACAGATGTCTATGTCATGGCTCCTACACATGGAGCCAAATAGCTCTGCAGAGGTCATTTTGCAGCCTAACAGTCTTGGGAATAACTGTAAGAGACTACGAACTATTTGTCCTTGCTTTAGGTTTTTTTCTCCTCAGAGTTTTCAAGATAATGCTCAGAAACTGACAATCACATTTACATCACCTCACAGAAACTATAATTTCTGCCATTATTTTGCTTATTACTTCCAAATATGCCAAATTCCCTATATGCTACTTGTTTCTAAACTGGCAATGTGCAAGATTTCAGTCTATTTCAATGCACCTTTTTGGTATTTGAATCTGGATACATAACAACTGAAAACTTATGAAAACTGAAACCAGTTGAAAACTGGTATGAAGGCTGAAGCCTGCAGTGACCATTTGTCCCTTCACACAGTTTGCATATGTCCTAAGACTTTGGATTTTCCAGCTTCAACAGCTTTTGTGTTGGACTCCATAAAATAAGCTAAAGAATTTTATTTTATCTCAGCATGTTTGCTGAACTGGAATACATGTGAAAATTTCTCATCTCCTAAAAAAAAGCCACTGTAGAAATGTGTATTTTCTGTATGTAAGAAACATCACTATACCTGTATTTCACTTACAGTAATAAAATGGGCAGACAGGTTCTCAATGACCATTCACAATATGGTGTTCACACTGACATGGATAGAAATCCCAGGAAACAGACAGAGATTAGATTTATTTCTGAGAAAATAGTTTATTTTCATTTGAAGAATCTTACTTGCTCTAACAGGGATTCATAAGAGTATTTAAGTATTTATTTTTCAATACACATGATCTCCATCTTACCTGTCAAGTTCTCCTTTCTGCCTGAAATAAAACCAGTGCACTCCTAGTGGTTGGACTGTGATTAGGTGTGCAAACCAAGACAAATCCTAGTAATACCTGTTAAAATGTCTCTACACATTTCTGCGGGATGAATCAGAATTGATGTGTGCAGTAAGCATCTTTTTATGCAGTGTCTCAACTTCTGCCAGGTTAGTTCTGCCAGGAGAGTCCTGCTTTTCAGCACTTCTCTTCTACGACTTCATGAGAAGCTATGGGGGTTTTTTCCCCAAGACTATCCCAGCTGAGTGTTGGGTCAAGCAAACTCCTTGGAAGGGTATCCCAGATGCCCTCTGAATAGGGAACATCCCAGCCCACTTTCCCCTGAAATTTATTGGGATATAGGTTTGAATCGAACTGAACAGATACTCATCAGCCTCTGAGGGATCATTAAGCTAAACTATTCTATTTTAAGGTATTAGAAAGCAAAACACTGGGATTTTTAAGTCTTGAAACAAGCCAGTTCCAAAGTATACAACCATCTCAAGGGTTTTGAACTACCAACATCACATGTAAAATAAAGGACTATGTTGCCTTTCTGTTAGTGGTGTCATTTTAATATAACTCTTCCTTGTCACAAGATTTTTCATGAAAACAGCCCTTTACTCAAATAGCATTATCTGAGGGAGGATGAAGTTAAAGAGCTGTGACAGAGTGAAGTAAAAAAATTTTAAAAATCGTATTGTCAAAAGGAGTCTTGTGTGACTCATTCGGTTATTTCATGCCAGTATAAGCCCATACTTGCACCATGTTTTCATTGACTTTCATAATATAAAAATAATGCTTAATTTTGAGTGTAATGTGTTCTGTATAAAGACAGAAAGATATTTAAAAGTATAATGGTAATCATCCGCCTATAGCACAGAATATTGTACTTGGATGATTTTTATTGCATTTCTTCATGGTACTCTGAAGCAGGAGCAGGAATTTGGAGACACTGTAACCTTCCAAGCAAGAAATAGAATAGATGAAGCAGTTGACTGGCATATCCTGGAGGTTTTATTTTTTGATTAAGCACAATTTAATTAACTTTTGGGTTACTCGTGTGGCAGTGGCTGTTCAGTATAGTGAGGGGAGATGTTGCACTTAAAATTATTATACACCAGAAGTAAAATAGAGGATTGGAAAGAAAAAGTGTTTGGAAATCAAAAAGTGAGAGAGTTACTATTCCTCTTGCAGCTTTACCATGGTGTGTTTACTGCATACTTTGTTGTGGGTGGGCCTTCCTCCTTCAGATCATGGGATGAACCTGCTTGCAGAGTGAATCAAGGCTGTTCAAGAAAAAGGGCTAAACCAACTCCTGTGCCTGTTGTAGGAACTGGAAAGTACTCAGCAGATGAGTCAGGAAGGATGAGCTCATGGCTCAAGCAGACTAATGCTCTAGAGAATACAGTTTTCCTGTCACTGCCTTAGCCTCAGATGACTGTGAAGTGCTACAAGTCACCTACTGTAACTCTTTGCACTAATAAGCTGCATTTGATGGGATCCGGGGTTGGATTTGTCCGAGCACTGACTTGCAAAGGGTGTTTGTGCCCACAGCAATGACTGCTCCCAAACACCCAGGCTAATCCTAGTGACCCAGCTGCTCCTTCCCACTGAACAGTTACCAGCAGGTAACAGTGTGCAGAGGTTCATTTGTATTCAGGATTGCCCTCCCACATGTTTCATCAGGCTAATATTATGAACATGAAAACCACAGAGCTTATGGTTTAGAGCTCTCTAATGCCACAGAAATACGAATTTCCACTTTGAAGGCACTTATCTGTGCAGTATGGAGGAGCTGCTATAGTTGCTAATTATTTTGCTTTGCCCAAAATCACTCCAATCTCTAATCTAGCCTGGAACAAGCAGTAGAATGCAAACCACCCCAGAGATGGTTTTCCAGCATCAGTAGCCTCTGTGCTGCTAAAACAAAGCATTCAGATAGTATTACTTTTGCAAACCCAACACCATCATATAGGAAGCCTTGACATTGTGACAGCAATTGCAATATTGTGTTGCCTACGGATGCCTTAACATAGTCTTCATTTAAATGGTACTTTGGGTGGAAATAGAGGGACTCTGCACCAAAAAATTGCACCCAGATTTTCAGGCTACGAGATCTTTAGTGCTCACCTGGCAAACTCATGTCAGATACTACCTTTTATTCCATGATCCCCTGATCCATACAAAGCTCTGTGCCAATCTCCACAGTCTTCAGTGGGTAAGGTAGGTTTGTATAAGCTGTAAGTCAAACTGGCATCCAGATAAAAATAAACTGCATTTGAAGCTTTTTGGCCAGCCTTAACCTGAATACCAAGGAAAGATTATGCCTCCATATGTAAGTTTTTCTAGTACTGCTCTCTCCTAAGTCTTTTTGAGACTGTGCATTCTCCAGCTATCCTGAACGCAGTCCTTCATATTTCCAAGATCAACAAGTCTTATAAGACAATGGGAGGCAATGATCTTGTTTTAAAGACAAGCAATAGAAGAAGATATGAAAAGTGTCTAAAAACCTGGTTAAGCAAAAGGAGTTCACAGTTCCTTACGTATCTCTTTGGACCTCAGTATCTAATGTGAGCATTGTCATTCTGCTTTAATTCAGAAAACAACATTCATTTAAGCAAAAAAACCCCAACTGTAAATACAAAAATATTGAGTCCAAGATTATGGTACTGACAACATTATTTTTGTAATAATCACAATAGATCTATGAAATATTGTTATTGTAGCACAACAGTCCTCTGTTTCAAATCACTGAACAGTTTCAGGCAAGACTAACTTAACTACTTTACTGCTGATGAAACGAAGTTAACTGTCCAAAGTCTATGATGCTGAAGAATGCACTAGCAAAGGGACAGAGCTTTAAAATCCATGTACATTGCAGTCTACCACTTGTGAAATACATATCAGTAATAGTCATTCATGGGAAGAGCAGAAATCTGAGATACAGCATTGGTTTTAATTCAGTCTGTTCACAAAAGCTGAAAATTATATTACAATTTTAGTCAGTTTCAAATGCAAACACTTACATTCAATAAACACTTTAAAAAATAAATTATTTCTCCTATAGCTACATGATTCTTGAAGAATATTTTATGTATGATACTAACAGAAATCTTCACAGACATTTGGCTAACTGTCAATATTTTTTTGTTTTGGAAGGTGCAGGTTCACCAGGCAACCAGGTCCTTTGTGTTGCTGACAATTAATTTTCTCAGTAATTAACGTATTTTATAAGTAGTTTTTTTATTTCACGTTCATGCAGTACCTTGGTTGTCCCTTCACTGTATGTTTGATAATCTTAAGAGAAAAGATCTACAGTATAACCAAAGTTCTCACTGCAGCGATATTTTTGGTTCTCTGAACGTCCGGGTGTCACCAGCCTGCCTGGACTGTCCCACATTTCTGGAGGGCAACCTCCCAGGTTACCTACATTGCAAGATAAGGTAACGTTATAATGTTTGGGCCCTACTGCAGCACATGTATGCACAAGACTGTACAGTGCAACTCTAATTATGACTAAAGGGGAGAGAATTTTCCAGATACATCCATTCCATTACAAGCATGCCTGGAATTTGATTGTACCAAACACAAAATGCCCATAGCTAACAGTTTGTAGCTGATCAGTGCTGGCAAGCAAAGGATCGTAGTCACTGCAAAGAGAGTGTTCACGTGGATGGCTACTGTGACACAACCATGGCAAGCTCTGAAAGGAGTATGAGAAAAGTTATTTTGACTTTCGTGAAGGTGCTGGCCAAAAAAACCCCAAAACACCCCAGAAAATGTACAACCAGCAAGAAGGCAGCAACCAACATAACACTGCACCTTTGCACTCTGAAATATCAGTGCAACTCACTGGAGTAGAAATACCAGCCACAGCAGAACAGCACTCACTGTATTTTCAGCTCAGGCAACAACTGCAGCATAACATTTACCAGAGAAACCCTAGGCCTGAGGCAAAGCTAAAGCACTGAGGTGTCATTCTGCCATGCACTGATAGGGAAGCTAGGCTTGCCAGGAGGTTTCGGTCAAGGCTGTGCTGAGTAGGGAGTCCAGTCACTAGGTTTTTAATTGCTCCCTCGCTCCCTGTTCAGGGTCCTGAAGTGTAAGATACAAAATAAGAAGATTTCACAGCGCTTCTGGGCAAGCAGACTTCACTCTGCTGGTAAGGTTTCTCCACAAGACATCACAGAGTTATGTTGAACTAGATTGTGTTGGCCTGAGCTCTTCTGCAAAACTCCTCAAGCCTCATGTATTCAGGTGGGCTTAGATTAATACATTTTGCTCTCTCACAGGTGTATATAGCTGCTGATGCTAGAGGCAAGAACAGGACAAAGGAGGCTGAGGATCTGAAATATGGCAGGCAATGACTGCTGGAGATTTGTGCAGAATTTGTGCAGAAACACTCTATCTGAACAGTACTTATTTGTGCACTGTGGGTGTTAATAGAACTCGGAGCCACCTTCGCAAGCTGCACGAAAGTCTTTGCAGCACTCTTAGGAAGCTTCTTATTTTCTCAAAGCAATTCCCATTAGTTTCCATAGGAGCTCCAAAGTGATATCATGGGAGGTCACAGACCCATTAAAATTTGCGAAAGAAAACCGTAGCTTCCCATTAATGAAATGCTTTTACAGAGATGCCCGGCAAATTTAGACAAAGTTCAGTGTATTCAAGCCTGATCAGAGATCACAGAATAGGGATAGTCACCATTTTAAAATCAATTGCAGCTTTCATGAGTTAGGTGCAATTTTCAGAGCAATCACGTCAGTTCTGAAGATAACCATTCTGCAAGATACGGATATAAATTATATGATATCAAAGAGAGAGAAAAAGCCAATTCCTTTTGAGTTCACATGATACAAGGGAAAGAGAGCAAGAAACATCGAGGAATCGCCTTTAACAGAAGTACAGATGGCAAGTGTTTAATTAGCCTCAGATCATACATATCTGACTGAAAATGTGTCATGCATAGGTAGCACTTCCACAAGAGACTAGGCTGATAATCTACACTTTCAGAAAATATTTGTGTGTAGAGAAGTCATCCTGGCCACAAATAATCACAAACTGACTGCTGCATACCTGCATAAAGGATAATTTGGGGCATAAAACAACTAAATGTTGTTTATTATTTATTATTCAATGAGGCTGTAGTTTGTATATGACAGGAAAAAACCTTTCTGCCAGACCTTATCCAGCAGAGATGTGCAATTTACATTTAATGAAAACAACCTACAGTAAGTTTTTGAGTTGCTTGGATTTATTTTCCTTCCATCTGACTAAGATGAAGTACATGTCATGTTTAGGATCTGTACTAGTACATTTTGGGAACAATTGTGTAGAGCTATATTAATGGCTATGTGTTTTAAAGTTGCTTGACTTTTTGTGCCAAAATGAGAGAAAAAAGAGTGATGAGTTGATCACAGGAAAGGTGTTGGTGCGAGGGAGAGTTAAATGTATATAAGTAATCCCATTTCCATACAAATGAAACACCAGTTAGGGAACACACCTGCATTTCTTCTTTATCCAGTTGTTACAGAATCTACTACAACGTCTCTGGGGAGTTCTCCTCAGCCACCTGCCTGGAGGAGAATAAACAAACCCAGATTTTCATCTGTATGTTGTTTGAGTACATAGCTCCAAAAGAGACTGTAAACAAGAGCTCTTTTGATCTAAACAGATTTCTGAAAATGCTACTTGATGAAGCTTACAAATTTTCTTGCGCCTTTCTATTCTAACATTTCTCCTGGCCTCCAGTGTTTCACATGAAACCCTGAAATGGAGATTTTGAAGGTATATGGAAACACTTTGGACAGAAAGATGACAGCTTCCAGAAATGAATCTGGTTTATGATGTTTGAACAAGACCAGGAATTAAAGGACAGTCTTTGGAGACTCTGCTTTAAGCTGGAGAGATAAAAAATTTTTATACTTGGATGCTCCTGTTTACATTATTCATGATGCCATTAGTTTAACAACTTAATATTTCTTTGAATAATCACTAGATAAGAAGAGGATTTCAGAATTGCTTCACATCTGTATTAGTAAATTACAGGCTAAGTTGCAGAAGTTCTCTGACTTCCAACTGGTCAGGAAATACAGAGATGTGATAGTTTATCAGTAAAGCGTCGAAGATTTCTTTTTTGTGTGAGCTTTTCTCCCTAAGTATTCAAATCCCTTTCTTATTCAAATACCTGTGGACCATGATCAAGTCATCTCTTAACCTTCAGCTGCAGTAAGCAAATAGATTAAATTTTATATATTTTTCCTCCCGTTTTAAAATCTTGAACTCTTTTGTACAAAGCATAGTATGAAAGAGTACTAGCTCTAGAGCAGGTTGTTTCATTCCTTCAGTGGTGGTGTTATTAACATATACAGAAACAACATATTCTTTCTGCTCATGTGATATTTCTCTGCTTATACATCCTTTGGTCCAGGATCAGGCAGTTTCTTTATTGTCACAAACAGGTATTTGAAGAGTGCTACAGTGCACATCAGACCAGTGTACTGTGTGATTCTGTTTCCTTGAGGAGGCAAAATACAAATTCATGAATTAATCAGATTTCAGTTCCTCTCTTCGTCTTCAATATTCATTGATCATGGACTGCTGTTGTTGTTGCTGTTTTTTAAAAATGAAATATTGTTTATAGAGTATGAGACAGGTCCATAACTGTACCTGTCAGTTTAGTATCTTGACTAAATACTCTGTTCATGCTTCTGTTATGCAAATGTCTTTAGAATGAAAGTAAAAAATAGCAGTGACATATATATTTATACATGTGTGTAAAATATATCTGTTAATAGGGATATCGATATGTTAAATGAGTACTTGTAGGCATAACCATTCTAAAACAATTACAGTTTTTAAATATCAAAAGAATAATTTTAAAAATCTTTATTAACATGTGGGGTTTTGGGACATAACCCTCCCCCACTCAGTCTTCCTGAAGCACATTTGCCTTTTGACTGTTACCCCTGAGCTCTTCTCTTTTTTTTCCAGAACCACATTCTTCTCCTGCACGAAACTGTAGTGTGATCATGCTTTTCTCATAGGCAGCTGAAGAAATTAATTTTTAAAGTAGAAATATGTTTTTAGAGATAATTTTGTCTAGCAGACACAGAACAATCCCTGAGCCAATGGCAATACCTGGTTTGGAAAAGTAATACTTAGAGGTGTTTTGTAGAAGTAATACTTGACGGGTGTTTTGCCGTTGGCAGGGAAAACCCTATGGTATGTGAC
This sequence comes from Rhagologus leucostigma, assembly GCA_013397725.1. Classification (NCBI taxonomy): domain Eukaryota; kingdom Metazoa; phylum Chordata; class Aves; order Passeriformes; genus Rhagologus; species Rhagologus leucostigma. The sequence continues at coordinate 1,925,209 of VZTD01000299.1, forward strand.
CTGAAATTCCCTGTGACAGTGCAGATCCTTTCTGCACACAAAAGAGCTGCTTATCTCCATCCTTCCCCTGATTTGGGCATGGCTGCAGACACCCTGGCAGGAAGTCCAATCACTGAACCAGGGGCACTCCATGCCTCCCCCTTCTATTTGTTAGTAATTACAGCAGATAACACCCCACCTGTGCAAAGTGCTGATCCTTTCTGCCTTTCACCAGCTGCTGCTTCAGTGAAGGCCCATCTTTTTCCTTTTAATTTGGAGAGTGTATATTAAAGGAAAAAAAAAAGAAATCCCAACACATTAATAGATCCAGATTTATGGCAAACTGAAAAGGATACCCCAGCATGTTATGACTTTTTTTTTGGTATCAGTGGAACGGGGGCTTGTGAAAGAGTTTCCACATATTACATAGATCAAATTTTTTATCAGAATTTGTTATTTCAAATCTTCATTAGACACGCAATAGATAATTTAGACTTCTGAAAACCACAAGTGGTCTGCAGCTTCTGAACCTAAGGCTGCTTTCTCGCTTGGGGCACTTGAAAATATCCTTATGTGATACATATACATAAAAAATGAAATTTGCACTGGATACTGCAATCCCAGAAGATCTGCTTTTCAAGAGCTAATGGGATTAATAAATCCTATTTTCAAAAGCCACTTTTATACACTATAGACACATGAACACAGTTTCTGACTATTTATTTCTAGACTTTTACATCAGCTGTATGTTTTGTTCTCCTTTTTTTCCCCAGTTGGAGAACTTCTTCTTGCTTATTAGGTAGATGCAAATCATCTACGAGTATAAAGTAACACAGAAAACAAGTAGAGATAATATACGGCTTCCACTGATCTCCATATTACTTCCATATTCTTTGAGCCGTGCTGTTCCGGAAAAAAAATACCTAAAGTGGCTGCTCAGCCTACCTATGAGCAACAGGTGTGGGGACTGGGGCTTATGTGTGAGCCTGAGAAGAAGAGTGTCTTAGCTGCTACTAAAGGATGGAAATATCTGCTGGCAGGTCAAACAGAATGTAAAATCCTGCTAAAACTGAAAAAGAGCACTGAGGTACATGATCCGAGCAGCCCCTTTTCAGAGGGCCTCTGAAAGTGAAACGAGGACAGTGCTGGCCTGGGCAGTCAGTGAGCGGTTAGGCAACATTTTGACAAGAATCATCCTTCCAATGTTTAAACTAAAAGGTAACTTATGTGTCTGGTGAAAGTCAATAGGATAAGAGCATCTGAAAATTTCAGCCTATCGATTACTTGAAGATAAAAACACATTTATATAAGAAAATATGTACAGCACTTGGACTAAGAGAAGGTGGATACACACCTTCCCTCCAAAGTGATGAGAACAGCATAACTATTTTTTTCATAAATAAGTAAAACCATCTGCCTGGAAAGCAAGTTGTGGCGTCATGTATGCTCAGCTAATTGAGAGAAGTCAAGGTGTGAAGGCTCTGGTCCCAGACTGGTACTGACGACCTGCTAGAGGATGAAAGCACTCAGGTAAGATGCAGAACCAAACCTCTACCCTCTGCAGGTGTCACCTTTTGAGGACATGGGCAGGGAACAGCAAAATGTTCAAAGTGATCAGGTAAGACTTGGGTGATACCTGCTAACATTGGTGCAATGGAAAGCTGGAAGAAGATATGAGACTGGTGAGAACACCCTCCCTCAGGAGTGTGGCCATGCTCAGTTAATGTGCTTCCTTGCTCCTTTTGCAGAGGAGGAAAAAGAAGTATTTGTATCCAAAGAAGAGGCACTCATACATATTTTTTGAGTCAGGTGGGCCAATACAATAGGAATGGAGGTGGCAACTGCTATTTGATGCCTCACATAGCCCTCCCAGTGTTCCAAGATGCCTCAGGAGAACTTCCTCAATGCGTTTTGGTCAAATTAAGTGGCTAGTTTTGAACACACTGAAAAAAATGGAACTAAGAACTAAGTGGTTTTTTTATTTATCAGGAAGGGTTTCTTTGAATAATGTATTTTAAAAAATTCCTTCAATTAATTTTAAAAGATCAAATTCATAACTGTACAAATCCTTTGTTAACACTTAATAAAGAAAGGGATGATTAAGAGCTTCTCCTCACAACAGCATTACTTTTCGTAGCAAACTGTCTTATCAAGAACCCACAAAGCTGAACTTTTCCTTTCAGATTAAAATACTTCTTTCTTTTCCTTTTCTACTCTGTCATCAAACCAGGAGGAAGAACCCCATTCCATTATCAATCCCACCCAGACAGTAGGCAGCAGAGAATAACCTGTTGTATCAGAGACTGCCTTGTGTGATGCGGACTGTACAGAGGAGGCAAGGGATGAACAGACAATCCAGACCCAGATGCAACTCCTCCTTGCGTCTTCCCCTAGCCCTTCTGTTGATCCAGTCCTGTCACTCAAATCCTGTGATTTCCCACACTGAAAGCAGTTTCCAAAATGCTGTTTAGCTGTTGCTTCAGCTGCATCACTTTTACATACAGTCTTTCTTTTACCCATCATGCCAAATATGCAGCATACTGCATGGCATTGGCAGTGCAGGCACTATCCAGTCCTACAGTTCTAGAGGGAGTGTTATAAATTTAAGCCAGACCATCTCCTGGCATATCAGCCATTTACCTTTGTAGAGAAATTTTACTGAACACACCTGCGACAAATCTCTTTTCTCCTTCTCTTTTCTTGGATTATGAGTAAAATAAAACACAGCCTATGACATTAATGGTCTTGTAATATTGGTTGAACTATCTGGATGCTAGGAAACACTGCAGCTGAGGTCATTTTTTCAAACAGTGTATTGAATTACAGGTTTCCACTTGCTTTTTGTTTTGCTTTTCCCTGTGGGACCCATTTGTACACTGAACAAAGTAGGAGCTTGCTTAATACAGCTATTCAGTGTTTTATCTCACCTTCATTGTCTTGTCTAACCACACTATTTCTGGTTTTTTTTCATGACAGGAAAACTGTTGCTTCTTTTGTGTTTTACTGCACACTCACACTGTAATATCTGAGTTCATGATAAATAGGTGTACATTTACTGCCACAGCAATCTGGTGTTGAGGCACTTTTGCCTTCTCTCCCTTTCTAGGTGGAGGATGAAGAGAAATTGAAATGTCAGACCATCCATTCATTGCATGGTCAGCTTCAGACAGGTGGGATTTCTCCTTATAGAGCACTGACATCATACAAACTTGTAACAGATGATAATTAGAGAGTTCTATAACAGCAGACGTGCTGGGGGCATGGTGACACTTGGACTAATTCAGATATTGTAGGCAAACTAGCAGTGCTGTGAGAGCCACAAAGGATTGCAGTATTTGCATTGTGCAAGAGAGCACCAGCCCTCTCATAACCTAGTGCCACATCACCTAGGCACCACCTCTAGCTTTGAAGCCCAGTTCCTAGCTATTCAACAGTGGTGTGTCTGAGTGTTGAGTGCCTTTATAAGTCTTACATAAGAAAACAGGGGGAATAAATTACAGGATTTGTCTGCACGGCAAAATGAGGTGTGTCAGCTTCTGCACAAACAGCTGTGTACCACTGATGCCACGGGAGAAGGAGACAAAACAGGCTGTGGAGTGTGTCACGCAGGGAACGACCCGGGTGATGGTGGCTGTTCGCTAGTTATGGCCCATGCACTCAGGCACAACCTTTTATTTATGGTTCTGTTTGTGGCTTGCAGAAGCAAATAGATCACACTGAGTGGTTATACAAGGTAATTCTAAAATGAGGGCACACTTTGCTCCCAAGAGCTGTCATAGTGGCAGAGCAGTGATTCAGGTGGGAGCTTGGTGCCTGAAGGCAGTTTCCTGCCTGATGTCAGCATTTAATTGCCAGACAGCTCCCTCTCATAGAGGCTTAGAACATGGGTTTTGCAAGGTTTGACCCTCAAAACTGCATCTTCCTATGAAGAAAAGCAACGTGATTCTTGCACTTTTCTTCCAGAAGCTGTCACTGGCAACAGTAAACTGTAGAGAATTAAAGTCTTTCTGTCCATGTGATCTACAAAAGTTCAAATCATTGCCCCTTCTCTCCATGTCTTACTTCCTGGTGGCCCCTTTTGGCATGGTCCCCACTTCTAGTCTTTCTTCTTTCCTTCCTGCATCTTTCTCCTCTCCTGCTTCCCTCAGCTTGTGAGTTCAGCTTTTGAAGACTCCTGCTCCACCATCTGCTCCCATAAGACCTCACCCAGCTCTGCCAACTCTTTGTGCAGTGCTTGTGCCCAAACATTAGAAAGTAAATCAGCATTCTAAGTTGCTACAGACTTGGGCAGAAAGTCCAAAGAGAGTGGTTTCTCTTTTGCTGTCTTCAAGACCAACAATCAAAGCAACTGATTCTTCTGCCCAAGAGCCCTGGCGATCTCTGTCAAGCAGTGTACAAGTGGTCTGACAGCAAACACAGGGCACAGAGAGCAAGTGAGGCCATAGAGGGTATAAAAAGCTAATTGCCCAGCTGCTGAGGTGATGAAAGCTTAGAGCTGACAGTGTCTGAAAAAGCATTACTTCTTCCAATGAACACTAGATATTTATTATGAAGTCTGGTCTGGGTTTGAAGGCAGTATATTTTAGCCAAAAAAAGTTACAAATGTGTGAAACCTTGAAGCTGGGTGTACTGTTAATGCCAGCTGAACAGCTTGGTAGAGACTGGCATTCCACACACAGAGTTCACAGGAATCAGTATTTTGCCTTTTTTCCTTTCACTCAGCCTTAGTTTTTTGGTAGAATAGGGAATTGAAACCACCATTTTTTGAAAGCAACAAACTGAAATACGGCCATAAAGGGTTTATACTCTGCACTCACTCTTTAGAAGGCAGTATCAGCTGTTAAGGTTTGTGCACAGGTGACCAGCCCTAAGGCTGAACTAACAGAACAGTGTGGAAAAGCACAAAACATTGGACAGGATAGAAGAGGGAAAGCAGCTGGCCAGCCACACCTGGGAGTGCAGTAATCCAACAGGAACTGGAAAAAACTACCAGGCATTTCAGCAAGTGAAACAGGAGCATTAGAAACTCCCTTTAGGTGAAACCCCAAGAGATAGGGGGATGCTGATTTATTAGCTGTCACTGAGGTAAAATCAACAGAACTGAGCCCTGTGGGTGAAAATTAAACAGAAGCAGGTTGGTTATTTGGGAAAGGGAAGGAGTTAAAAGAGATTGCTAAAAGAGGTGAGTTAAAGAGATTGTTAAAAGAGGTGAAACAACTCATGTGATTTGGGCTCTGTGGATTATTCATCAAACATCCATGCAGCTCATCAACACAGCCTGGAGCAGGACAATAAACCTGCTGTTGTAACCATGCTGTGTGCATCTGGCTTCCTGCCCTTGTCAGAGGGGGCAAGAGGGCATCCCCAAATGTCAGGCTGGACGGGGTTGGAGGATGGACCAAACACCACCTTAACATCAAGGGTCCTAAGGAATCTTCCTAACGTGAACCCAACTTTGTTATTTATTTTTGTTTTAGTGAATATTTAGCGCAAGAAAAAGTGTTCAGAAGTAGTTCTGTTAATGCAGAGCACTGGTCTAAGCCTGTTTATGCTCTCCTGCCACGTTGTCCTTTGTAGCAGCCCTTGGCTGAGCACAGCCATGAGAATGGTGTCTGTGCTCCAGCCACACCTTGGTGTTGTGCCTTTACCCTGTCCCACTTGTTTTCCATCATTAATACACCACTCAGGGAAGGTTGAGGGACTGGGCAAAGCTGGGCAGTTTCTGGAGTTATTTGCCACAGTAAAGTAGTACACGGCAGCTTGTGTCAGTGTGTCTCGTGTGTGTGCCCTCATCCTCTTCCTCCTTTATTCCCTGTCAAGTATTTTCCCTGGTTAGCAGAGTGGTAATGAAACCTTAGCAATACAGAAGAATCCTGATGGTGCGGTTTCTGCTTGAGCCAGTGGATCACTTCGCTAGTTACCCCATGAAGAAATTTAGGGAGAGAAAAAAATCCTTTAATGGAAAAAAAACCCCAATAAAATAGATGTGTTTGTAGCTGACAGCCAGCTACAGACAAACTCAGAAGCAAGAACTCTGGCAGGCTGCAGCCATGCAGTGTGATCTTTTCCCAATCTGGTCATATGAAGTGGGGTTTGACAAATCAAACACACAAAAGCTGTAATTCTGCATGTCTTGGGCAATTCCATCAGTGAAGTTTGGTGCAATAATAAAAAAGACCCAAACAAAACAAAACTAAAACCCCCTGACTCCTCTGCTGTGTTGCTTGGTGTGAGGTGCCACCCGGCACATCCTAGCGTTGTGGGCAGAGAAGAGCCCTACCAACATCACGGCTTCCTGCAAGCCACGGCTCCCTCAGCTGGGGCCGTGTGAGGTGCAGGCACAGCATGAACCTGCCCTAAGGAAAACAAACCTTAGAGACGGGCCACAGGCAGGTGGAGGCCTGTAATTGCAACTGCAGGTGCCCAAACACTACTTCCGTGCAGGGCACCTCCAAAAAGGCTCAAACCCCTATTCCATGTGGACTTTTTCATTGTGCCCTGTGTTAGGCCTCCAGGAGCAGCACCAGAGCCTGGGCTTGGTGCTTTGCCTTGGGAGGACACCCTCAGCCAGAATGTTGTGACTGGAGTTGTTGCATGTGGGAAAGACATTTTCTACGCGAACTTTCGCTCAGCCTAAACACAGCCAAGTGCCAGCCTTAGGAGGAGATTGGACAGAGGTCATATCACTACAGTAGTGCTTTAGGGTATCGTCATATACCTCCACCTTCCCACAGGCTTGAGGGGATGTCCCATGCAAAAATCTTTCCCAAATAAGCATAGTAGGGACACATCAGACTTCCAGTCTCTGACAGCCTACATTTTGCTGAAGGTTGCCTCATTTTTTGGAACTTCATGAGTGTTCAACCCTAATGCCTGACGCTCCCCAGCAGTCAGCTCTTTGGTATTCACTTGGAATCACAATGGGGTGATTTCCTCTCTTGAGAAGTGTCTGGAGCTGCTGAGTTCATAAAGGTGCTGAGTTTGTAAAGGTGCCGGAGACTCACCATGAAGGCACTTTTGCATTCCAATAGGTTTTAAAGCTACCATTCACTTGGTGAACTGGTCAGAGACAGAAGAAAGAGCCCCAGGATCCCCAGAAGGGGAGGGTTCAGCAGCAGGTGGTCAGAGGAGAAGGGGGACAGGGGTGAAGGGAAGACTGGGAGGAGAAAGGAGTGGGCAATCAAGAGGAAAGTAAGGGGGACTTAAGGCAGTTACGGATTTATGACATTGATACACGTGACAGCCAGGATTTCATGAAGCATTGGAAAGAGTGACATGCTTTTTAGGCATTTTGAGTCTTTTCCACTGCTGTATGATAAGGTAAATGCAGCTCCAAGAAGGCATATGGCTCAGATAAGAGTAAGCTAATAAACATATGGATGAGGTTTAAACCCAGCTAGATCAAAGGAACATATTTGACTATTCTCATAACAAGGGCTTTATCCTTGCCTTGCTATTTTCCCTCAGATAGGAAATTCATCCATTAGTTCCAGGACAGTTTAGCCTTTTTCTCCGGGTCTCCAAACAGCACTTGTGAGACTCTAAAAAGAAAATTGATCTTCTACCTTACACTTGCTTCCAGCACAGCCCTCTGATTTCTTTCTGGTCTCAGCTACTCACTCACCAACATCACCCTCAGTCCTTCACAGCTGCACCCACCCCAAGCACCAGTTCTCACCAGCCCTGGAACCCCTGGATCAGGCCGGGATGCTGCACGGCTCTGGCCCTGAACTGAGGAAAGGTGCACTGAGCAAGAGATGCACATTTGGGTCTTACCTTTTTCCAGGAGTGAGGCCAGAGCCGTTGAACATACATGGATGCACTGACCTGGATAGCCTGCCTGCAAGGCTGCTCACACCTCCTGCACCTGCCAGCACTGATAAGAGCCACCATCACTCTCTGCTGCAAGCCCTCACTCCATACCTAAAGCTGCCAGGACTTGTTTTACTAGGTGTGTTTTTTCCTTACAGTCTCATGATATTCCTTTTTATCTAGTCTGACCCTCCACAGAGGAGGAGCTCTTGCTCTTCAAACCAACCTCTCCCCACCCAGCCACTGATTGCCATCACCTACATCAGCTGCCTGGCCTCATTGAGGCCAGTTAAAGGTGGGGCTGCCTGAACCCCAGAGGACACAATTTTTTTCTTTAAGGAGCTCTGCAGATCACTCTGTGCCTGTATGCTCCCATTAATCCAGTAAAGTTAGCCTGCATGTTTAGTTAAAAGAAAATGACAACACCTTAAAGATAGCATTGAGCATGATTTGAGGGCAGGATTTGGTCTATTGAAGAGTATTAACTCCCCCTTTAAGGTAATATCTACTTTATCTGTTCAAAAAAAATACAGCTTTGTTTACTCTCCATTGGTATTTGCCCAACAGACAGTATTGTCTACTTTTGAAAACACATCAGGCCACACAAAAGAGCTTCCAGACTCTTACTGAGCTGATGATTCCTTTTTGTATCATCGTTTGCCTTATCTTGGGATCCAGGCTGTCATCTTTAATTATTTTAAAATGAACTGCCACATCTTATCTTTATCAGAATATTTTATCCCCTGTTCACCCTTCTATCTCTTCCTTATTCAAAACATTAAAAGTAAAGAATTGTGATTCTTTTTATTTGATTATTGGTGTTTTACCTCACTGCTTGTTAAATTGAGGAAACTTTTTTAAAAAAGGATTTATATTCAGCTTCCCTTTATATTCTGGCTCTCTGGTGTGAGTGCCCTTCCTGACTGGTCAGCGCTTTCCAGCAGATTTTCTCACATTCTCGATGAGGAAACACTGTGTGTCCTCCTTCCAGTTTGCCAGGAACTTATCAGCTATGTGATGCTGGAGAAGAAAGACTCTTGGAGTCTGGAATAGGTGACACACGAGCCCACCTGTTCCGTCTGCATTATTCCGTTTCTTGTGCTTCAGTAACCACAGGTCCCAAGTCCTGGTCACTGTGCCCTTCCCCACCAGCCCAAACACCGCGGCCCTTTCCTGTGTACACCAATTTCCTTCATTTTAATTGTGGCCTCTTATTCACAAAAATCAAAGTCTGATTTACACAATCTAGTCCCCCACGCAGCATGGACAATATATAGATAAATGTCTAGGTAGCTACATTTCTATTGGTTCAGCATAACACATGCGTCCAGGGATCAATAAAATACAAATTTGGAAGAGGGGGGATGAAGTAAAATAGGTTTTTAGCATTTCCATTATCACAGGCAGAATGTAATAAAGTAGCTCTATACCACAACACCAAAGGAGTCACCTTATAATGTGTGCCTCTCAAGAGTCATTTATTTAATATTTTATCGTATTAGGCTTAAAATTAAGAAATACTCTGTGCAGAATTGCAATCACATGAACCTACAAATACAAGAGGGCGGGACATGCAGGCACAGAGTAGAAGTGGACCAAGTAGGAAGAAGTGAGGATGGGACACTGGGCAACAAGCTTCCCTGGTGCAGACAGGGACATGATGAGAAGAGGCCCAGAGTGTTGTACAGCACCCCGCAGAGCAATCAGAGCTCCACACCAGAGAGCAGAACAGTAACTGGCATCAGAGCAGAAGCTGAAATGAAAGCTGACAGTAGAACAAATGTTGGTTGGTAAAACACGGGCTGATTATATACCAGTTAGCATTGATTCGGGTGCCAAGAATAACAGCAGGCACTGAACAGAGCGGGGGAGTGTGAGGCACTGAGAAAGACCTCAGCACAACAGAGCAGGAGATGATTAAACAAACAAACAAACAAACAAACAAACAAACCAACAAACCCTCACCCCGAAGAGGAAATTATTAAAGCAGCATGAACATGGAGCTGCAGCCCTCTTCTGTGGGAAGCAAATTCTGCAGTGAGCCCGCAGACTGGGAAAGCCCACACATGGCAACTCTACGTTACTGGGGAAAAGGAATTGGTGAGAGCTGTTAGCCAGCATATGTTTGACCTTTCTGAGAAAACCGGCATAAGCACCTTTATTAATGACCATGGCAGGGAGATGAGCCGGCATGGAAGGAGGTTTCATTTCCGGACCATCTGCCATCCTGCCTGCCAAGCAATGGGAAGGCACCAGCCAGCCCAGGCCCTGGCCAGAATTCCTCCTCACAGGCAAGAGAAGGTGAGACAGGCTTCTCCCCATTTCTCACATGCGGGGAATCTCATTTAACTCTTGAGCACTTGGGGACCTGTTGGAAACTGTGCAAACAAAAGGCACTGTTCTCCTGAGCAGAGGCAGATCTGGGCTCTCTGTGACCGCCTCTTACTGGGGCAAAGGGAAGGATATCAAGCAGAAACACCCAACAGATTAAACCATGTAAGGTCTTGTATTTCACATGTACAGCCAGTGTTTTTGTCCATCAAGACACAAGACACTTCATTTTTCTTTCAAGCACACATGGCAAGTATTTTTCGTCTCCTTTGTTACATTTTCTCAGTGAGCAGGGGTAAAGTTAGGAAGATAACAAAACCCATCACGCTCACTGAAAAGAATATGTGATCATAGAAATATCTGGCTGTTACGTACAAATGCATACAGATAGGTAGTGCTGTGAAAATGGCACAGATCAGTTGGCTTCATCTCTACAGAAGAGTTGAATACAGTGGCTCACAAGGATTTGTTTGCAACGCTGGGATATACTACAAGAATCACAAACAGCATAAGGACTTGGGCAAACAGGACAGTATGAAAAGATCAATTAGGTAGCAGTGTTACCAGCCCATAGAGGTATCTCAAATCCCAAAGTTGCCCATCTCCCTTCATGCCTATGGTGCAAGACAAGGTCTGTGTTTATAATGCATGGCCGGATTCTCACACAGGAAGAACTAAGTACTCCTGGAGCTAGTAAAAGTATGGAATGTGATGGGAAAAAAGGGTGACATAATTCACCTGAGGTCAAAGAAGAAGGTCTGTTGCCTTGTGCCGAGATATTTTCAAGGGATGCTGGGGAGGAGGAGGATCTGGTCATTCTGCAAAACCGTACACTGCTGCTTAGCCTAAATGCCACAGCCAGGAAAGACGTGATAGCAGATCCAGGAAGTGTCAGGTGAGTTTTCCATGGTGTCATGGAAGGTCCTGGCACTGGCTAACGCACCGCAACAGCCTCATTGAGCTGTCACTGTGCACGTCTCATCAGCTGCCTTTCAAAAAGACAATTTTAACCAGAGAAATGGGAAAAGGGCTACTCGGAAACATGAGTTGAATTTCTCTGTTTCTGAAGGGCAGATCAAATAGCCTGTCTTGTGTAGCTTGTTAACAGAAGACTGAGAGAGGGTTGGGTTACATTCGAGCAATAAGTCCAGGAAGAGAGAGGAATTATTTCCATTTAGATAAAAGCTACCACAAGATAAAGCAGGTGTACGCTGACCCTGAAAGAATTTGACTTGGAAAGGATAAGAAATTTAACGTTCAGAAATAAAGTGCCAGAACAGCCTTTGAACAGGGATGCTGGGAGAAGGTATTTGACTGTTACAAGATAACGTTGGATTAAGTAACAGAAGAGATTGTGTGAACACAGGGATGGTTCTTGGGTTTGGAAATGATGGTGTAAGATAAGGGGTTTCAGTTGCTTTAGTATTATTCAGAATTCCAGCTGAAAGGAGAACTTGTCATATGTGTTTGTGACACTAGATTTAGCTGTTCGATCTCACACTAGGCCAGGTTCCTGGTTATCCCCCGGTGCCAGGACAGATTTGCTTGTTTGTGCTTGATGCTGTTCGTTTTGGGTTTGAACTTTACTCTTCTTTAGGGCACTACAGCTTTTTCAGCCAGCATCAGGATGTTGGTCCAGGTGTGTGGATGCCTCAGTGGCACAGGGACAACTTTCAGGCAGCCCACCAGTTTATGTCCTCCCCTGACCTCAGAGCAGTCCAGCAAGCAATTTTTTCTTGCTCTTTTCCATGAAATTTTAAATGGCATTAGATAAAATGGGGGAAGACTCTCATGTTTGGCAGCTGACAGAGCATGAAACTGAAAAAGAGTAAGATGAAGAAAGGCATTTCCATTGCAACTGAGATGTCTTTGCAACTGAGAGGCTTTTTCCTCTAACCTGAACTGAGTCCAGTCCTGCAAACATTTCCACACATCAGTAGATCTGGGAGAGATCCTCTCATTTTGGGGAAAATTTGCCTACAGAAACCATGGCTATTTGTAAAGTAGGGCTTTCAGTCTGTATCCTTCCCAAGCTGAACACTCATCCAGGTTTCCTTGTTTTATTAGAACAGGAGAACAAAACCCTATTAAGTGACAACAAATAGAAAACATTGAATATAAATACCTGAAAAGGTACAACCCATTTACACATAACCAACAGAGCTGTTATTTAAAGTGCACATGTTTAACCCGGGAATATTTCCCAGCTGCTAATCTGTAATGTAAATGGGCATGAAGTCTTCTTTCCTCAGCAGGAACACTGTTTAGCCAAAATCTCCTCCAGAACCAGTCTTGGCAGCCATTAAACACGCTGGATGTACTTAGACTAAACCATTTGACAGCAGCATCTCTCAGAGGACTGATAACTGAGTAAGACTTAAACCTGTTTAAAACATATTTTCTGCCATGGCTTAAATACACACTTGCAGCTGCTATGAAGCCCAAGTCTCTATTTGTTTTGAATTCATGCCTCTAGATGATAAATATTTAGCCAGCACCTCCCAGCCCATCACAAATAACTTCCTGTAATCCCCTTAGCTGGGTCTGAGGCTAAACAACACCACAGAGAAGAGCTGTTAATGTTCTGGTTTGTGCATGGCCTTGAAGCTTGGATGCAAAGTAGGCCAAATTTATGTTAAATTTGTTAAACTTCCATGGGAACAAGCACTGTGGCTGCTGCATCAGGGCGAGAATATGAATTGAATCTAAGCAAGACAGGAACTGAAAATCACCTCTGATCTCATTGCCTGTTCTTGCTTCCTCATAGTCCTTCAGAGACCAGTTTGTCATTACGGAGATGAATTTGGGCTCTTGAGGTTGGGGGAGAAGCTCCAGGTCTCATACATGCTTCTGATTCTTGGATGAACTGTTTGTGTCAATGCTTTAATCTGTGGTAAAACAGTAGCACAAATAAGAAGGGGACAGAATCGGTTGCATTTTTAAAGCTTGACAGAGCCATGGTCTATCAAACAGAAGGGTTTATGAAATCATTAAACAAGATAAACTGGGTTCTTTTGTGAAAGAAGTGCAGAAATACAGGCTGAAATTGGAGTAGTAATGCCTTGCAACACTTCACACATGGGTTTTCTACTGATTTTATATCTTACATCTAACAAGACGTGAGGTTAAATGATGAGATGCAATTAAAGTGCCAGATTGACCACATGACCTCAGGGAATGCCTCACGGAGCTGCCAACATGATAGCATTAGCACACCATCATGCTGCTGATGTAACATCTCTAAAAACATTTAAAACCAAGTCTGTATTGCATTCAAGAAGGGTGACACTTTCTGGATTACAGGATGACTGCAAAGAGTGATAGTGACATGAAGGTAGAAAAATAGCGGAAGCAAATTGTTCTGTTTGCTATCCTCTAGGTCAGTTTGGTGCGTACACATCCTCTTGGTCCTCGGAATGCAACGAAATTATCTTACTGGGGGCCTTGATGAACCAGGGCTGTGTGCTTTCCATTTATCCCTGCTTCTCTGCTCCAGCTACCACCTCTGGGAGTTTCACCCAGGCTTGTATTCTGAAGCTGGGAAAGAAAGTCCTGGGTAACCATTTGCCCAGGGGATCTATTTTTGTTCAAGCATCCATTGTCAGTCTCCTGTCTGCATACCAATCAATACATTATTCTGTTTGGTCACCAAGCTCACAACTAAGCGCATTCAGCACTAAAACCTCTCAGAAAACTATTTTCACATTGGGATTGGTTTATGGTTCAATGCATGACTTACAAATCAAAACCTGCAACTCTTATTAGCCTCTTTTGTGAGAAGATGAGGTAGCAATATTTGCACCATCAAAATTATCAATAGCTTGGCAGATGCTCACAGGGTTTTGGATTGTTTAGAGGTGGGACTTCGCTGCCTGACTCAGGACATTGCCTTACTCACTCGGTGCCTCGGAGTTACGTCTCTTGCCTCATCTCTAACAGGAAATTGCAGCCTCAGTTGCATTTTAATCACAACCAGACCTCACCAAGGGTGTCGCAGCACAAGTGTCCCCCTGAGCATCACAGGGGCACTGTCCGCTGTCTATCACAGGGGGATGCTACAGCCCTGGAGCAGCTCCAGTGGATGTAAGGTTTTTTTTTTCTGAGCTGTACCCTGAAGTTAATAAAAATACATCTTCCTTCTCTGAGCAATGCCCTCCCTGCACGGGGCTTCACTCCTGACCAAGGGTGCATTTATACATTCATATTTGTTCTCAGCACTTGTTGATGCCTGAGGCACAGCCAGGAGGGCAGGAGGATTGACGAGATAGCCCAATTGCCCAAAATGAGTGCTCTGAGAGTAAATGTGCAACTGACCCTTCTGACGGGTCTGCCCACGTTCCTTCTGAGCTCTGACAAGCTCTTGCATCCCAAGGGTCTACACAAGAGACAAACAGCTTCTGCACAGCAGGCTGGGCAGATGGACTGGGAGGCATTTACAAAACTCCTGGCTCTTGTAGGGTGCAGCAGACTGTGTTTAAAATCAGCGTCTCTGTGTCAGACACATAGGACCATCCAGGGCAGAGATGCTGCCACAGACTCTCCTGTCCCCCATGCATCTCCCCCAGGTTACTAGGAGTAGGGAGAAGTATCAGGTGTGCTCCATGGGTGAGGAGAGGGATGAAGGGAAACCTGGGGTTCCCAAAAAGAGGGAAAGCATGGAGGTAGGAGAATGGTGGCTAACACCATCTCTCTTTTCTACTCCATGGCCACAGCTAAGTCCCTCTGCAGAGTTACCACCCTGGGTACTGGTAGGAGTGTGGCACCCTCGTTTCAGTGCCGTGCTGAAAAATATGTGTTGAAAAACTAGACCAGGAACGAGCTGAGCTTTTGACAAGATGCTCATGTTCAGCACTCAAAGCAGCATGGCCTGCTTCACCGGTTAAAGAGGACATTTCAAGGATGCTCATCTTCTCAGGGCAAGCTGCTAGCTATTATAATGGGGTCTGTCACCTAGCAGACAAACACATAACAAAGTCCTATAGCAATGCTGCTTTTGGAACAATTAATTAGAAATTGTGCAGTTAGCCAAAGAAAACAGGAATTTTTTAACAGGGAGAGTAATTAGCATCAGGGACAGAGGATGAGAGCTGAGATAGTTTCTGTCAGACTTGGAAATCTTATCTGCTCTAATGCTGCAGATGTGTCGTGGCTCCTGTAAGAGGCCATGGAAGACTATCAAAAGGGTCCTTTCTGCCTTTGAAAGACAGAAATTAATATTTTCCCTCCACACCTCCTCCTTGTAACAGATGCACTAGTTTTTACTAGTGACACCGCCTCTTTGATAATCCTGCTATCAAATTATTCCACTCCTCTCTTCACACTGCCTTGGATACCGGCCCCTTGCCAGGGGCTGGGCTGGAGCAGGCTGACTGCCCCTGACCCTCCAAGCCCCGCCATGGCCCCCCTTCCCTGGCCATCTTTGCTACCCACCTTTGGCCTCAGAGCAGCTGTGGTCTCTCGTCTTGTGCGCCATGCAAGCCGCTCTCCCTGCACCACTCCACCTTCTCGAGGCTGATGATGGTGCCTGCAAACCTTCCTGGAGCAGACTGCATGACTCCACGCTCTGCGTGGGTCAGGAAAGCCAGGGGGTTTTCTCTGCTCACAGCAGGGTCAGCAATACCAGGTCAAGCTCCCCAGAAGAAGGGGTACAAAATGAGGTTATTTTCCTCTTCTGTATTGATTTTTGTCTTCACTGAACATGCAGTAGGAATTTGAGTTAAATGGAGCCTGGATTTTCATTTTTGCATAATAAATTTCAAAGAGGGCTTCATTATCCCATGCAAATAGCATTAATCTGCAAAAGTAGCCTATTAAATGTTTGAGGGACTTTATCCCGAAGGTGATGTTGTACTTCATTATGGGGCAAAGATATTTTTTGCATCTCTATTCAGAAAGCATGCCTCAAATCACAGCTGGCAATCACTAAACAAATTTAACAGATCTTTGCCCATAATCAGGAAACCAGCCCAGAAGCGCAGAATTAGGATTTGCTAATTCCTGTTTAAACTGACACTACAGCTTGCTGTCTTCTGTTTATGCAAACATGCTAATTAATTTTTGCCCACATGGGGCTGAGATAGAAGCTTTACAGTTGTAGGATAGTATGTCCAGATATATATTGCAGGCCAGAATACAATCAGTCTAACACTCATAAGCACAGCAGCAATGCACTCAAAAATAGAACAATTTAATTCTTCTAGATGAGCTATTAGTTTTTATGTTATTATGTTACCAGCAGCATGAGCACTGGCTGACATGCACAGTGCAGACGAGTGAACCATACAGTCTTTACGTGCCAGACATCGGAAATTGTTTTAGAAATAAGGTGGTGGCTACAGCTAAAGCTAATGGGCAGGGATGGGGTTTTCCTGTCCCCTCACCTGGTCCCCATCACTAGGGCAGACAGTGAAGTCCCCTTCTACTCTCTGAATCTCACCCTGCCACCTACTGATATGGCCCAGTCAGGTACTAGTGAGAGCTTAAGGACAGTCAGAGAATACCGTGAGCCATGTTCCTAAATCAGGAAGATAAATTCAGAAGGTTAAGGGGGTCAACCAGTCTCAAAAAAATTCAGGCATAGAGAAAAGAAGTGGCAGTTCTGTGTGCTACTCCAGATACTTGCAGGAATGCACTATACACACAAGACTATGAAACCGCTGGGACCAGCACCAAATGGATTTGGGGAGGTTTGAGCCTTCCAGAAGAGCGGGTTTCTCGCTTTTTAAGTTAGAGAGTTCACGCCTGTCTTTCCAGACAGCCTGGGCACTAAAATGAAAGGCTGACCCAAGGCCAGGCAGTGTGTTGAGCCACATTTGCCCTTGGAGAGTTTCAGCAGTGACACTGACCTACGCTTCCACTCATGGGTCTGAACACTCAGTAAACTTAACACGGAAAAAACTTGTTAGGATAACAAGCATAACTTGCCTCAGGGGCCACAGGAACCATCTACACTGGGGAAATGCCAAACCATTATCCTGATTCATAGAATATATGGTGCAACTGAAGTAACAGAGAGCTGCAGACTGTAGATAAATGGTGAAAAACTTAGTTCCATTAAAACTTAGTTCATTTCAGATGACTTTTGGCAATGTCCTTGCTCTTCCTTCCTCTAACTCCTAGTGACGGGCAACGAAGCCCAGTGAAAACTGTGTGGTCACTTAGCAGCTCGCCAGGATGATTTTTCCCTGACACTGGCTGTCAGCCCGTGCACCTGCTCCCAACCACACTGTCCCTCCTCATTACCTAAATCTGTCATTTGGCCCCAACTGCCACGTGCGAGATCGTCTCGCTATCAGCTAAGGCAACGGCTCTGGCAAACCTGCATCGCCACCAGCGAAATAACTGCATCACAGTCCTCATACTCGGTGGCAACACAATGACCTTTGAAGATAATTGTGATAAGAACTCTGTGATAAAAAGCAAGTAGAATGGTAACTTAGGAAGCGATGAGACTAACATGGTAGGCATTAAAATTATCCACACCACACACCAAGTACCCAATCTGCATTAAGCAAGTGTGCAGCTTTGCAGAGGTAGGCTCCAGGATCTCAAAAATCTGGTTTCTGTTTGAAACAAGCAACAAGAACATTTTTTGGCTATCTAGGAGCTTTTTGATACATGCTACAATACTGATATGTACTAATGCAGAGAAAAGAAACCCCATTCTCTTGTACTGGTGCACATTTGGAATAAGACTGCTTCCTGTCATAATAACTTTATTTTGCTTCAGTAGAAAGCAGAATCTAGAAGAATGAATAATAATGAAATAACCTTAGGGCAGTAGTATTTTTAGCAATTTATGGTTCATCTCACTACATTTCTGGCTACTTTTTACAAAGTAAAACTGTAATATGGAGATTCAAGATTTGGCATTAGCAAACAGGTTCTGTGCAAGTTCTTATCTACCTGGAGGACAGCACTGTCCAAGTAACAGTGCATAAAAGGCTTTCCCCTGCCTTTCTTCCCTTTCTCAAGAGCCCATCCCATGTAAGTTACCTGCTAACTGCAAAGCACCTAACGTGAAACAGCTTTGTGGGAAATCATTTGATCCTGGGCAGGACAGTCTCTTACCGACCAAGGCAGAGAGCAGGCACCGCAGTGTAGAATATCTTCCACACACCACACCTACACTGACCTTCCATCCCTCCCAGATACTGTCATGGGTGCAGAGCTGCACACTGCTGAGAGCTGTAACATCCTGGAGAATGGTTGCTACACACTTGCCCTTTCCTTACACAAGTTCACATGTTGCTCCTGGCCATTGCCAGAGACAAAACTGTGGGCTAGACATTTAATGAAATCCAGAACTGCTGGTCTTATGCAACTCCTCTGACATAAGCACCCACCTAGGGAGGTTTTGTAGTGCTGACATTAAAGCTGCAAACCGCCCCAGTCTCTGGAGTTACCTACTTAGAAAATAACTCATTTCAACCTCCAGCAAGTCTTCAGCACCCACACGAGGTGCCTTGGGAAGAAACTTGGGGAAGAGAACATGTTCTTTAAGGGACACCATAGCTGTTACTCAGCTCCAAAATCAAAACTCAAGTGGATTTTTCAATTTTCTTTCCTCCAACACAATGAATATCCTGCCAGTTCTTTCCCTTGAAATAACAATAAAACAGGTTTATATTTAATGACTGATAGACAAAGAGAAGATGGCAAATGTCAGCTGTAGCACAGGAATAAAGCTATAGATGGGATATATGCCTGGAACAATTGAAGAAACGAGAGTGAGGACAGAACCCAGGCAATTCTTTTATGTGTACATGTAATTTGCTTGCATTTCTAACTCTCTCTTGCAACTTTTTTTCAGCACCACTACTTTATGATCCGTGCTCTCCATTCGGGTTTACATGCACCTCTTTACATAGTTTCTCTCTAGGTCAGAGATGCACTTTATACTGAGGTTCCTGCACGCTAATCTTTCTCCTTCTGATCTGGATTCCAGTTTTAACTCATCTTATATGCTGGCTTCACGTGAACATGTAAAAGCTGTAGGAAATTAAGGCCATTATTTTCATCAGTGGTACTGATAACCTGCAATGACAGTTTTTCAGATTTTCTCAGATATTGGCGCAGTTGGTTCATAAGGACACGATAAATGCTATGTCACTATTTTTCATTTGCTATAATCAGTCAGCATCTGAAACAAAACCAAACATACCTTGGATTGGTCTTTTTTTCTTAAAAGGAATAACCAGCACAATGCTAAGCCACAATTAATATCAAGGTTAGGTACAACACCGGCTTGAGCTGAGGAATTGAGCTGAGGAAGGCTAACTAAAGGATGCACAAACGCAGACAGGATTTCCTTGACGCACACACGCCACTGAAGAAAATACTCCCACTTCATAGTGCAGGCAGGCAAAAGCCAGACTTTTTATTTAAGTTTAAAATAACAAATATTCACCTACAATCACAGTATACTGCTTAGTTTATCGCTTCTGCTTTGAATTCTGTGCTTTCATCTCACGTGTCTACATTTCACATTTGTGTACACGCTGCAAAAGTAACTGTATATCATTTAACATCTGTGCATATCCTTTAGAGCTTAAAGTTACACAGAAATTAAAAGAAATTTTCAATTTTAAGGTACCGAAAAAATCAATAAAGTTCCACTGAAAAAAATAGTATAAATGTTTTTTGTAGTACAGTACTCTTAATTATATGTCAGTGTAATTTTAATGCCATAGTTTTCAAATATTGACTGTATAAAGAGAAGACTAGGGGAAAAATTATCTCAAATGCCATTCCTAAGTCTGTTAAACTCCGGTGATTTATGATATATGTACAGTATATAAATATATTTATGTATATATGTACATATATATTGGTTAACATTCATTATAAATAGAACTGTGTTAACTTCAGCAGTATAAAAATAGCCACTTTCCTGGGAACATGCAAACACAATATGCTTTCACCTAATCTATAAAACTCAAAACAACCAAAACCTTTAGCTCTGATTTTCTATAAATATAAATTTCAATTGAAGACTTTCAGCTGATTTAACCATAAAGTAAGTTTTTCCAGTAAAGATATAAAAATCTGTTTGATGCTAGCTATAATTAAGCTCAAACACAGTATATTTTGGGTTTTTTACTTTCAAGTATTTTTCCCACGTGCGCTAAATCTAGACACACTGCATTTTTTTTCTTTTACAGTAAAATATTATTCAGCTCTAAACACTAAAAGCCAAATTACAGGCAATCTGGCATGCTTGCACTGCAGGTAAAAGGCTCTCCTCTACACTATTCCTATATGGGAGGCTGTCTTAATATGGCTATTTGTGCTCCAGATCTTTTGTTCATTGCAAAGCATTATCAAGATTCCCCTATCGTAAGATTCTTAAGGCCCGAAGAGAAAGTACTACAACCACTTAAGTCTCATCTCATGCTCACTGAAACTCACTCTGAGGTCCCTGCATTCAGCACAGTGACTGGTAGCTGGACTAAAACACCTCTCTTATTACAGCTAAAGAGGTTCCAGCTTCAGAAGTTGAGCGAGATCTTGACTTTTTAGTGACTTTTCCCAAGGGGAAAAAAATTCGGTTCCATCTGAACCAAATGTGACATTTTTCCTTTTTTCTTGCCGTGTGAAAAACTGAAAAATTGTTTTGCCCTGAAACATTCCTTTCTCCTCCAAAGTGCTCCGAGTACCAGCTAGAAAAGCAAAAGAAACAGGAGCCATGTTCAAAGGTGATGCTGTTTCTGTTCCTCCTCGTACCCACCAGCTCAGCAGAGCACACGCTGGGCTGGACTGTGGGAGGAACAGCACCGAGTCCTGCTGCTGAACAGATTTCAGCCATCTATTAGGAGAATGCCACAAGCACGACTGTGCCAGTCATATGTGGCATATGCTGATTCCACTCCACGCAGCTAAATACCCACTCCTGCCCATTTCAGAAGACTGAAATGCATCTGTCTTCCTTCCCAACCATCTCATCTCATCTCATCCAGAGCTTGGAATTGCTTTTGCTATCTCTCAGAAAAGTATTTCATACAAAAAACAAACAGCGTGGAAGACTCAAGGCACACTCTCTTCAGGACAACATTTTTCTGGTGATTAGAGGACCTTTTAAGGAAGTAGGAAATTTAAATGTAAATGGCATGGACAAAGGAGGGACTTGTTTTTTCCTTCCTAGAATTATTCTTTGCACCTGCAAGTTAGTGGGTAACAGAGGGATGACCCAGATATTCCCCCGTCCACCACATCCAGAGATACTGCTCTGAAAATGTTTTCCAGATTAAGATGCTAGCTATTGGATTAAAACTATGACTGTCAAAAGTGCACATCCCAAAATCTGCTGTCAACCAGTTGCAAGATGGGGCGTGCAACTCAAATGAGCCGGATGTCAGTAAAGGCCTAGTCTCCTAAAGATGTTCAACAAAGTTGCTTGTGCAAGCCTTTCTCTCTGGCATCTCTGAAAGTGGTACGTCTAAATCCTTATCCCTCAACCAAAATGGCCTTATGTTCCCAGCCACATGTAACATTTGTTCCCTTTTCCCAGGGTGGCTCCCACATTTTCCCCAAAAGTCTTTTCTATGTCAGAAGTGATGAATCCTTGTTAAAGTAGCACAGTCTTCCAGCTTTTATATTTTGAGAAAAAAAATATGAGGCTTTCTATTTCTTATGGTAAGTAGCATAAATGCACCAAAACATGGGTATGGATACCCATGTATTAATTGTTTAGAGAGCTGTCATTGGAAGTTGGGGACTGGGAATTCACAAAAGGCTCGTTTGCCTTCTGATCGTCCTTCATGGAGGCTGCTTGGTCTGAGATGGAAGAGAAGGAGAGCTGGTCATGTTCCATTATATGCACTTGGTCCTCTTCCTTGTCCTTCTTCACGTAAAACAACTTCCTAAACTTTTTGAGCTCATGGAGTTCACAGAAAGTCTCAAGAACCACCAGCATTGCGATAAGGCCCATCAACAGATAACCTGAGTGAAAAAAAAAATTAAAAATTAATTATTAGCAAACCAAGTAGGGCTGGAACAGTTTTGAGCCTCTGATTTTTCTCAGCCCTGTCATCTCTGACCAGCATGTTAATTTTCTTTATGGCATAATTTCAGAGCTTTGGACTGTGATATCCTTGTTTTTTTCCTTTTTAATTCTACAACCAACAAGACCCCACATAAACAGAAAAAGTAATACTACTGGCTTCAATTCTGTTACAACTGTACAAGAAAAAAACGTGTAAAGGTATTAAAGGAAACAGAATACTAAGATTTACCACATGCACACTCCCCTACTTACTTATGACTTTCATGATTAAGTGCCCTTCGAAAGACTTTGATCAAAAGATCGAAAACAAAATTTCCACAAAATTCCCACAATATTCCTACATATTACAAGTAAAAATATGGGAACTAATTATGGTCATTGGTTATTTCTATCAGTTCAGCAGGACAAATCACTTACTATTTAATGAAAACTTCGGAATTATTTTCCTCTAAAACTATTAGACATACAACACCCTGAAATACCTGGAAAAACAAAGCAACTAGAAACGTGTACAAACCCAATAAAACCAAAATGAAAAATTACTGTAAAATTACTCCTGGAATTTGAAAAACCTGACATAGTTACTCTATCTTTTGGGGATATCTGCAATGTTTTACTAAGGTACACAGATTACCCAAAACTTGGAAAAGTTATTTAAAATATATTACCAATGACTTTAGCTATGTACTGACTGAGTTATTTTTAGAGGTAATGGTCAGCTCTGACAGACTTAGACTTTTGGAAATGGAGATCCCTATGACCAGCAGCACACTGCTCTTTTTTTTTTTTCCTCTCCAAACATACACATGTATAGTTTAAAGGAAGGTGTTAAAAAGAATATTTATTAATCTCAGTGTTTCATTAGATCCCTACTTCTGACCATTACAATTCAATGAGGAGCATGACTACTTAATTATTTTATCATTTCAGTGAAGTAAATCAAGGAGAAGCCAAGTATATAACTACTAGCAGAACGCACTCGTCCAAGGGCTGAACATTAAATGTGCTGAAAAATCAACACAGATTAATGATTTTAATTTCCATATGGTCACTGTTCTGTTGCCTAAAGGCATAAATATTTCACCTGTAGTTACAGATTATTCACTGGCAGTAACACTTTCCTTTTCCTTCCAGGAGTACCATTAATCAATTTTTTAATACCGGATACTGCTCTAAATCAGCACTGAAGCTAAAATTTATGAATTGTTTTTAAGCTTTATATCATAACATCAAATGGGAGCTATGCATTAACAGAAGGATGAACTGACAAAGCTACATCAATTGAAAAGCATCTATAAATCTAAACTGAGAATTTGTAATTATCTCTGAAACTCAGTCCAGTTGATTGCCACTTGATTTAGAACAGGACTTATGTTCTCCCAAAAATTCCTGAAAAGCCTATAGTACTCATTAAGCATTTTCTGATGTAGACGTCCAAAGTATCTTACAGAAAATTTAGGTTCAGGAGAAAACATTTTATTTGGTTCCTCGAATTGGTCACATGAAAGGAGAAAGAGTAATTTAAAAGTTATAACCTTAAAACCTATTGAAATGAGATACTCTAAGGTCATAACTTTGCCTAAAAGCTACTTCTTCCTTTTAGTATTTCCTTTAGTATTTCCTGCAAATTATTTCCTAATTGCTCTACAGCTTGAAAAAGCTTTAATCTGAGCCATAATGTTTTCTTCAGATTTTGAGTTTCCAGAACAGCAAGACTGTAACAAGGCCTTTGCCATGTGTGACTTTCCATTCACTTCATCATTTAGCATCCCCAAATCAACTCTGCAGATCAGCAAGTTAATAATTAAAAGCTACCATTCGTAAGATAAACATGACAGGGAGAAGAGGAAATCTGCAATGGCAAGAGGCCTAGCAGGATAATAAAACAAAGTGTTCTGTCGGCTAGTTCAAGGCCCTGCTTCAAGGAATGAGAAAACCTCTCTTCTCAAGTAAAACACAAAACCAAGTTAACAGACGCTTTGCCTACATTATGATTGCTGGATCATGCAGAGAAGCACAGTCAAATGCAGACCAGCCTAAGAAATGGACCTGACAGGAAAGGTTTGCTTTGGCTGTTCAGATCTTTTAACTGGTGCCTCTGATGACCCAAAGACAGCTCAGACTGAAGCTGTATCAGAAACTGCAATGCTTCAAAACACTGTCGCTGGAAAATACTGCCCTCAGCATACATGTACTCAGAACACCAACACAAAGGTAATTTTCTTAGCTTCACTTTCTTAGAATCACTGATCACCATGATTTCTTCAGCGTCAAATACAATGAAACAATTCAAATTTAGCATTCATGGTCTTGCTTTGCTATCAGCTCGGTCTACTTGTCTGTCTTTGACAGCTGGTACGTACCAGTGCCAGCTTCAGCTGCCTTATGTTACAACTGGAGTCAAAAACTTTGCTATTCTGCCTCATTTTCCACTGCTTCTTGATTCATCTCTGTCCACCTGTCATCTCACCTTACGAGATGACCTTAGGTTACATGGATCATCTTCTTGGATCAGCGATGCACTGAAATGGTAGCCCCCAAGATGTTCTTAACCATTTTCGTAACAGTAATGTGAGCTTTTTTTCTCTACTATTAATAAGAGAGTAAGTAGCTATGGTTAGAATAATGGAATTCTAGTTTTAGCTTTTTCTTTCTTAACTAAGAAAACTGACCTTACTTAACAGTTTCCTCTTTACAGAGCTACCTAAATTGATGGCCAGTTTGCTAGCTGACAGTTCACAAAAGATCATTCTTCACAGAATGGAGAGGAGAAGTCTGATTGTCAGTTCGATGTTGATTTTTTTTTAAAATATAAAACACCTTTTACTTAGCTGGTTAGTTTGACACTTACATGTAATTCCAATTTTATACAGCTCTCGGAATTTTTGATTGTAGCCTTCTCCTGGCACATAGTCTCCGAGACCAATGGTGCTCAGGGAAATGAAGCAAAAATAAAAAGACTCCAAAAAATTCCAGTCATCTTCCAGGACAGAAAATATTGCTGCTGGGATTAAGAAGAAGCAGGAGACAGTGATGAAGCCAAGGACCATGGCATGGATGATTGCAACGACCTGCTTGGAGAAGCCCCAGCGAATGTGGAAGTACAGCACAGGCCGCCTGGTGACGTACACAATGATGCGCTGCACCACCGCCGTCAGGAACAGCAGCGTGAACGGGATCCCGATGACTGAGTAGATGATGCAGAAGGCCTTTCCTCCATCAGATAAAGGCACTGTGTGTCCATAACCTGGAACAAGGCAGAGGAGGCATGGGTTAAGTTAAAGCTAGGAGCTCAGGTACCAGTCTGATACTAGCTATACTGAGAAAAGAATAAGCTGCACTATCGCTAATTCTGAATTCTGCTACTCTTGAAAAATGCTGTTCAAAGGTCTGTTTTAAGCAGGCAAACAAAACTCAGTACTAGCCATGAGCAAGTAAACCCAAATATTTTTATATTTCAAAATCATCATTGTATAAATGCTTATTTTGGAATAGGAAGAAAGGCCTAGTCAGGAGTGGAAGCTTATGCCAGGAAATTTGTATTTGATTCTGGGTTTTCCTGCTGAAGTTTTTATTTAGTTTTAAAAAGTGATGTAACTTCTTCTACTCACCCTGTAAACTGGGATAATACATACTTCAGAAAAACGTTCCCACATCTACTTTTTGTAGCAAGACACTCTTAACACCTTTTGTGAAAATCAATTATATTACATAGAAGTACTATAATCAACATTCCAAACTATCTAATTCCACGCTATTTTTAGAAATCATCTATCAAAGGTATCTAAAAGCAGAACAAACATTTTTCACAGCAAAACTCCAAGGATCTAGCCACTGTGACTAGATTTTTGCCTTGCCATTTACACACCAGGAGGATCAACAGCGATGCATTCAGAGTACAGGAATGGATCCCCTGGTGTAGGGGCTGATCACAGCCAGCAATCCCAATGTCAAAAACCTGTGCGATTGTACTTGGACCCAGTGCAAGCGGCTACGCTGCCAAAGCACACTTTGACAGACAGCACTTGGTTCTAAGTATGTCAGCACAGAAAGGAACAGTAAATCCAGCATAAACCAGGAATGCTATCTTCTGTTTGCCAACCAAAAAGAAAAGAAAAGAGTATTTTGTTTTCATTGCAGCAAGGAAAAGGAAATCTCCTGAAATTTAGTCTGGGCAGCCTTGACACTGATATCAAACCAAGCAAGTGCAGACAGGCCCTACTAATTCTGCAGCCCCAGATCAGCCAGATCATTTGGGTTGTATTACTGCTGTACAGCAAGGCATTTTCCAGAGCTACTGCAACTAGCTATCCTGAGCAGTCCAGGCAGAACACACAGTGAATTCAGGGTTATGCTGCTTCTGATTTCTGAACTGGACTCATTCTGCAACTCCCCAGTCTGCCCAACGCAGCACTAGATCGGGCAGACATTCCATGAGGCCTCCTGGGAACCCTCTGTCTGCTTTCCTGTGAAACTGTCTGCTCTGCAAGTCCATTCAAGTTTTATATGAACACAAGAGATTTCTTCTCTACTTTGATGGATTTAATAATAGAATCATTGCTTTTTATGTTTTCCAGAGGAGTAAATAAAAAGTAACATCTCCTTTTCTTAAGATGCATAGAGACACTTCCAGACAATGAGAGGCAGGCAAAACATCTTATCACTATAATGTACAAAGTCTTGTAGAAGAAACACATGAGGTGTAATTTCTCTGTGCTAGCTAACCCAACAGGAAATTTCAGTTGTACTTGAATTTTAATGATATTATGAATAATTTACCCAAGCTCACTCTTCTGAGCCCTGGAAAATCGTATTAATTAATGGCTTTTATTCCTGCTTACCTTCTGTTTGCTTTATCCGCTTTGAGATAAGAGGATCAGAACTCCACAGAGCAGTTCAATCAGATTTATGAACTTGTAGAGAAGTGTTCTACTCTGTGCCTAATAATGCTGGAGATTTGACTGGCATTTCTAACACCAAGCTGACAGTTTCTTGGCCCTGTCTCTCAGAACCCTTGGATCTTGCATCCACCAGGGCATATCCCATCACTTCGTACATGAAACTATGACTGAGCATGACTTAACATTTTATCCACACTCATTTTCAAGTGACACTTTACTGCCTAGTTGCCCTGGGGCTCTTCCATCATCCTTACTGCCTTAATGAATGTTATATCTTTGGTAAACTTTCCTCTTCCAGGTCATTTAGGAATAAGTCGAACAGCACAAGCCCAGCACAGATCTACAAGTAACACCACTTGTGACATTCTCTAAGGGAATGAACTAACCATTCCTTCAAGAACTAACCATTTCTCCTACTCTGTTTGCTATCTTTCCACATCTCACATCCATCCAGACCAGTCTCAGTTAATTTGTTTTCCTGAAAATATTTTGTGAGATAATCAACTGCAAGTTTGGCAGAGAAGAGTGTTCTGAGTATATCACAGGGTATTTAAAACTGATCCACGTGACACAATCACAAAAAAAGGCAGCTGCACTTCTCCATCACATCCAGGTGTCTTCAGCAAAGCAGAGCTATGGGTATCTTATTTGAGTAAGCTGCAGATCAGACCTCATTTGGAATAATCTACTTCATTCTGTATATCCATGCTTAAAGAATGCAAGCACATTGGAAGAAGAGCAGAAAAAGGTTATCAAAACCAGCACAAGAATAGAGACTTTTTATGAAAGGAAGATAAAAGGGTTGACTTCCTTGGCACAACTGAATGGAGGTTGAAAAATGATAGAGTATCTCCTAGTTAATGCATCAGCATACAAGTATCAGCAAAAATAAATGCTTTAGATGAATAGTAAAAGTGCCACAAAAAAAAAAGCTTTGATATAACATGAATACATTTCTAGTCTAGAAATTAGAAAAAGGTTCTTAAGCTTCAGAGAAGAGTTTTAGAGCAGCCATCCACTTCCAGAACTGGGGAAAAAAGCCCCAAACATGTAGGTTAAAATGGAGCCTGATGAACTTCATGGATGGTGCAGGAACACCCAGCTACACATGACAAGCAGAAATTGAGCTTGCAGACCTAGAAAGTCCCTTGCAAACTCCTGGTTCCTAAATTAACATACGTTCGCACGGTACAATGAATCCAAGCTTTCATTAATTTGAACACAAACATCTGTAGCGTGCATACAAATAACAATATCTGACACATTTGTCAGATCATTACGCACAGAGCAGCTTGATGGTGGTTTAATTCCAGCCTCCGTGCTGACCCAGGCAGCAATAAGCTCATTTCTTGGATCGGACAAGGGATTCTGTTACTTCTCTGATACTTCTCTCAGGATTCCTTCTGAAGGACAGAAGTTACTGCACTACACAGTATGCACCTAAGCTCAGAGGAAGTGAGTCTGGAAGAACACTCAGCTCTCCAGCTCCTACCAATTACAGGAACTATCATACTAAAGAGCATCGACAGTTTCAGACTGAGGAGAGAATATACTCTCAACCAACAGCAGTAAGATGATATCTAAAAGCAATGTATGAGTGATCAGTGTCTGGGAAAGAGAGGCACTGCTAGTGAATGATTATATGGAAAATCTTGAGCTGAAACAGTCACAATTTATGAGGCTATGGCAAGTGGGGAAGAAAAGGATTCCTATTTTTTACCAGTATGCAAAAGCATTTATGTAACTTTTCTTGACAACGCCTATAATCTTAGTTATCACTGTACGAAAGTCATTAAAACACCCCAAACCAACACAGCCATACTTTAAAAGAGAGGAAATTATGGTTCAAAGGCACAAGATACTTCATTATCTCCTTTCAGACGCTGGTGATCTATTGCCTCCCATCGCTGCTCCTGCACCTGTTTGTACTTCTTTGTACTGTGTCTTCTTCAGGGAGGTGTGTGTGCCCATTCGCCTTTTTCAGTGGAAACCACCATGATCAGAAGCATTACAGCTGCAACCCTAAAGTATTATTTTTGCTATGAGAAAAGGATGCTCACTAAAAGGGGATTACTTATGAAGACTTTTTTTTATTCTATCAAGGACACCTGCTATGGGTGACCAGAATTAAACCATCAGTGCAGCACATCTGATAACTGTGTTACTGATTATGAAGAAAAACAAGATTTATTGAATACTGTATTTTCATATTGCATAATGAAAATATCAGGTAACAATCATCCATTTAAAAGCACTGACCTTTGAAAAATCAAACCCTCAGATAACTTGACCAAGTACTGCTACTCCCAGTGACAGTAGAGATAAAGGATATTACTCACAAATAATCCCTTCCATTGCCTATTCATAGTTTAGAGGTGCTATTCCTTCAAAAAAAGAAATAATGGAAAAGAATGCATTCAAGACCAGCAGAATTTGCTAAATGGAGTAAGATCAATGATCCAGCTATCTCAATGCCTTGAGATAGACCATACTGGACTGATTACACAAAGAGTAAAACCCCACAAGACGTTGACAGTTGTGTTTCAGTTCTGTTCGCACGCAACGTTTTTTTCCTTAAAAGTCATTTACTCTCTTATGACTTGGAGGATTTCTACTATTATATGCTTATATAAATCCGTTCTGATGTAATTCTAAATGTTGTCACAAAAGTGACAACATACAAAAGTGTTTATTTTTAGAAATCATTTAAAATACTTAAATCTTTTTACATTTACTTTGGTGCTGAGTTATACAGGTCTATGATGTGTTCAGTAAAAAAATTTCCACTTGCTGTACTTCAAGTTAGTCTTCTGCTCTTACATCTTTCTAAAAAGGCTCAGTCACGACTTTTCTACACTTCTCAGTGGGCTGTATCCCTCTTGTGCAAGTTCCTCTTTCAGTTATTTTCTCTTCTGTCTTACCCGTGACTAATTGTTCCTGTAGATAAATACACAGAATTGGCCATTATATTCCAGGTAAGATATATTTTCTCCCTCCATATTTATATACATCATCACACTTTTTTTTCCAGAGTCTCTAGGGAGCTTCCGACAACGTCCAATTCATAACAGCCTGTGTCAAACCCAGCACTGCCTATGAGCATTTCACACTTTTCCGTCCTCTGTTAGCTTGGCACTTGTTGGGACTGGGTGTTTACTCCTTTCATCCTTCTCAAACACTGCTTTGACCAATTTAAGCAGGTGTGTATCATCACTGCTTTGTCTCTTCATAGTTCAGTCCCTCCTGTAACTCATTACTGAGTTCTCTGTGTTAAGAGGCAGCGGCTGCCTTACAGGTCTTTCAGGACCCTGAATCGAGCATTTAGTGCCAGAGTGCAGAGGTGCCACAGTTGTGTAGTAATAACCCAGCGTAGACTTCCACACGAGTCCCTAGATGATGCCCCAAGGAGGGGATGTTTGAATGGTGGAGGTGAATCTGACATCAAGTGAGGCAAGTAACAGGCAAACAGCAGTGCTACAGCCCTCGGGAAGCTTCCTCCAGCCAGCTTCTCCCAGGCTCTGGTGATGAAGCCCAGCAAGTGTGTACCAGGCGGCAGCACTGCCTCTCTCTCTCTCTCTCTCACCCCTCTGTTACACTCCCAGAGCATCAGCTGTCCATGCCTGCTCTCTTAGGCTGCTCACATGAATGGGGGACACCGTCCACAGCATAAAAGCTCACTTCTCTCCCCTCATGAATTATATCATCAGTGGTTTTGTGTTGTCTGTTTTCTTCTGCCAGGTGCTCTTCTCCTTTTCTTCTACTACATGTTTTGTCAAGCCACAGCTCCCTCTGGCCCCAGGTGATCGGCTGCAACTGCACCAGCCCTGGGTAGCACCACTGAGTTTCTCAGGGTGTGGAGAGGGTTATGTTCAGCACATCCAGCGTCCTCCCCAACACACCCATTAAGATGGCAGAATTACACTGCGCAATGTGGCAGCATAACACGACAACTGTGCTCATCCCTTTGCTGGTCTGAGTCAGTGTCCTTGAAGAGAAGTCAGACCTTTAAGTCAGCTCATAATCTCAAAATGCCCCACTAAATTAAGTACATCATGTACTACATATTTTTAAGTTATGCAAAAATCTTTAATTCATCCCAAGCATAACATGACTCACTGGAGTATGATGAAGATGGTCAATGATAATATTTACATAATTTCTAGACTTTTATTTTTATAAGCCTTTGACATTTTCCACTATGTTTAGCAGTGAAATACATCCTTCTTCATAACTGGTCTATTATCTTTCAAGGTAAAAAGGAAATGTCAGGTGATGGTAGATCTGTGTGCTAAGAGAGATCACTTTGGTTGCTGCTATGCTCTTCCTTGCAATAGAAAAGAATAGTTTGAGACCTAGTTCTATGAAAAAAGATTTATTTCACTGTTAAACACTTTGGAAAAGTTCCCCAACACAGCTTTGCTACACAAATCAGAGAACTCTGATTTCCAGCCAGGCTGAGATACACTACCCTATACTGCAGAAAGGAGGAGGAAACATTCCACTATGACAGGCATTTTTAAGCAGAGGAAATCCATTTGGAAATTACATTTTGCTACCTCCTCAGCTGAGTTAATGGAACTGATTTTGTGTGCATTAGAAGAGGGAAGAGGAAGAGGTGCGGTAAACTAAATTGATGAAATAATCTGTTTAAAGAAAAAAAAAGAGAGGGGAAACGACGATATTTGTTTGAAACCTAGTTCATTTCACTAATAAAAGCTTACTATGCAGCCCTCAAAGACTTGCACTGGCACAATTAGAGACGTGATGAAGGGTGTGGCAGAAACATCTTAAACCAGTTTTGCCACTGAAGAAAATATTCATTAGGTTCTTTCTCACACAGCACCAGTAAAGGTGATTTAACAGTGATTTAGACTTCAAGCTGACGTGATTTAGTACGGTGCTGAGCCAGCTCTCCTCAATAATAATATACCCCTCAAACCTCACTAGAATAAAAGTAGTAAAACAATACTTAAATTAATTTAACCATGAAGATTACATCTTCTTCATAGCAATATCTCACCTAATCACTTCTCAGAAGAGAATGGGTTTGTTTTGCCAATTTCTAGAGTCAAGGGGCTACTTCCAAAAGTACCAACCAACCAACACTCCGAAGAGAGTCCAACACACTGATTTACGTGCATCTCCTAATGGTACGCAGTTTTGATTCCTTCCAAGCCTGTTCTTTGCTGCCACTAGTTATCAAAGCCAAAGACTGCTAATTCCTCAGAATCAATGTCCTGCCAGGTAGGTTTGGACTTGCCCTGGAAAGGATCGTTTTCATATAATCAGCTCACAAATGTCACCTGCTGCACCAAGAAAAGCTGAAATGGCTTTTAACATAGTCAGTTTAGTAATAAATACTAAATAATAAATAAATACTTGTATGAGTAATTTGGCTTACTGTCAGAAATATCTGAACCAAAGAAACAAGGCATGGATATATTCACTTCTATGGTCAAAGCCAGTTTCAAAATCAGTTTCTACCAGAACAGCTGTATGTCAGAACATTTGTACCTTGCAAAACATACAAAATCTGCCTTGTATGTTCCTGCACAGGAAGCAATACTTCACCTGCCCAAAGAAACTGCATCCACAGCTGCTGGGAAAAGGGGATGCTAATGAATCAAACTGGGGGAAATGTTTGTACGAGGACAAGGGATACTTTCACACTTTATTCATATTTATGTGAAGAAGAACAGCTTGCTTTATGGTCTTATATTTGGTATTGTTGAAACTGCCCAAGGATCTGTACCAGTGCTAGCAAAACACTGACGTTCACTGCCTGGTCTTATAAATTCTGAGTAAGCTTAAATAACCGGTGCGAAAGTGGGTTTAATGTGTACGGACGTGCAACACATCCTCATTCAGAAATCGTGGTGATCAGTAATTAAAAAAAAAATCCAACATATTACGCTGGTAGCAGAAGCAGTAATGCTTCCATTTTCCTATTGAGTATGTTCTTAGTCCTCTAAAAAGCCTTCCTACAATAAGCCCATCCCAACTCTGTCTTCTCTGGGAGTCCTACATGAAGAGGCAGCAAAGGCTCTTATTAACTGGGACCTTTGAACAGAGTGGCACTTCTGGTGGAAAATAATTACCCATATAAAAATACATTAAAAATGTAGCATTTAACAAATAATTTGTGTATATATTATTTTAAAATAAATGTAATAAGCCCTTAGAACTTAACATATAAATATTTAAAACTAAACGAAAACTAATGTGAAAGTGTTCTATGTATCCCATAATAATTATCATTACTGTTTATACAGTTTATACAGTTATTTCACACTTATTGCGCTACCAAAGCAGAATAAAAATATTTCCTTGCCCTCAAAATGTCCAGCTTAAGTAAAAAATACAAGCCATTCAGTGAACATGAATGGAAAGGTGGAAAAGAATGATCTGACAGGGGCAGTGTGCAACACAGCAGCATCCATACGACACCTGCAACATCACTCCCTAACCTACCCTTTCAGTATTGATACACAACGATGAGCTCCC
Source organism: Rhagologus leucostigma (assembly GCA_013397725.1). NCBI lineage: Eukaryota > Metazoa > Chordata > Aves > Passeriformes > Rhagologus > Rhagologus leucostigma. The sequence continues at coordinate 1,958,740 of VZTD01000299.1, forward strand.
CACAAAACCTCTCTTCTGCAGGCTCAACAGCACCAGTCTCTCCCAACCCTCACAGGAGAGATGCTCCAGTCCCTTCATCCCCTTAGTAGCTCTTGGATGAACTCTCTCCAATAGCTCCACAGTTGTTTTTTTTTTTGCACTGGGAGTGCAGAACTGGAGCCAGCACTCCAGGTGTGGCCTCACCAGTGCTGAGTAGAGGGGAAGAATCATCTCCCTCAGCCTGCTGGCAGCACTCGCAGTTGAGCCTAGCACACCATCAGCCCTCTCTGCCGCCTGGGCATGCTGCTGGCTCTCCTTCAGCCATCAATTATGCAAGGGAAACTGAAAGTGCATTAAGACTTTTCAAATGAGTCAAACAAGTAGGATCAGAGTAAAGCCATACATTGTGTATCTATTAATTTTCTTAACTAGAGAAAAATTACAGACTCATTTATTTACAATAAGAAGTCCTGTATCTTTTTTGCTATTGTAAGACCATTCACATTTTTCTAGAGAGATACAGGCTGTCCCCTTCTGCAGCTTAGTGTTCCTGTGAACTCTCAACTTCCAAAAAACATTTCATAATTCCAAAATTATGGCACAGAAATTCTTACATTATTTATGTTTACCATTAACCAATTTCCACGACCTCCAGGGAATATTTTCTTCTTAGCTAGGAAATGCGTTAAGATGGTTATTGCCTTTGTTCCAACTCAGCTACAGATGCTGGAGAATTAGCTGTTCAGGGAGAAATTTCTGCACCCTGTAATCTATTAAGGTTACTGTGCACCTTTGTATATAAACATATACAGGTATAGAAGGTGGAAATATTGATGTTGTGGCCTGGGCATGTCTTTCCAATTCCACATTTTTTCTGTACCAATAATGCAGGAGAAGAAACTGTTCTCACCTTAAATATTCAGGACAAGTGACAATAAAGCAAAAATAACTTTTAATTTATTTCTTTAAATTCTGACATACTTTCATATAAATGACTGTGAATTATTATTATAAGTTTCTGTCATGTAGAGATTAAAATACAAACATGACTTTTAAACCAGACAAAACCTCACATTCTTGAAGACTGATGAAAACTAGCTCTGCTCTGCTTCACCTGTTAGCTGCTCTCATGATCCACAAATACTAATATAAAAATGCAAGCTAAAGACATTTTTCAATCAAATTCGAGCAGAAAAACATTAAGTAGCACAAATACCTTGTCATTTCAATAAGCAAGAGAAAAGCTGCAGTCAGCGCAGGAGGATCCCTGGACACTACCTATTTATAGATGGTCATTTACTATTCAAAACATGATCGTTTTTGATACTCTTCACATACCACCAATGCAGCAGGACAAACTGCAAGATGCCACAACGAAGAAAATGTTTTTGTGTTGGGCTTGTGAGCAAAACTTTAAAACATGAAAATAGTTTGGTTGCAACAGGAGCTTAGATCTTATATCTGAATGTCATGAAAAAAAGCAGTATTTGATCATATTACATAAGGGACCAGGTACCTGCCAATTCCTGCCCAAAATCAATTATTCTGACCATTGGAATGCAAAGTATAGCCACGGGAAAAAAATAAATGGAATAAAAAGAATGGCATGGTCACCTTGTTTACATTAGCATTATAGCACAATAAGTGTTGATCCATAGTGTGGAATACTTGGTAGCATGTACCTGAATCCAAGATTATGTTTAGGGAAGCCAGGGTTTGCTTCAGATTTGCTCTACTCTGTTCACAAAGACTGGATGCCCAGTAATAGCTGAGGTACTCTCCACTGCTTCAGGTTGTTTAATTGGAAAGAAGTCCAGTCTACATGCTCCAAAACTGCTCCACAAGTATGAACCAAAGCAGGAAGGCAGAATGATCTGTGCACTCGTGATCTGAAACCCAACACAACTACAGGGCCAAGAAATCTGGCAGACTTCTGCTGCCTTCAGATTTCGAAGTTGAATTCAGTGCTTTCCTAGCATGAGCTCCTTCACTGGTATTCCACAGCAGAGCTGTGTCAGACTGGCTTAATATCACAGCTCCCCATACTTCCCTGATGGGATCCAGATTTTTGGAAAGAAAAACTTTCACTTCTCATTTCTGAATTGCCATTGCAGCTCAATAAGATGAATGACAACAGCATTAAAAGTCTGTGAGGCTACCTGAACCTCAGGTCACTTGACAATGTACAAGGATGCTCTATTAATTGAAGGGAAACTAAATATAACTCTGAGCCAAACCAGACAAATGCTAGTATCTCCTAATTCTGATGACCGTATTCTACATTTCCTGTCATCAGAAAGATCATCCATGTCTCTCTCACACCATCATGCAAGGCAAGGCACACCTACAGTCTGATAGGAATTCCAAATGGCAGCAAGCAGTCACATTTTGTGCATTTACAGTCACTGCTGTTTTAGACTGTATTTACCCAGAGCAAGTGAGTAAATGAAAAACATTACAACCCTACAGCAGTGATGCTGACAATGAAGTCATCCTCACATCAGCAGTTAAGATGTGGGGGGTGTGTACAAGGAAGTACTTGTTACTAGAGCAGCACAACAACAGATGGAATCCACTGCACAGGAACTAAATTCAGACGTAAGATTAAGTACAGAAATCAGGATCTCCCCCCCCCACATCCGAGATGATTATTATGAGTGCATGGTGCAATATTATCTCTTCTCAACAAAAGCATCAGAGGGAAACACAGCTCAAAAGATAGTAACTTTAACTTGAAAACGATAGCATTCCTTCCTGCTGCCACCCGACACCGGATCTTGCTAATCCTGCCTGGATAGATAATGTGTGACCGAAACAGGTATTATCAACCCATGGGAACTGTTACACCCTTCCAGCAGAGTCTACATGAAAACACACATTCCTTGCCACCAGAAAGACACCTACCATGTGTGACACAGGGTGGCAGGGCTCTAGGTGAGGTATATTCACCATTCCAGGGCTAGTAAATATTCCTTTATAAAGAATGTGTTCCCTGCAGGAAGAGTTTATGTTCTCCAGGCACTCAGACAGCAGGCAAAGCTTTCCCACTTACCCTGCAAGACCAGATTTTTTCAAACGCTGCCTGTCAGCTACATGGCTCCTATCAGACTGACTGCTGAGAAACTCCTTTTTCTTGGGACATGCTAAACTTCCAGCCTGTTATACAGTCTGTGTGGGCTGGACCCATACTCTCCCACAGCACCTTGCCAACTTCAGTCATGCTTTTCGGATGTATCATTAAAGACTTCCTGTCCTCTGTGTGCTTCACAGTGCTCCAGGGCAGGAGCAGAGACTAAACGCTGAGTGACTTCAGTAGGCAGAGGTCTGCTAAATCTCTGTGCCAAAGCATTCAGGCCTTACTTCTATCACAAATGATAGTCAAGAGGTGTGCATGAATTTCTTTGTTTGCCCTTTGGGTTTGTGTTTGTTCTTGTTTTGTTAAAAGGTAACAGCACTTTTTTTTTTTTAAGTCTGAAGTCTTTATACTGGAAATTGGTTCCTCTTAGTGTCATCCTGGATTTAAGATTCGTTAAGGGTTTAACTGCAATCAAACCAGGATCCATCTGGTGTTGGGCTATTTTTCCCCCACAGAGCTCCCAATAACAGCACATTTCTAGAAATACCTATCCAAAACACAAACATCACATCTTTAGATCTGCCTCTAGCAAAGATTTAGCATAAATAAAAAAACTCTTACCTTGTTTCAACAGTTATTTTCTGTTATCTCAGATTCATTTTCTGATACAGAAAGAAGTAAAAATTACAAAAGTCTGTTGAATAAAACTCTACCAACAGGTCAAAAGCTAGGTGAGACTTCCTGAGGGCTCCTCTGAGAATTCAGCCAGGAAAATTCCAATTATTCTTTTATTGGTTTACTTGCCCGCTAGGCAACAGATGGTCAGAAACCTGTATCAAAGTAGGGGCTCCAACAGATTACTTTATTATGAAGGGTTCCTAATAGAACAAACTACGTAAGTCTCAGAAACTTAGATTTGATAAAAGAGAAATATGAATGAGTTTTATTAGGAAAGTTTTACTTATAGTTCTCTGAAGCATTAGAAAACAAGATGAGGTTTTTGCACTGGAATGTTCAGCAACGTGTGCAACAGCATTCCCATAATAATGTATTTGTAAAGCACTGATCATCAAGATTAACAAGCAATCAAAGAAACAGGTTCTTTAAAAACCTGCCTAAGAACTTCAACACCAACTTCAAGGTATCAAAAGGGGTTGTTGTGGTTTAACCCCAGATGGCAATTAAGGACCATATGGCTGTTTGCTCACTCCTCCCTCATGATGCGGAGGAGAATTAGAAACAAAAAGTAAAACTTATGGGTTGAGATAATAAAAGTTAGTAACTGAAACAAAGTAAAATACAATAATAATTAAAATAATAACAACAACAATAATAATGAAAAAGAGAATGAAAGGAATAAAACCCAAGACAAGACAGGAGATGCACACACAATTACTCATCACCTGCTGACTGATGTCCACCCCATCCCTATGCAGCAATTGGCCTCTACCAGCCAACTTCCCCCAGTTCATACAGTGGGGGCATGATATTCTGTGCTATGGAATATCCCTTTGGCCAGTTTAGGCCAGGTGTCCTGGCCATGAGCCCTCACAGCTTCTTGTGCACCTGCTCCCTGGCAGATCACAGGAAACTGAAAAGTCCTTGACTTGAGGTAAACACTAGTGAGCTACAACTAAAATTTCAGTGTGTTATCAACATTATCCTCATACTCAATACAGAACAGAGCACTGTACCAGCTACTAAGAAGAAAATAAACTCTATCCCAGCTGAAACCAGGGCAGGGTACAAACCTTTCTAGTTCTTCCTCAGATTCGCATCCTGAAATATTCAAAGTAGGAAAAAAAAACCTAAACATGGACAGTGTTTTGGCAGAGAAAAAGTGTCATTATTCGTGGGAGCCAGTGAAAGGGACAGATCCCGAAAGAGCTCCCCAGGTTAAAGTGACTAAAAAGGCCTCCCCCAGGATGCCCTGTTCTGTTATGAAAATGTATCCCAGTTCTGCTTCCCCAGTTGGCCTCCCCACCCCCCTATACCTTATCTGCTCCTTTGTAAAGTTCTCCCTTCCCCACTCTCCCGTTGGACCTTGCTCCCTGCCACTCACNTATTTACTAGACTTAGCCAGTAGCAGCTTGTCCACGATACTGATCTTCTCATTTCTCATGCTTATTTGGTAAAAAAACAAGATGAGACTTTCACCTTGACTGCAGCATAAAAGTGGTGTATCTCACACAATAAATTTTACACATCCAGATTTTGCCTTTAACTGCAGCAGTCTGCACCTATGGAAAAACTCCTTCTAGCAGCTAAGACACATTTAGCATCTAACTGGCAGTGAAGCTCAGAGGACACACACTTTCTGAAGAGACTGATAGAAGATGGAGCTTTTTCTTACCAGAAGTCTGGAACCATGGATTCATTTCATGCTTCAACTTTGTCTTTTCACAGCCCCTAATTTTCATGTAACAGGTTTTAAAGTTCTATCAATTACTTCAGCTTTCCACCACTCGAAAGCCCTTGTGTATGCACGGTAAACCACAGGGATGTGCCAGCTGCCACTGCTGAACCCAGCACCTGTGCACTGTGGTGCTCTGCTTGAAGCCTGGTACAGTTCACTGGAAAAGAGATTTCTAAAAATTTATAATTCACACCTGTTACCATCCCAAATGCACCCTGGGATGCATCAAAAGCTTTGAATGTGTTGCAGTGGCACTTACTGAAGTGTTTTAATCACACATCCAATTATTGAAGAATACCTATCTAGTCTTGCTAACTTAATTTCTTGCACTGAAATGAACCACAGCTTTTCTTCCTACCATCTGGAAATAAGAAGAAACAACCAGCTGCAAATTAGTATGCTTTCCACCTCGACTTTGAAACAAAAATTGCTTTATTGCACCATCAGAAAGAACAGAGCACAAAAACAGTGAAGGAAACTAGTATTGTGGGCAGCAAGGAATTATCACACAACATGAAAAAATTAGGTCATTTCACGCTGTGGAGTTAAAGTCAAATCTGTAAGCAGCATCTTTGCGTTAAAATGCAACCTCACGTAGAAGAAAGCGTTATCTACCAGATACAGCAGGGCAATAGGAATATTTACTTCTAATCTTGTTACTGATTTGACATGTGGAACTCAGGGAAATTACTAGCATCAGCTCCGTTGTTTGGCAGAGGAATACACATAGTCCCTGCCTACTTTCGTAAGATATTTCAATATTTCATATATAAGTCAGTCAGTCACCATAAAGTATCTTCATGTGAATAAAACCTATTACTATTTTCTGTTTTAATAGCTATTTCTCAGAAACATGAAGAATTCAACAACACATAAAACCAAACAGAAGCAAAACAATTTAACACAAAAAGGAAAAAAATCACTAAAGCAACTAGCAAAAACACACAGGTCTGAAGAGCATCACACTCCACGTTCCTGCAAGCACATTCCATCTGGAATAATAAAGATAAATTATGAGACAATATTTACATAAGGATCAAAGTGAGATGCTTTTACAGATGAGATGACTTATTCAAAACTCTAAATCACAGGCCTAAATACGATGCTTGATGATACTTTCTCATCTGAATACAGTCTAGCTGAGTATTTTCACCATTTCAAACTCAAAATAGAACACAAATTTGCAAAACTCACTGGGAAAATACTTCACATGTCGTGAGAACTGGTTTACTGAACCATAAACTGATTTTATAGAAACACTAGTCCTATTCAATTATTCACATGTTTAGGGCATCCCACACAGCAAACAAGAACTGTAGGAAACATAAATTTGATTAGTCATACTGGAATAAGGACACCCAGGGTAATCACAACTGCATGTCCTATCAGTATATAAAGGTAAAGAACTGTAGTTGAACATACTATTTATGTTCACAAGCAGATGAAATGTAGAGGTTTTTGCTTATCTAGAAGGAGATACTTAGAAATAAATAGGGATGTAGCATTTAGAAAGGTAAACTACATACACAAGACATTTAGCCAGCAATGTAAAGACACAGAGAGAGCAACTAAATACTCCGTGGTTTTCAAATCCTATATTTTCTGTTTAGACTAATGGCAATTTGTTTTAAAACAATGCACTTCACTTTGCTACAAAAATGTCTCTTGGTGGGATAGTTGACGATTCCAGAAATTCTTACAACTATAGGATGACTTTCCTAGCAGAAATATATCATTCTAGCCCTCTCAGGGCCCGAACAGCCCTAAGATAGCCCTGCATATAATGAAAGCAGGCAACATTCAGTCAGTATGACAATTCATCAAAAAATACTCCAGTTGCCCAATCACAACTCTGGACTCACTAAGTCAGTCAAAGACCACCAACACTGACCAATGATTTTAAGACCCATTTCCTTAAACCCCTTTCCAGTAAGGCAGCACACATATCAGAAATGCTTAGCAATCATCCAGGCTGAAGGTTTCACGTTCAGCACCCTCCTGCCAAAACTTGCATTTGCAAACAGTGACCAACATGAAAAAGGCTGTATTGACACAACCTGTCACTCCATAAGGAAAGCAGGATGCTTACACGGCATCTCTCAGACCTCAGCATAAAGGGGAGGGGAACGTAAAATTGTTGGTAATTCCAAAATAAAGGCCTAGCACTGAGGAGCCTGAGCAGCAATGAATAAACTGATAGTTAACATATCTTTACAAGGGAGAGATTTCTTTCCAAGTGTCTGGTCCTAGGAACGCATCCAGTTTCTTGTAATTGTCAATGTCGATGTTTTGTCAATGGTCAATGATAAGAATTTGTAAACTAGTTACAGTGCTATGACTGCATTGCTTCCTTACTAACTTCAAAGACAATGCAATTTACCACATAACAGTAGTTACCCAGCAGGAGAAAATGAAGTTCCCCTGGAGATGTGTGTACCTGAGATACACCGGATGTGAATATTTTAATGGTGGCATCTGAAGTAACAAAAAGGAGTCCGGTTAAAATTCTTTCAGCTTTGCTGGCTGACATTTTAATCCTGCTTGAAATACTGCTCCTTTACAAGGGACAGCCAGCAATTGTCAGATACATTAGTATTACAGGAAACCCTTTCTTAGGTTGCCAGTGCCTTTCTTATATCTGTTGTCAATTTGACTGTGCTTTTTTGATTCTTTCTGTGCTTTTACCACATTGCTACATGAAATGCCTAACTAATTCCAGAGTTACTGCTAAGAAAAAAGTTGCCATTGGTTCTGGCCCCTCTTGTATTGGTTGCAGTTTACTCAAATGTAGTAACTCAGAGCAAACTAATCCAGCAGAAAAGGAATATTTCTTCCAGTCCGATAAACTGACTTGGCTTACTGTTGTGGTCCTGTTGGCAACACACCTAGCACAGGGTTGGACCCCAGGGTGAGAATCAGGGATCCAAAACATCTTCCTACCACTGACAAAGCTGTTAGGTAAGCTCAGCCCATTTTGTTTTGCAACACCCTGAGCAAATGCTTTACTAGGCAAAGAGAGGCATCCAGCATGCTAAAGCAGAGAAAATACTGCCACCTTCTCACAAAGGCTACTCAGGCATTTGGTCAGTTATGTGGGCAGCACTATCCGGTGTGTAGTTTGTTTTCTACACATAATACACAACTGAGCAATTCCCTAGAAGGGAGAAGCAGTATTTTTGGATTCTCCACTGAAGGAAAGATACAGAAATGTGCACTGCACACTTTGATATAGCTTCTAGGTAAAACCTTATTCAAGTAGCTGTAATTTCCTCTAATATTACTGAGCAGAAAAACTATTACTAAAGGAAAAGAAGAAAGAACATCAAATGCAAGAAAGTAAAAGCATGCTGAAGCGCATCCACAGGATGGGAAATCAGCTTACTGCATGGGAACACAGCCTAGCAGTAGAAATGGAGAACTGCAAGCCAAAATACACAGGCTCCTATTCTCAGCCATACTAATGGGTCATACATGGTCTTTCATGATTGTTTTTCCTTTGTCTTAGTTCATCCTTTAGCAAAATACATACGGAAACGTCACTGTAATCTCTCAAGATGCAAAACATAACAGTAGTGCACTAATCAGCAAAGCAGTTTCGGGTATGCACGTCCTTCAAGATCTACTGATAAAACATTATTCAGAAATTTGAAAGATTATCACCATCTCCCTCGTGACAACTAAGGACATAGTGTAATGCAAGGCTAAAACCTGGAGCTCAAACTTCTGTTTGAGATGTTGAGAGAGCTTCCATCTTTTGCTTTGATTGAGATGCATGGCTAACAATAACTACGAGGATAAATGACATTTTCCTCAAAGCAGCATACAAAATACTCTCAGGTGGCAGCTAGAAAACCTGACCTGAACATTCAGGTGGCTTCACTGAGTAAACAGAGCTACACTAAAAGATACAACTGAAAACTAAAGATGTATCTTTGCACTATAGGTAGGCAGAATGTAAATGCATAACAACTCCGATAATAAACTAAGGCGTAAATCTAAGGCCTGAGATAAGTCTTGGATTTACTTTTTTCTTATCAACATGGATTGTTGATTCACACAATGCAACATCCTGTACTGTTCACAGTTCTTTGGTTGCCCAACCAGAGCTGCAGCAGTGGACCAGGAGCCAGGCTGGAGTCCTGGATTTCTCAACAAATGTGTAAATGCACAGAGGTAAATTAAACAATCCTCACATTAGAGAAATTCATTGCTAAGTACTAATCACTCAAATTATTTACAGCATTTTGTGTTAATTTCTGTGCACCACTTACAGTTTACAGTAGCTGGGAGTTTCAAATAGTAACACAATGATACTTCTCTGAGCCCTGTCCATTTTTGCTATACTGCTGAGTCAGCATTGCAACACTAACCAAAAACAGAGCCATGGAACTCACTGATCATAGAACTGTTAAAGTTGGAAAAACCCTCTTACATCACGCAGCCTAACCAACAACCTATAAACAAGACCTGCTGTGAAGCGTTTAAAATTTAATTGCCCATTAGTAAATCATACAGCCTAGAGCTTCTGAAACTCTACAAGAGATGGAAGTTCTCTGGTTTGCTTTAGAGTTTTCTCATTTCCTTTAGGCTGGAGGCTTCAAAGGAAAAGGTCTATGCCGTTCTTGTACAGCATACAGCTGGGAAAATAGCTACTTTAAAAAATATACAAAGCAGAGATTCCAAGGCCTTCTCATATTAATCTTAAATATAATGATCAACTTTTAAGGCTCTTTTCCCTTTTGTGGAGGGAGATATATACACTTCTCTAATGAAGTCCCCAAGAGTTAAACATCCAAGCTATTTAATTTTTAGCAGATCTCTGGACACGTTGCTACTTTCTGAACACAAGGGATTTTTTCCACTTTAAAGCCACATACAGTACAGTCTCAGCCTATTGGGGAAGAGGTGAAATAGGATTTTTGCCTTGTGTTTGCACTTGGTGACTCTGAAGTAACATCTCCTTTTCAAACTATACTGTAAACAAAAAAGGATACCTACTCTAACTTGCCTCTGGACCTTGGCACTGGTACTGCATGTTGCAATGTCTAAGACTGCCAATCACATTTTAAAAGCTCAACCGAGCAAAATACATGCTCATAGTGTGTCCTGTAGTTTTAAAATAACAAAGAAAGTAGAAGACCAAGTGTCACATAAGAGAAGATTCAATACAGACTTTAAAATAAAATCATACCTAAGTCCCATTCCAGTCAGTGCTGCATCATTTGAGATTTTCTGAAGGATTACTTTTGCCTCTTAATGCTGAGAAATCTTCTCACACTTGGAAATAATTATAGTTTTAGTATGTATTTCACAGAATCATAGAATGATTTGGGTTGGAAGGGACCTTAAAGATCATCTTGTTCCAAACCCCCTGCCAGGGGCAGGACACCTTTCACTAGATCAGGTTTCTCAGGGCCCCATCCAACGTAGCCTTACACATTTCCAGGGATGAGTCATCTATAACTTCTCTGTGCAACCTATGCAAGTGCCTCACCACCCTCACAGTAAAGAATTTCCTCCTAATATCCAAACTAAACCTACTCTCTTTCAGTTTTAAGCCATTCCCCCTTGTCCTATCACTACCCTTACCCTTGTAAAAGGTCCCTCTCCAGCTTTCTTGTGGGCTCCCTTCAGGTACTGGAAGGACACAATGAGATCATTCCAGAATCTTCTCTTCTCCAGGCTGAACAATCCCAATTCTCTCAGCCTTTTCTCATAGGAGAGGTGCTCCTATAAACATTTTCAATAAAGCTGAGAAAAGGACTACTTTTATAGCCATTTCAACATACTACAACTAGAAATACCATACAGCCAGTACAACAAAGAAAATAAGTCACAAAATCTAAGTACTGCCTGAAATGTATTTTCTTTTGCAGAAGCCACAATTCTGAAACTACATTCATCTCTCATTCTGCTTATTGATAAAAAAAAAGTGAACAATGATGTCTTAACCATATCATTTCAATATCTAATTCTGGTTGGTTCCTCTTTTACCTTAAACTAACTTATATATCTAGTCTTAGAAACCTTCTGTGAAGCAGCTACTGTTAAAGAATTTAAGGTTATTCAGCTGAGTCAATTTAAACAGTCTTTAAATAACTGAAAGACACAGAAGGAGGTACTCATACTACAAGTAGAATGAAATTCAGAGGTACATTTTAACCTTTTCATTTTAGTTTTGAGTTATTTTTAACATATTCAGAATAAACATTCAGTGCATTGGACAGGAAATGCACAAGGAGCAAAATATATGACAAAACCCCTTTCTCAGAGTACCAGTGCTCTCAAAAGCTGCATTTGCAATGATAATAAATTATGCTTGAAAACATTCTATACAGAGATTGTGGTCATGCCAGAAGTTTTCAATTTGTAGTAGAGGACAGCAGAAAGATGCAGAAAGCCTCTACTTGCTGTTATCACAACAGTCTGGACTCACAATTTTCAGGAGAAAGACGGAATTCTGCTGTTAAAAGTTTCTAGCAGTCAATAGTACGCAACTTTGTCAGAGGGCACAGACTCAATTTCTCACACAGAAGCAAAGTGTACTTGGAACACCGGGCTACTGGGCCGGCTCGTTCCACTGGCAAAACCTGTTTCCCAGCCCAACCTGCCACTGGCATTTCCCTGGTTCCTCAAAGATGATGTGGTAACTTCTGAAGCTGCTCAATGACTGGCACAGAATCCATTTAGAGTACAGACTATGGTAATACTTAGGAAGCATCAGTTAGTAAATGTTTGGAGTCTGGTGACAGCTGGTGTACCGCTTGGATTCACAAGTGCTTTTCCTACAAGGATGCCGGCAGACTCTGTTTTCAGAGATGAATGTGTATCTTTTCCTTTCCAAGGAAAAGGAAATCCATATGTTCTTCCAAGAGGCACTTGGATACTTTTGTGAAGTGCAGCCACTCGAAAAGCTTTGCTCCATTCACTCCTGCTCTTAACCAGGACCACATTGCTGTTTTGTCCTCATAAGAAACAATCTGTTTAAGGTTTAGGCAAGGTTCTTCAGTGAAAAAGAGAACTGGCACATTTCTCCTCAATCTTCTGGGTCACCATCAGTAACTACTGTAGGTCTTGAGTTGAATTTTGTACAAATATCGTAACTCTCGAGCAGTTGAGGTCAGACCCAGAAAGACAGTAGGGATTCAGCTAACTCCCAAGAAACTTTTTATTACTGTTCTTTAATCCTGAAGGCATCAAAACTCTCATAGGAATCCTAATTTTTCCTCAAAAGGCTAAACTCCCACTTCTTCACAGGCCAAGATATATTTTGGTCTTCATATGGTTTAGTAGCTTTTAACCTACTCAATAATTAACCTGGAGCAGCAACTAAAATAGACATTTGTCCATAGATTATGATGTTCCTCTATCCAAAAAACCTCACAGATTATTAAAATGATGATGCAGTGGGCCAAAGTGAAACAAGGAAAGAACCAAAATAGCCAACAAGTAAATGAAAACAGGAGAAACTACAGATTTAAAAGACCTTTTTTAAATTACATTCAGATAAAAGTGAAAATCCTACTAAGTAATGGTCAGGAACTGCAGGACTTGCTTGTTAAGTTTTAGAAGTCTTGCTCTCAAAGTATACACGACTTTTAGCTTAGAATTTGAATTGAAGATGTCAGTAGAATAATAATAAAAATTCCAGCTTTACAAAAGGGTTAAAAAATAGCAAATGTTTAATGAAAGGCAATTTTGGGGGAGATTACGCTCTTGCTTTCAACTGTTTGTGTTTCAGACAGGAAGAATAACCCTAGGCCAAACATAGAAGGACTAGAGAGGCAGCAGTTGCAGTCCTTCAGCTGCTGAGACTTGCTGGGGTGGCTTCTCATCATTGGGAATTGAGCAAGGCAAGTGGAACTGGAGGATACAGAAGTGAGGGCAGAGTTTGAAAGAAAGACATTCCATCCATCAGCAGCCAGCACTGCTCCAAACAATGATACAGTCCTGTTAATCCACAGATTCTCCAATTTCTGTCAGGAGATGGTTTTTACTACTCACTGGCCTGTAAAGCAGGCCAAATATTGGTGTAGAGCGACTTTCGACACCCTTTCTTTCAACAAGCACAAGCAGGATTTTGGCACAGCTGATTGCTGTAATCCCATGAGAAACCAGGAACTACCACCCTGCCTGGAACACAAGACAGGGACAGACCCACATTTCCTCTCTGCTACTGCTTACGTCAGTAGAGAAAACAAGACCTTTGTCCTGGGCACACCAGAGATAACGTGACCAATCTGCCACCTGAAACTCATCTCTGTTAAGCATCTGTGGTCACTCAGTGCCTTCTGTCCTGAAGTCCAGAGCCTAATATCTTTCTCAAAAATGTTTATTATCATTGATTTTGAAAAAATACAGGAGTTTCGTATTACACACACAACACATTTTTGGTTTGTGTATTTTGGCAGGGTTGCTTGGTTTTGTTTTGTGGGGGTTTTTTTTGTTTGCTTGGGTTTAACTTGTCAGGTTCCTTCTTTTCTGGTTTTAAATGTGATTTTTTTTTCTTTTTTACTATTTCATTGAACATTCCCATGATTTTGTGTTGTAAGGCAGAGATATAAGAAACATTCAAGATACTTTCTCGGTATTAGTCCATACGTACTCACCTTCTTTCACAGTTTCCCTAGCTGGTAGTCTTTTTCTCTCTTCTTCCTAAGGAGTTCTAGAAAACCCTAGTTCAAATCCTTGTCCTGAGAATACCATGAAGCTGAACTCAACTGAAACCTCCCACATCCCAGGAGACAGCATCTTACCCCTGGGGCCAGACTAAAATATGACAGCAGCAAGTCTGGAACTGCTCCAGGAGCATAAAATGAAGGAACTTCCCCTGAGAAGAAAGCAGACACAGGCAGACAGAATGACTCTTTGACTTTGTGATTATACCACTTCATGCAAGAGGCAGGGTGCCTGGTTCCAGGACAGTCTATTGATCTGGAGGCCAATAGCCTTGGGGCCAGTAGCTGCGGTTACCCTGTCCCAGAAAACCCTGTAGGCTTCAACCACTTGGCTTCAGATCCTAACAGTTGCCTTATTGAAAGTAAACTTTCTCCTCTGGCATCTTTCTTAACCTACCTCATCATTTCCTTTGCTGTTCTTAGAAGCTCTCCTGTATAAAAACCACTCTGTTGCAGAGCACAGCACAACCTCCCTTTGCCTTCCAGATCATCCACAGCAAACTACCTTTTCCTGTAGATGTTGTTTCCAAGTAACAAACAACTCTTACAAGAGAAACAAAATTCCCAAAGTTTGGCATTCTCACCCTGGTGAATAGCTGCAATTCATCACACCAATTTAAATAATCTATGAGTGCTGCAGTCAGAGCAACAGCACAATGAAGCTTCAGTGTTCTGCTGGAGTCAGGGGTGACTGCCAGCATGACAGATCTGAGTTTAATCCATCACCAAGTTTGTATATTTTCAGATAAGAGGCAACAGACAATCTTATGTCAGGTCTCTAGACAGACATTTGGTATGAATTATGAAACACATTTATTTGGTGTGTATTAATGAGATAATACAGGCATCACCAGGGACACAGCCCACATATTCTGACAGCAGCAAAAAATAACATCTGCATTTTACACTGAATTCAAGCATGGGACAAAAGCCCTCGTTTTCCCTAAAGCCTCTGTGAACTATCCTCTTATTTATTATTCTATCTATTTAAGTTATATTCACATTTTTCTCTAAGGTATGAGAGACCCAAGTAGCCTCTTCCACCTGAAGGCTCTACTGTAAGAGCCTACAAATCTTATGATGTCTTTGTAATGCTCCATTGTGATGCTTTCTTTCACAGCACTCTCTCATCTTCTATGGATTTATGATCTGTAATGCACACTAAATATGCACTGGATGTGGGGCCTGTTCCCCTGAGGGGAAAGAAAGGCAAGAAAATAAAGCACTTGCGAGAAGAACACGGAGAAAATGATGCAGACTGCCAGGCTTCTCTCTCCCTGGTCTCTTCATAGGGAATGCACTTCCTTTTGCAGTCGTAACTCCAGCACAGCCTCACAGCCTGTTACTGTGGCGGTGTGGGTTCCTGCGGTGGTACAACACTACATGTTACTTTTCATAAATTAAGGCATAGTTTAGTTTCTCTTGTAAGTCATCAGTAGCAATGCTTATGACAGTCAGACCTTACAGAGAACACCCTTACAAATCAAATTATCTCTGCATTAACTCTTCAAAACGGCTTGGCAGTTAAATAACTTGAATGCAAAACTGTCCCTGAAAGCCATATTGTATCTTTACCAGCACTTCAACCAAGCACTTTCAAAGTAACAGCCTCTGTCAGCATTTACCTGCAACTACCGAATTACTACTGTTCTTTACTCCACTCGGAGCACAGCAAGCAGAAACCCAAATTCAGTACATTACGGATCTTGGGTGACATTGCCTGAATGCAGCACAACACCCATCCTCAGCACCTACAATGAGACTGGTACAGGCTGAATTCTGGAGAAAATGCTGCTTTCACAAACGGCCTTGCAATCACCCACATTACAGGCTTCAGAAGCGGTTGAATACTAACAGTTCTTTCCTCTTGTACTGTCTTAACTCCTGTGGCTCAAACCAGAGGCCAGCTGACCTTAATAAAAAAATTTAAAACATGCATTGCCATCGTAGAAGAGGCAACTTCTCCTCACCTTTCCTCTGCAAATCCCTAAATCGGGACAAGGCTATCTTCATTTCCTTCCAACGGGCATCTTGCCAACCCTATCAAGGCAGAGAAGGATCCAAAGAAGCTCTCTCAGCATCCCTCCGGTACCTAAGTGTTACGTGAAATCTCCAGTCATGCTTATAGATAGCAAGGCTTGTAGAAGAAGGCAAAAATACTCAAAGCTGGACAGTCAGAATAAGACTTACAGTCCATTTGTATAAAATGCCATGGGATAGCCTCACACTGAGAAGAGTCTTTCCAGAAACAAACATAAAACTACAGGCCCCAAGTTCCTAAACCGGCAGCTCCTTTCCTTCCCTACCTATTTTCCTTCAACAAGCAGAAGTCAGTGTACTCTTCATATCTGTCAACACAACCAGTATCAATTTCTTTGGTTGCTTCATTCTGCTTACAACTCGTGTAATGCAGTATTCCCATATTGCACCAATATGGGATAAAATGTTAGACACTGGCAGCATGCCCAGATGAGTGAAAACACCACCTGGAAGGGCGAGTGCAAAAAATTAGTTAATTTTTATTGTTAGAAATAAAAGACTTTAGTACAGATGGCACCACAGCAAAGCCAACCAGAAAGAACTACTTCAGCATGATGATTCTATGTTATCTAGCAGTGAGACAAGCAAAGACCATAGATGTGTGTCAGGTATTAATTACAGGGAGTTTCCAAGACAGACACTATTTAAATGCACACAACTGTATATTCTTAGTGTTTATGCTGTCAATTATTAATGACCAAATTGCTTCGTCTTACACATAGCTCGTACAGCATTCTGCCCAACTGCTTAAGCTGCATAGGGAGGAATAAAGTCAGAAGAGAAACCTGCTGCCAGTCACTGCTACAATCTGCTGAAGCCTCACCACCAGTCCATTTCACTGCCCTTTGTTTGCCCGTCCTTCAGGCAGCTTGTGACAGTCCTGTGACAGCCCATGTGCACAGCAATATTAATTGCTTTCAAGTAGCAATTTGCCTTATTCTGCAATCTCCTTTCATTTAAGATTTTTTTTTCAAATTCTTAACTGGCTTTATCATTTTCTTCAAGGATTTTCTCTAGTGAGTAAGAAGCCAAAGACTATAATAAGGACAGGAGAGAACAAGAAGTAAAGTCAGGGTTGCCAAATTTAAACTTTCCCTACATGCTTTATATAGAAAACTGAAAGGCTATGAAAGAAGCCTTGTCCTCTGTACGAGGGGTAGGTGTGCATTTATTTACATATGAGAGACAAATTCAGTCAGCTGAACATAAGGAACATCCGTGTGCTCCCTGTAATTTCACTTACACAGAAACAACCCACCAGTACCAGGGTTCTCTTCTCTGCTTTTGCTCTTTTCTGCTTTTGTCTTTTGGCAAAGAGAGGGCATTTCAGGTGTACAGTTTATAACAATACAGCACATTTTGAATGTTCAAACACTTCTGAACAACTATTTGAGGTGGCCAGGTGAGTTCTTCTGCTTGTTTTTCATTTTAATGACGATTTCAAGAGACTTGAAAGATTTCTTGCACAGGTGCAGAGTTAATTGAGGGGAAAAAAATGCACCTCATCAGAAATACGTGCGCTCTGGGAAGAATTTGAACAAGCATTGGACATACTACATTGGTCTGGATTTACATTTTTATCTTGTCTACCTGTACAAACTCTAATTTATATTAAATAGGAATTAGGTACAGCTAAAGGCCACTGCATAAAACAAGAAATAGACAGATTTGGTTAAAAAGGGCCCAACTCAAAGGACTATCAGACACAAAAGGAAGTACCACCACTTGATGCCTGGTCTATTACATCAATGATGACTGGATGACTTCAGTTTATGAACCTGACAGAAATCATGAAAACTCCCACATGTCAGACCTCTGGGTTTTCTAAGCATATGCCATGTAAGTGGCATTTTCTAAAAGGTTTTCCGTTTGGACAGTGGTACCTTGGATCTTCTTCCCTTGTAAGGCCTCTACGATCAAGCCAGCTGAACACGCAGGGCCAGGTTACGCCTTGTCCTCAGCAGGCATGCAGTGGGAAAGAGATATCCCTACCTGAACTGTACTACTGAAGCCAAACATTCTGCAGCTGTGTATCAGCAGGAAGCGTTAAGGTGTTACCAACTCAGTCCCACCCCTACTGTCCCAACTGTGAACACTTCTTGACTGATTCATCCAAAAAAAAAACCCAACAACAACCAAAAAAACTCAACAAAAATCCAAACAGGACCTTTTTCAATACCTTTTTTTTTTTTTTTTTTAAATGTGGCTTATTACACTACAGAAAAACTCATCTGAACATAAAAATAGCTCTTGGACAAAATACCTAATAGTGTAACTGATTAGGAATGAAAACAAGCATTATAAGGTCAATTCAACTCCTTAAGCTTTAAGTGCTTTATAGCTTCACTGAATGAAAAAGAAAGAAAAAGGAAAGAAAAAAAATTGACTGCTGAAGTACTATCAAAATTCCATGTTTTTTTCACCTAGAGTATTACTATATGTTAATAAATGCTTAGAAGTTTATTCACTGAAAGCATTTAACTGCCACAAGTGTGTCACTTTTCCTCTTCTTACAAACTCTAACTAATAATTAAGAAGTGGGGAGGGGAGGTGTTGTGGGGACACCCATAACCCTGTTTTACTTTTTAAAAACACAACTTCCTAATAACCCTAATCTGTATACTCAATGACAACTATTTATAGGACAAGCATTGCCTGTTTGAGATCAGTCAGGAAGCACTAACATATGATCAGGTAAGCAAATTAATAAATGTCATCATTATTACCAGCTCATTAAATTTCCCATAATAGAAAGAGTGCTAACTTGGGGGCAGGGGAGGTGGAAAAAAAACCCAAAAAACAAAAAAACCAGTGCACCTTTTATAGCAATATCAATGTACTGCCAAAACACAAAGCCCTCTCTGGTTGGACAAATTTTAGGGTGATTTTTTTTAAAGCTTTTCTTATTTGACAAGCCCTTATTATTTATGGCAGTGACCTGCATTCAAATCACCAGAGCCCAGCTTCCCAGCACCAATGCCTGCACTCATCCTTTAGGAGAAGGCTGTCCACTATGATCGTATGAGAAATGCAACTACTGTAAAAATAAGTGCTTGTAAAAACTACGGTGAGAGGAAAAGCTTTCGCTTTCCTGGAGCTTTTCAAAACACCAATGCAAATCACTATTTGGAGGAAAAGAAGCATTATCTTTCAGTCACTTACATGCAAATATTACATGAAAATTGACAGTAAAATATGAAAATGAAATTTCACTTCATTATAACCAGGTTAGCAGTCCGTCCCCGTCCATCCGTGTGTCCCCCCACTGCAAAAAATCAGCCTGAGGAAAACAAAAAAAAACAAACCCACAAAAACCAAAGGAGAAAGCAAAGGAGACCAAGAGCTTAAGGAGACACCCCTAGAAGCACTTAAAAGTTCAAAGAAAGAGATGGGCACCTCGCCGGATTTTCGAAACCGCCCACGATTTCAAGGTGGGGGACTTGGCAACCTGGCTCTTGGCGCTGCATTCGGGGGAGTTTCAAACATGGGTGATGCATCCTACACAAAACATGCCTGTCGCACGGGAGAGTTTGGGAGTACCGCTCCCTCCAGAGCCTCCCTCACGCCCAGGGCCGCGGGGCCGGTGCGGGGCCGGCGGTCGCTCCCCGTGGTGGAGAGGACGGTGCTGGCGAAGAAGAGGGAGGAGGTGAAGTCCCAGTTCCAGTTTCCCGAGGCGTTGCTGAGCACCGAGACGCCGTAGTTGCTGGCCTCCAGCACCCGCATCAGGAATTGCTCCAGCTGCTGCTCCGAGAGGCAGGCGTGCTCCTCCAGGAAGCGCTGCTTCAGCTTGCCCAGCTCCTGGCGCAGCAGGTCTTCGTAGGGCAGCTCCACCGAGGAGAAGACAACGGCGCCGAACAGCAGGTAGAGCAGGTAGCCCAGCACGAGCAGCGCGAAGCACCAGGCGGAGCGGTGCTGCTCCACCAGCCGCACGCAGGAGCTGCCCGCCAGCGACTGCAGCATCTTCCCGAGCCGGGGCTGGCTGAGCCCCGGGCCGGGCCGCCGAGGGGAGCGGGGGCTGAGGGAAGAAGGGAAGGGGGAGCGCGGCCGCCGCCTGCCCCCTCTGCGGCCGCTGGCTGACTTTGAGGGCGCGGAGCGGCGCTGATGTGGCGCTCACGTGGCCGCGCGGCGCAGGTACCGCGGCGGAGGGAGGGACGGAGGGAGGAAGGGCCTCCCCCTCCTCCTGCTGCTGCCGCCGATGCTGCTCCCGCCACCTCGGCCGCCGGTTGTTGGGACGCCGGCGCTTTTTCTCGTTCCTGTTCCTTGTCTCCGAGTAACGCGTGGAATCCCCCGCTGGCGCTCATCGAAGCCGACCGAGCGCCTCCCACCCGGGCGCGCTGCGTCGGAGGCTTATTCCCCTTTCCACACAAAGGTCTCTGGAGATTTCCTTGCCCCGCTGCTCCCCGCCCGCTGCAGTGAGAAACCCCCAAAACAGCAATTCCTTTCACTATTTTTGTTGTTGTTGTTGTTGTTGTTGTTGTTGTTGTTATTTACTTATTTATTCATTCGTCCGCGTTTTAACGCGGAATAAGGTGACGCAGTGTGAAGCAGGAGGCTGAATTTCATTCAGTGCAGGATGTGATGAGTTCAAGGAAAAACCCAGATGTCAGGCGTTGAAGTCCCCCCTCAGGTCTGTAACTTCAAAATGGGGCCTGTTTGGGGGTGCGGTTTGAATCAGTTGACCTCCAGCAGCTCCCCGAACAAGCTAAAGGAGTCTTTGCTCCTCTGCAGGGCTCTTGGAGACACTTACTTTTTAATGGTGTGGAGTGCCTGGCTAGTGCTCAGAGCAGTGTCCACGGTGAATACAAATGCACTGTGCAGCCAGCCCTCTGTGTAGCCCTAGCCAGCGAGCTTCACAAGTTTCACTCTGAATGGTTCTTTCTTCATCCATCTCAAACTGCAACCAGCAACCACACAGTAAACTTGCCAGATGAGGTTCCCCACCAGATGAAAAGGAGCAGTAGAAATTATAGCTTCCCAAAGTATCCCTTAGGGTAAATAAAGACAGCTTCTGGTAAAGGAGAGAGAGAAGATTCCCTGGGCACAAAGTTCTGCCAGGGCCCCTTCACCTCTCAGCTGACGGCAAATTGTACAGACACAAAGTAGTAGCTTGCAAATTAGAAATTTACTAGGGCTGAGCCAGGGAGTTTGGACAGAGTAAATAAAATCCAGCAACCTATCTTAAGCTGTGAGGTACCCCTCTGAGCTTTAAGGACTACTGTGGGAAAAGAATAGAAAAACAAAAGGCACAAACCAATTTTTCAGGCTAGAAACTTAAAACGATATGTCAACACTTCCTTTTATACAACAGCTACATGAAGCTATGGGATTAATCTGGCCTGACAGAATAGCTCATCCAGTTCCTGATCTATTCCCCACTGCCAGCCACAGCTGGGTCATTCCAGGGGCTTCAACACATCCCCCACCCCCTTGTTTCATGATTAAAATGTAAATGTGTTCGTACATGCAAACAGCAGCTGCTTGAATGGTTGGTCAGTAGAGCGCTTGGGGGATGTGGGAGGTACACGGGAGACAGGCCAAGCAGGCAGACTCTCGATGACGTGCCGGGAGCACACACACGTGGTATGCGTGATAGGCAGTAGTCATGTCTTTGCTATAAAACAGTATTTTCCCAACCTTCAATCCAAATATTTGTTTGAAGGTTAGAAAATGTTTGCCTAAGAACACACCTCTTCAGTTATAGGAAACTGTGTCTGGGTAAGCTGAACAGTTTTATTTACCAGCCTCCTTCAGTTTTCCATTTTTATGAATCAGTCATTCTCCATTTTTAGAAGCCTCTCACACTTGGAGGCTTGCTGGGCTGAAGAGAAAAGGAGGACTCTCTGCCGAACAGAGCCTGCAATACTCTTCTAACTCGATTTTTGTCACCAAAGCATTTAGTTCTTGCTTCCAAAGCAAACATCTGGACAGTGTGAGTTTTAGCCACCATTACTGATGTTCGTATTTTAACTCAAAGCGCTTAACGTAACTGATAACTTGATTACAGATTTCTTTGGGATAGAATGGTGTCTTCATACTCAGTTTTCTGAGTTTGAGTGGTTGTATTTACCGTGATAGTATCGCACATGAATGCAGTTATGGCATTCCAGCTTCATTCCGCAGCATGCTATATCCATTTTCCTATTGTTTTGCTAGTCAAAGATTAGGCTAGTCAAGGATTCAGTGTACTGAATTCCATGTTATGTCCTGTGTAACAGGGCGTCGCAACATGCTTCAGCAGAAAGTGACTGAAATTGGGGCGCAGGCTGTTACAGAACAGCCTTTCCCCAGCAGCAGTTTCATTCTACTGTGATCATCCCTCTTAAAAGAACATGAATCCAGTTAATAAAGTGTACCACATCATTACATCACTTGTCCACCAGCTATGCTCTCTGGTGGCTGGGCTCCTTACGGCTGGAGAAGCCCAGCTGCAAGCAGAGTGAAGAAACCCACTATTGGTAGATACTGGTGCTCTCCATTGCACGAAATTCCCTCTGAGCTACAGAAAATGCAAATGCAAGCTGCCTGTCCACATGGGCAGAAAAGAAGGCAGACATTCTAATCCACCATAGAACTGAGACACAAACCACAGTTGTGTCCTGGGGTGCTAGAAAACCACAGAGAAAGTTAGTAGTCTCTAATTCTGCTGCATGGGGAGGTAGGACAACTCCCCTATCGCATCACTAGGCTAGCAGCTTTTATAGCATAGGCCAGAGGCTGAGAAAATCCTCTCTTGTACATAAGAAATGTAAGGCCCTCTCTGAGCTGTATGAATCACTGACATTTTCTGTTGGGAGAAGTGAAACTGAAGTAAAGAGGCTTTGTGTTAATGGCAGTCTGTTTTTCTCTGAGATTTTTGGTTAACTAGAATAATTACCAAAACATTTCCGATGAAATGTTGAAGTGCTTGAAACACCAGAAGACAAGGAGAAGGTGGCTAGAGGAAGAGGACAGCCTGGTGGAAGACAGTGACCAGAAAGGGGGATCACCATACTCTAGTCTTTTGTCCAGTGAATGAAAATGACAGTAGATTAAAATAGTAGCTTCAGTGAAAAGCAAGAATAGCTCACAGCAGTGCTCCAGTGCCCAGAGCCTGGTCTGTGCTGGGTGGCATAAGCCAAAGAGGAGCTTTGACACTGGGGCTCTGCTGCTGTAATCACTTAATCACTGAGCTCTAGTCTGTGAGCCTGAATGAGTCTGGGGAAAGGGAACCACCCATGTTTGGCACTGTTACTAATATCAAGACTATAAAATATTTTCAGTGCCAAAAAGAAAACTGAAAATGACTCATATGCACAGAAACTTCAAATTGACTGAAAGGATTATTTATTTTCCTTTTTTTTTTTTTCTCCCAAAAGAGTAGTCTCATGGCCAGATCACAAAACTTTTTACATCAGTCTTGGAAGAAAAAGCCCTTCCTCTCATTATGTTTAAGAACCTTAAGTCTCAGAAGCTGGGTAAATAAAATTAGTTACCAGGCAATACTTACCCTGCCAAACCTGTTCTGCTCTGGCATGCCTACAACATGACCTCACAGTTCAGGGTACAGAGGAGGTGGTGGTGAGGAACAGTGGGATGAACCAGCACGATGTGGGAGGCAATAAACACTTACATGCAGAGAACATGAGGCAGTATCAAAGCTGTGTCACCGTGACAGCTGAATATTGAATAGCAACAGGGAACTGATTTGTCCTTCAGGACTTTTCTTCACATTTGGCATGGGTAAATTCAGTGGTTATAGCAAGTTTAAAGTCTGACTGATCAGTCCTAAATTATGTATACATGAAGAAAGACTGCCATAAATGTAAAATTCTCTGAATTCATTTCTATTAATTCTGCTGCTAGAACATTTTTTAATGAAACTGATAAGAAGTAGAATCCGTCATGATTTGCTCTATCTGTTAAGTGAAGGCTGGAACATAATACATTCCCTTTTATAGAAGAAAATATTTCTGAACCATTGTTTCTAAATACTCAAATTTGCGAGCTTTTGCAGAAGTTAGTACAAGGCTGGCTAGTGGCTCTGATTGAATGTCATGGCCCTGTGGGCAGGCAGGATGTGACTTTGTAAGAATCACATCCTCACAGGCACTGACACAAATGTAGTTAAGTTGAGAAGCAGTCAGATGGGTTGCCATGTGTTCTGTTTCCAATGGGTAAGGTGTTCTATTTTGGCTAAATGGAATCATCTAGATTTGGGTCAAATAAATTAAAACGTATAAAAGTTGAAACAACAGAGCCTGACTTTTTAGGAGAAAAAAGTAATCTCAGAAGAGGGGATGCATTCCCGTCTTAATTTGGCAGGATGATGGAGATGGAATAAGAGAGTACAGATGTATTTAGGTATTTAAAATTTATCAGCAACCATACTGGTGACAGTAAAAATATTGCCATGGAAGAAAAAGAGTCAGTGAAATCTGTGTCTATGTTCATGCCATTTCCAACAAAAACTGCCTGGCTAAATTCTACTTGAGAGGGAAGGGAGAAGGCTTGAGATTTAGTGGTTTCCTCAAAAAAAAATCGTTTTATGCTGTTTACCTAATGGTGCGACACTGTCCGCAAAGGTTAAGACCACTGATGTGTGATAGCAAAGGAATGAATGTGCCCAGTTTAGAGCTGTATTTAGGGGAAGGTTTACATCATGAAGTAGTAGTGTTTAGAATCAAGGAAGTTTATATGCATGGTCAGGCACAATTTCTTTCTTGAGTGAGTCATTCCTGCTCAGCGTAAATGTAATTTTCCTTAGAGTAGAAATAAGTATTCATATTTAACCAATGGTCTTGGTGTCCAGGTAGAATAACTGAGAGATAACTGTTTTATTAAGATAAGCATTTTATGTCATGGAAAAAGTAATGTCATGTATATTTGCCATCAGGTTTACCCAATGACATTATCCAGAAAGCAGCTGGGTTTCTCTGAGAGGTTTTGGTCCGATGGGGATAAGAGCTGCATATATGTACATAAATACCTGCATCCATGTATGTCCATACATGGTTTTATATAATTAGATCTATAGCATGCCTCCTCAAACTCCTCACTATTATGTTCTAACTTGTGTCATACCTTTGTAGAAAGGTAATTACCTGTTATTTGTAGGATTGTGTTAACACTGAAGAAATGTACTGGCTCAGAGCATTTGGGATGTCAACGTGACCTTACTGGAGAATTACATTAAATAAAATTCAATGTTTTCAATAAAGGGACCTTGCCCTCCTAAGTCCTGTGACAGTCACCCAGCAGAATTGGTCTTTGTAATGTCTCGTTCAAGATGTTGAAAAGAAGAAAAATGGTTAATATACTTAATACTTTGCACTGAAAAATAAGGGTTCAAGTCACAAGATACTTTATATCTCTTCCATCTTCTCTGTAGATTTTTTTTTCCTTCTTTCCCCAGCTTGGCAGTCTGCTTTTAGAGGTGGTTATAGTGGGAAATAAAAGAATGCAGTGGCTGAAGTGGGCTCACACAACTGTGGGTGTCCAAGCCTCCATCCTGATCTTACCAGTTCTGGGACCAGTTTTGGTTTTGTCTTGAAGATGTTGTGCTAGTTCTTGGGCACCCAGGAAATGATGGTGTCAGCAAAGCCCACCCGCTTTCTCTGGATCAATTTCAAAACACACAGCCCCAGAAAGAATTACACAGTAAATGGTCTGTCTGTATTTACCTTTTTTTAGTAAAAAAAATAGTTAGGCTACTTTAGTAGGCTATATTTCCACGGTTTCTGATTTTGGTTAACTGAGGCCGGGTCCCAGCCTTAGTTTAGTGATGCTGTTGGGGAATAGGTAGATGCTTTTGTCTGTTTTAATTCAGTTTGCATCGCTGTAGCATTTGTGTACTTGTGTAATCAATTTTATGCAACAGGTTGAGTTGAACTTGTGTTACAGTGGCAGACAAAAACTTGGACCCAGCAGTGGTGACATTCTCTCTGACAGCTCACTCACCCTCTTACACATTCATGGAAAGGTCACATTAACTTGGCAAAACAGCTTGCAGCTTCAGCTCCATTTGACTCTGTGTTCCCGGGCTGTTCCCGGGCCCCAGCACGTGTACACAGCACAGCACTGCTCTCGGAGGCCTCCTTGCCCTGCGAGTTTGGACGGAACAGTGTGTGCACGCTTGGACTGGATGCACTGGGGCCGGTGCGCTGGAGCCTGGTCTGGACACTGATACTCTTTGACTCTGCCTGAGGCAGCTGGGCTCTGGGGACTGGAGATGTTTCTGAAGCTGTTACCATTTGTAGCAGTGAATGTGTGGATTCCTGCAACGTAATGGTTCTGGCCCACAGGAGACCTAGTGCATAGTGCACATCACCTCCAGGCCAAGATAATTCGCTAAAGTAGGGAAGTCTGGTGCCAGATGTGCCTGCCTGCATGTGGATCATACACGGCCAGTTCTTAGGATGAGTTTCAAATGCTGCCTAGATGCTGCCCAAGAAGTAATCAGCTGTGGAAGAAGTCGGGTTGCAGATCTGGGAAAGGATCTTTCTTTCCTGCTGCATCCATAGCTGATAGCTAGGATGTACTGCAGCTTGACTTTTCAGGGCTCTAGACTCCTAGAGAGCAATCCTAATTAAAGGCACATCTTTGCAGTCTCTAGTATGCAAAATACACTCTAACCCAGATACTCAGGCGTACCTGAAAACAACACTTGAGGCTGACCTTGGGTATTTCCTGTGCTGTTTGGATTCTACAGTTTGTAGGAGCTTAATGTTTAACTGTAGGGTGGCATAAGTTCAATTCTTCCCTGAAAATGTGCTAGCAGGATGGAGAACCCAGGCAACCTCTTCACTGGGCACGAGGTTTACAGCCAGCACATGGCAGGGGTGAGCACTGAATCAGGCACCCTTCTCTCACCATTCCTGCAGGACATATCTGTGTGTTTCTGTGGTTGGTCCTGATAGCTCAGAGGCCTAATAGTTCCTCACTGAGAGTGCAGCAAAAACCAACACACTGTACCAGAAACTCTCAGCCATGGCATTTATTCCTTGTAGCTGAAGGCCCACATTACCACAATGAAGTCAGCAGGAATTACTATTAGCCAATGAGGAAACACAGGCAAAACAATCTAATTTGTGATACTCCCACCTAGCCATGCTATTTGGACAGGTCCATTTTCCAGGCAAACCCTTCTGCCTCAGCAGTGTTAAATTTTAATAAGTGCTATTCATTGCCTCACTGAACGAATGTCTGGAACAGCCCATGGGTACTATTGCCACATGCACCTGCTATAATGAACACCAAAGCCTATTTCAGTGACCTGAATCTTTTGAAAATTTAGTCCTTTATTTTTATCCACTTAGAGGAAGCACAAGCTACAGTGTCCTACTTTTTCTCAACTGTGTCGTCTGACTCATCAATCAAAATTGAGGCTGAATCTTATTATCACCCACTGAATTTCAATCAGCCTAACAAACCGATCAGAAGTACAAAAGAAAGGTTTTGTCGCTCAGCCCTACACCTTTACAAATCTTGAGTCATGTGAGATATTATAAAGTTTACAAAAAATACAATTTCAGCAAGGCCAAATTCTACACTCTTCCTTGGAAAGGTGCACTTAGAAAGAACATCGCAGGACAAAGAGAAAAACTTCTGTGAAGTAAGACAACTTTAATATGAGCTTTTGTACTACTGGGTTGCTTAATTTTAGATATAATACAATAGTAGTATTGTTTTATCCACTTCCGTCACAGTGCACTGTACCCTCGTCTAACATTTACCAGATATAGAAATATAAAAGATATTTGGCCTACCAGCTGTTAAAGAAGTGGCTTAAAATGTAGGTCGATGCAGAAGAACCTCTGTTAAAAGCATGACAGTTTTTTCCCCTGTACTTTCAAAAATGCATGAAGCAGTTTGAAAACAACACCTCACCACCACCCCTACCACCAAAATCTGTTTTTCTTGTTGTTACAGTAAAACAAGTATCAGTGACCTGATCCTATTCTGACTCATGAGACATATATAGAAAACAATTACAACACATGCTAGAAGATCCTTCCTTCCTTCCTTCCTTCCTTCCTTCCTTCCTTCCTTCCTTCCTTCCTTCCTTCCTTCCTTCCTTCCTTCCCTCCCTCCCTCTCTCTCTCCCTCTCTCTTAAAATCTCTTTCCCAGAATCCAGCCTGCTATCCTTCAAAAAGTCTTCAGCCTGGCCAGGAATAAAGAATAAAAGACTGAAATATCCCAGTTTCCAGGGGAAAAAACCCCACATTTCTCACTGTGCCACCATTTGTCTTCTGATGTCTCACACCTGATTTTAAGACAGATCTACAAAAGAGTTGAGATGTTAGGTTGGGACCTAACATTTGCAGCCCTTTTGAACATTGGCAACTGTGGATTTTCGTTTTATGCTGCATTGTGATTGTCTCTACCTCCCCCACTTCTTTGTTTCAGCTAGTCCTACCTGTGCCTCTCCTAGTTAAAGTCCTCTTCTCCTACACATCCCATAAAGTGAATTTAGGACTATATTTTCATAAACAGAAAAATGAAATGAAATTAACACGGTGTATATTTTTCAAGCTATCCTTTCATGAATGAAGCCCTAACCTAAGCACTACCTCAGTGCAAACAACTAACGATCAAATCTTAAACCAGGCTGCAGAATTGACCACTAGCATAGGTTTTCCAGTGAAACTGAATTGGTGTTAAATTAATTTTGGGACAGTAGATATACAGCTTAGTGTTAAGAAACAATCTTCCTAACATGTTTTATGCTTTGAATGAACTTCTGTTTCCAAGTCAACAACATATACCTCATCAACATAAAACCAACCAAAATATTAATGATCAATATAAAGTTATAACTAATAGTAATCAGATGTATTGCCACAATGACAATTACTTTTATTTTGTGTTAATTAAGTAAAGGGAAGTGTTTTTCTAGGCAGTGCACGGGGAAGGAAAGAAAAAAGAGAAACTCGAATATTATTGGATGTTAGAGTAACTTTTATTATCACTAGTCAAAGGGACAAATGAATAGTTTTCACATTGTACTAATGTCTTCTATTTCACTACAGTTAAATTCTTACCATGTCGAGGTTGACTATAAAATACAAAGGCTTTCATATGCTGTGTGCCTACCACACCACATTAAATGCTTCTTTTTGAAAAAGCATTATTGATCGAGTGCAATTTACCTGCAGCACTACAAAGCACTGTTGGTGAACAAAAATAAATCTGCTGAGGAAATTCAGTGCATCCAAAACCTAAGACTGAAATCAAAAGGAAAGTATTGTTTATAGAGAAGTAACTTATGGGCTGTATATTCTTCTTTAGTAATCTGAGCTTTGATTACAATAATGCAATATGAGGCATAGTACGTTCCAAGGAGCAAAACCAGAAGAATCAGACTGTAATAAAAGAACGTTTCAGCAAGATTTTTGTGAGAATAGTGCATGGTGATACATATTTAACATTAAGCTTCACTGATACTAAGTATTTAGGTTAATGCTGAATAGACCCCTTAGTCCTCAAAGGATTCTCAGTCCCGTTCCTCATGGGAAACAAGCACGAGAACTCAAGCAGAATATGCAGCAAGCAGCTGGAGGCTGAATGAGCTCCTGTCAGAATTTCAGCAAGGACAAGTTTCCCCTAGCCAAGATCAGTGAAAGGATCTTGTGGAGTTGCCTCAAACTCTTTAAGGCAACTAGAAGAGAAGTACTGTTTGTCCGGTAATAATAGTTACAAGGATCACACAATGGTTGAGGTTGTGTGGGATTATATCGATGAAGAAAATGGTGATGGTTATTCCTACTATCCAGAACCATAGCAATTTAGTCCAGGGTTGCAAAGAACCTCAGTATTACTGAATATTTATATCCTTGTGCTATTATCAAATCTATTCAGCCACAAAATTTATCTAATGTATGGTATTACTGTGCCATAATTACTGAACAGCTTAATAGTTTTGAGTACCGAAAAGAGAGAAAGTTTCTGTGCTTTTAATCTCCTGACAGGCTTTGAGTGAGGAAATTCTGTTTTTTTCATTTTATATCTGAAAAACAGAGCCATAGAAACAGAATACTTTCTGAAAGCCAGTCACCATGAGATGGGGAGAGGCATTTAATAACGTAGTCAGGAATGCCAGCAAACCCCTGCTGACATCATTAGGAGTTGACATGTACAGTTGATAGCAGTACTTTTTTTTGCAGTCCCACGGAGGACTTGCTTGCCTCTTAAACCTCTAATCCCCAGTGACTGGAGTCACTGCATGGAGGAGAAAGCAATGATGGAATCAGTTGCTTGCTGCCAGCAAATAAGTCTGTGTGCAAAGCACAGGGAAAGTGTACTTTTTCTGCAGCATGTGGAAGGGATGTCTGATTTCCAAGCTGGCCTCTGCCAGAAGTTTTGTTCCTTGGCAGGCTCTTACCTTGCTCCTTCTCTGGGCCACACTCTTTACCTGTCAGTAATTCCTGCAGGTTTTTCTGGATGTTTGTATGCATGCAGGCATGTCCAAAACTCATCCATGTCCCAACTGCTCTGATGCCGGTCACCATCAGCCCTTTCTACTTGACACCCTTCCCTGCTAGTGATTCAATGAACATTACCCCCCACTAAAGAACAACCGTTGTTTCCAGTTTAAATGTCAATGGACAAAGAATCCTACTGGTGTGCAGTCCTTACCTTCCAACATAGCACCTCAGGCAGAGCTGGCCTGAGTGACTTCCCGTGGTGTCCAGGCTGTGGGGGAAATGTGTGACGTGTGCCAGAGACGCTGCAGCTGCTGGCTTGCTGCCTTCTCCCTCGTATGGCATTATGTGGCTCATGTGTGGTTTTCCACAGTAAAAGGGGACAACAGACCTGAAGGACCATTGCACAAAAGAACCTGTAAGAGCTCAGGAAAGCCAAGAGTCTTGTGGTTAATTCCCTAAATGCCAATTCTGAAACCTGAAGATAGACACTCCAAAATTTTTAGCCACAGGCTTCTTTCTGCTTAGACATTCCCATTCATTTTCTGTGATAGATAGACATTATTTTGGGAGAACAAAATGGGCTATTACTGCAGGATCATATAAATCCTCCCTGTCTTCTGAGAAGTTCAGACTGAAAGATAATCTGAATGTAACTATCCTAAAACATTAAATATTTATGAAAAATATATATCACAGCATTTTACATACAACTGGGCAATATACTTTTGTGACTTTCCTCCCAAGGCACTTCTTTTATACATTAAATTGATGACAAATGGTGTGATGCTTTGCATCAAGAAAAGATCTCTCCTCCAGCCCCCCAAATGAACTCCCTAAGACATATTCCTTCTGCTTCATGTTAAAGCAGAAAACTGCATTTTCGCCTCATCATTTTATATTGTACTAGTTCTGGATATGAAAATAGAATAATCAAGAAAGCTGTTTTTAAAATAGCTTCACTAAACTATAGAGGAAATTATATTGTCTGCTGAGTTAGAAAATCTGTCTATAATTAGATTTAAATGTCACTCCTTTCAGTGCATTTCAGCATTTCTGCAGACCGTAGTCCTTAGGAAGTATATAGTTCCAGAGTATGGCCTTCCTCTTTTGAAAATTATGACCCTGTGGCATGCTTTTAGGAGAGTATGTCTTTATATCAGCTATAAAAGATAATCTAATAGTTGATGCAGTCTCATTCCTGTGGCATAATTTGTTTTCATTTGCTTTTCTCTATGTATTGTGTGTTGTAAGATTGTGAGGAAAATTATTCATCTGTAGCTAAGGATAGTACAGAATTTTACTATAAATGTCTCTATTTTGTATTTTACAAGTGATGCTTGTGTATATGAAGTGCTATTTACATAAAGAGCAGTGGAATTTCAGCAATTGTAATATTTTTTTTCTCATTCTGCAATCTTACAATATAAATAAAGAAAAAATTATTAGTATGAAAGATATTTATATAGCTGTCCTTTTGCAGAAAAGATGCCAACTGACCAGCTCTTGTTGGGTTTTTTTATTGCCTACAATAATGCCATCACTTACAAGGTTAGGTTTTTTACTCATCCACACGTGTTTCCAAATTGAGACATATTTTCTGAAAAATATACTGAAGATAAAAAGTGACTCCTAAAGAAAGTGCTGACACCGTATTACTGGTTCATCTGGTTATCAAGACATTCCTATGCTTTAGTGTCTTCTGGGTACACCTACAGTACATAGGATATGTATAGGGTGGAGAGAGGGAGAGAGGAGGGGGACACACAAGCAACCTGTGGTGTCCCCTGGCCACCTCGCAGCTCTGCCATGTGTCCTGGTGACGTGCACTCCTGTAGCAGCTGCTGCAGTGCTGGCAAGCCTCCATGATCCTTTCCTTCTTGTCTTCCAGTCCACTTCTAACATTTGACCAGCTCAAATATGTGCCCCAAATCAGCCTCTGAGCAGTGACAGGGAGGGGAGGGAATGGGAAGTAAAGGTGCATTGAGCAGAGTAAACAAGACCAATGTAGATGGTTTGTCACACCTGCAGTTCTGATGTGGATACCTCCATCCTTGAGAAAAGCAGAGTTGACCCTCTCCTCTACCAGGTACACCTTGTTCTCAGGTGTTCAGCCACTGCTGGATTTGTGTTTAAATCAATTGAAGTATAATGCAGTGGAAGTATTTTCCCTTCAGGACCTCTGACTTTCAGAAGAAATAGTTCCCCTTGTTAGCCAGAAATGAACTGTAAAAATCACACTTCAGCCCACATGAGTTCTGACTGTACTTGAAATTTTAGCCTATTACACTTTAAATGCTGGCATAAAAAGAAAAAAGGAACAACTTGTACATTATGTAGGTAAGGTAGCATCTCCCATTTTGGCACCTTTTGTACCACACAACGTTGAGTTCAGATATTTCAAATCTAATTAGGGCATACATATGGACTTTCACTAATTTGTCGTGTAAGTAGAGCCATGATTTCCAGCGTGAGCAGCTCAGGTGTCTCAGCCTGCCTGGCTCTCCTTGCTTACAGACCGTGTGGCTGGTGGAACAATGCAATTCCTTTTATCAAAAACTCCTGACTCTGAAGATCTGTCACTGCAAACAGTCATGGGAGCTAGGCTTCTGATAGCCTGAAAAATCAATATTGAAGAATAAATCGAACTATAATAGTGTGTCTGTCTGGTTATTTAAAAATAGATGAACAAAGAAAATGCAAAGCACATGAAGCAGCCAAGTGAGGTTTACAGAGATTACTCAAAGGCTGAAAAATTGCAAGGAAACTCCCCTTCTGGAAACAGCCTGGCTCAACACCCACTGAAATCAGAGAAATGGTTCCTTCCCATGACTTTGAAAGTCTTCTCAGGCACATCACTTGCGTCTTCCCAAACACAAAGAGATTGTACCTAATTCTCTTTCTTTCTTATATGCTCCTACTAAGGCCTGTTAATAGTGCCCAAATAAGGCAAAGGGAAGAGTGTTGGACATGTAACAGTTTAGCCTTCAGGCCATGAACTTTCAAGGAAATGGCATACAGCAAATCCATCAGCAAATAGTGAGCTGGGATTGTCCCAAGAGGTCTTATTAAAGTTGCAGGAGAATTATGGACACATTAAAAAAGTTCTACTGAAAATTGCTATCAAAACCTCTGAACTGTTATAAGCATCTTTTAGTGATACTCTCGAGGCTTCTTCTAACATTCTACAGAAGATGCAATTTTCCTTTAAACTCCACAGGGTGCTTCAAAAGCCTACAAGGGTTGTAATTTTCTAATAAATAGCATTTTATCAAACATTTCATTTGAAACTTTCTTTCAAAAGAAAAAGTAATGAAAAGCAAAAAAAGAAAAAACACTTAGAAAACAAGGTTTCGACTATCAAGAAAAAGTAGAAAGGAGAGCTGAAAAAATTTGGTATATGTGAATATAGTGAAACTCAAGGATTCGTAAAGAAATTAATGACATTCATGAATCACTAGCAGGGATCTACAAATAATTACACACTAAAAGCTTCTAAAAGTGACTTGGTGGAATTCTAAGAAGTATCACTAAGCCTAACTGTTTCAATTACCTTCTAAATCTTACTTACGAATACCACTGTCATCTACCTGCCCCAGCAGCTCAGAAGTTGGGTATATCCTTTACATCCACAACCACACCTATTTGCTTGTCATCTGGATCTTCCATCTGGAAGAGCATCGCAAAGATTGATTTGTGATTCTTGGTGATGTATGATTCCCACTGAGCAGAATGTAGGTAATTGTTAAGCTTGGGTGTGGAATCGGTGTAGTGATTTTTAGAGGACTTTTGTATCTGACCTGGTAAGACTTTCAAATGAACTGTCAGTTAAGTCTCCCTGTGACCAGCTCAACCCATAGGCTTCTGTTCTGCAGTGTCAAGTCTGAAGAGCCGAAACACGGTGAGCATCTGTCACTTTGTAGTCACTGAGCCTGATTCATGGTTCAGCATAGAGCTCCGCTTCGTTTCCAGTGAGAGGGCACCTTACTGTGTGCACAATCTGAGGAAAAGTAGCTGTGATGATAGATAAGCCTCACTTATTTTGTATCCTGATATTCTGCTGCCTAGAAGAAATTCTTCGTTTGGAAGGAAGTTTGGGCTTTGAAACTCCTTCTGTCTGAGAAAAATGTCTCTCTGTTCATGGGAATGCCGATGAACATGACTAGCTCCAAGGAAGAACAACAGTCACTGAAAAATTGGTATTTGGGACTTGTCTAATACCTGACACTTTAGTTGGACAAACATCTTCTGACAGCTGGAGCCACAGGAGTAAACTTTTCTGGGTGCCATATCAGAGTCAATAGGTTTTCTCTGGAAACTAACTTTAAAATGCTAGTAATTTTTTGAAAGTTATTTATGAACTTTTTCTAGAATTATTTTCTGCAGCTGCTCCATTTTTCGTTGTTGGGATTGTCCCCACTGGGCAGGGGGAATCTGTGAGCTGTTGATCAGCTGTTCCTCAGAACCTGGCCAGGTTAATCATGGGAAGGGCTGATACAATACCAGTTCCCTAAATGTTGTGCTTGAGTCAGCTCCTGGCTCAATGGTTATCAGAAGCCTGAAGAGATTTTCCTGAAGAAGCTGAAATAAATGAGGTATTTTAGCTTGTTTTACAAGAAGTCCACCCTGCTTTTACTGAACTAATTACCCTGCAGTCTTATTGCTGGTTATGCTTTTCTAATGCATTGTGAAATCTGCTGAATCTGCAAGCAGAGCAATTATAACACCTCAGGTTCATTTGTGATAACACAGTTTGTCACTGTGTAAGCAGTGACTGTTCTCACAGCTTACATTGCATCAGAGAAACTCAGAGCATTTTAGGAACACTCAGAACAGTTGGAAGAATATATCAATTACTAATAAGATACATTCTTATGTTTGAACATTATATGCTGTCTTTTCTTCTCAGAAGGTTTCCAATATACAAATACTCTTCAAAATACTCTCCGAAATACAAATACTCTACAAAAACAGCTTCATTCTGTGTGGCACTATATATAGTCTATGAGCAATCTAATAGGGTTTAGGGTAGGAAGCAAAACTGTGGTTGCTAGAAAAAATGACAGAAACCACTCTGAGATGCAAAAAAGAAAATACTCAGAATTTGGCTAGGATATGGAAGCTAAAATCTGTGCACTCTTGGAAATGAAATAATGCCATTTTTAATGACTGCAGTGTCAAGGGTGTTGCCTTACAACTGTTTAAACACGACTCTCATTAGCACCAGTCTGGATTTCATGTTAACACAAGGTCAGAGAGATGAGTCATACACAGTGCAGTAATAGGGGATCACTGAACCCACAGCTAGGTGAGTGTCCTCCACACTAGCTGGGCGTTAATGGTGTGTGACCGCTCTGCTCAAGGTGGCACAACTGCAGCACTCAGCAGGGACAGGATGGATTTTCTCTCTGCCCACAGCAGACAGCATGTGTTCCCATCCTGGGTCACACAAAGGATGTGCAAATGTGCAGAGGAAGGGCAAGGTTTAGGTACGGACAGGCAGCCACATCACTCTATTCACTCTTGGGCTCTGTGCGGTAGATAAGGGTTTCAGATACGGGAAAATAGCTGATGCAGGGATTTGACACACATGTGAGAGAAGGCAGCCATCCTGGCATCCTGCAAACACCAGGAATGTTGATGCTGAGGCAGGGGCTGTTTGGTACCTGTGTGAGGGCATGTGCCAAAGAACCTGCTGGTTAATGGTAGGATGATTGAGGCAGAAGGAGGCTGAGTATTTTTGAGTAGCTGTGCCACTAGCTGGTAGGAGAGAGGATATTTTACAGGCAGAGAACTGAGACAGTGATGAGGTGACTAAATTAAACCCGAACATGTGAGACAGCTAAGAAATTAACTAACATCTCCATTTTCCCTGCCCAGGTTCTAAAAGCAGACAACGTTATGTGCTCCACTTTGTATCTCTGCCTCTGTCAGAGGCTGTCCCTGTCAAACAGCGTGCACTGCTTTGCATGCTGAAAAATACTGTGCATGATGAAAGGCTCAAAGCCAATAGCTGTAGCAGCCTTAATTAAAAATGCAATTAAAACCCTAGAATGAGTTACTGTTAGCCAAAGGGGCTAGGAGAAACCAGAAGGTTGGTCTGGATGGGTTTTTCCCCCCTAAAATATATTGGAGTGAGAATGGAGCTAGAAAGATAGCATGGCAATTAAAAGTGAGAAATGGATGAAATTAATGATGAAAATTGCTGGGAGAGGCTGAACTTTTTAACTTTTTTTTTTTTTCAATCTGTCTATAGTATATTAAATAAAGAAAAGAAATTTGAATAATCAAGAAGTCAGAATGATGCTGTAAAATTAATTGCTAATTAAGAGTCTAGAAAAACTAAATGGAAAATGTAAAATAGATGATGAAATGGATCCAGTACTACATATCTCTAAGGAGCTAGAGGAATTGTGGTGTTTGAATGGATTTAATGGGGTGCTGTAGGGTCTTGGCTTCGTCTGGGTTTATGTACCTAATGGCAGTACTAAGTTACAAGACTCACCCCTCCGTAGTCATGGTGAGGGAGCCACTTCCAACACAACACTCCACGGAGAGACTAGAACAAATTAAGAGTTTTCTGTCAGGGACAGATGTAATGAAACCTGATGATGATAATGCTACTGCTTCACTCGGCTTATTACAGTGTTCTTATTACCAGGACTTTAGAGCCTTACTGATATTGAGTTCACACTGGCTCTGTATTCCCTTAACTCCATCAGCTTCCAAAGGAAAAAATGAAGGAAACTCTGAGACAGAAATAAAGGATCTTCAAAGGGCAAAGCTGCCACTTCAGTTACTTGTACCAGCACTAATCTCAGAAGGGTAAACTTCAAAGGGAGTGAAGCCTCTTTTCCTCAGCAGCTGGATGAAGTAAACATAACACATATCAGCACAGATACAGTTTTTCTGACTCCAGAGCTAAGAAGACATCTTTTATGCATCTAAAGACTTGGAAATCAAAATTGATTCTCTCTCAATTTCATCCTTGTGCTTTAATCCTTTAATCAGAAATGATCCCTGTCAAGACTCTTTGTTAACAAGAACCAGCAGCGAACGGTGGAGTTGGTATACCTCAAAAAGCTGCTGAAATTGCTAAAATAGCCAGCGGCAGGACAAGACAGGAAGATATCCAGAGATCAGTGGTTCATCTTTCCTTTGCATACCAGCCTTGCCTTCTGCTGAAGATTTATGCATCCTTGATCATTTGCATCTGCTGCCTGCGCTCTGAAAGCTGTGTGGAGTGACTGTGCACAGGATAGTCTGGAGGGAACATTCCAGTTGTCACGTAAGGAAAGCGCTGGTGTGCTGGTGTGAAAAGAGAGAAAACAGCTCTGACAAGCAGACCGTGTATGAATTATTAAAATGTTACCTACCCCAGCTGCTGGAGTCTTGTATCCAGCATTAGTACACCGTGCGCTACAAATCGGTGGCACCAGGGAGCTTAGGAAACCAAGGGAAAAACTATTTTGCATATAGTGGTTTTTTTCCTATAGGCTTCTGATTAAAAACAAACATATGAAAAAAAAAAAAAAAACCAAAAACCTCACAAAACAAAATATTTTCTTTGCTGCCGTGCCCCTCCTGAGCAGTCTGACTGGGACGGAGCTGTCTGCATGCTGCCATTCTCAGTGGTACGCTGTGCCCACCCTTCCAGCTCTGCATAAACATCCCAGAGAGGACAGAGGGATGGCAGCACACTGGCAGCATGTTTCACTCACCATTTTGAGCTGGAATAAGGG
The DNA here is from genome assembly GCA_013397725.1 of Rhagologus leucostigma. NCBI lineage: Eukaryota > Metazoa > Chordata > Aves > Passeriformes > Rhagologus > Rhagologus leucostigma. Next base: position 1,997,071 of record VZTD01000299.1, read on the forward strand.
TAGAGGTCTCAAACTCCCAGTTCAGTCTGGTAACAGGCATAGACCCTCATCATGCTCCATCTCAGAGACCAGCAAAAGCCATCAGTGGGTAAGACTTGACAGCAAAAGACCCCAAGCCACTGAATGGACAAATAATCTAGTTAACTTGTTCTTCCAGGGCTTGCTCCCACTGGCCTCCACCCTGCCCATCAAATCAGCTGGAATAAGGCTAGGTTCATCAAACTCCAGTGGCTTCCCCTGGATTATTCCTCTTAATGCATGTGTGCAGAGGAAGGCAGGAGAAGCTTGAGTGGCATTTTTAACAGCTTTAGCCTGCAGCAGCCATCAATGGCACATTTTTTTCCTTAGCCTGTTTGCAGTCTTGAACACCAGTGCATCCCATTTGTTATTTTACAGGCAGCATTTTGGTATTTAGTCAGAAGGGAAGAGCTACTGCAGGGAAATGAAAGATGAGCAAAATATTTCCATCCAATTCTGCCATTTCTTGTTTGGAAACCCTGGGGATAAATTTGCATGAAACTGTAAAAATGCACACTGAGAAAGCAGGCAGTGCACAAACTGGGAAAAGCAAAGAGCACAGCAGAAAGATAAACTTGAATCTCTTGGTCAGTTTTGTCTTACACAATACCTTGTACTCCTTTAGATAGATCCACACAGTGTTTCATTAGCTCCTCTGACCTGGTCTCAGTGTGATTCCTTTGAATTTACTTATCCCCTCTTGTGTCAGCAGAAGATACCGAAAAAAAGGCATAGTTTCTACCTCCAGTAGATGTGGAATGCATCACTCTGCCCTAATAAGGATGCTGTTCCTTGATGTGCTCCCTCTTCCACGTCCTCAGTGTTCAAACCCACTCTTCTAATGATCATCTGCAACAACCTCTGAGATTCAAAGGAGTTCCCCACTCAACTTCCTCCATTTGTTTGTCACTACTGAGAGAGAGAGAGTTTTATGAAAAAACACAGCTAACTAACATTCCTTGGTACGTTCTCCTGTGGTTTTCTGAGAGATGTTAGGGTGGATATACTCCTGCAATATTACACAGGATGTCAGATACAACCCCACGGCTTTACGTTCTGTAAGCAAAAATCATCAGGACTAAACTCATGCATGAATTCATCACCTGCAGCTCTCATTCTGCCTTCAGGAGTAGGTGGCATTGAAGCATACAAAAATAATATTCCACATAAAATTCATGCTATTAATCTGTGCTTTGTTTTAATCCCACTAATAAGCCCTTAGTGCATATTACAGTCCTTAGTGTTTTACCAGTGATGAGTACTATAAAAGAATCAGATACACTGGTACGCTCAGGTTCCTTTACCAGTGACACAAAATAAATGAGCAAATTTTAAAAAGAGCTTCTGATGGCTTTGAATTGCCTGATTATCACAAAATTATGGCTGCAATGCACTAAAAAATTCACTCCATAATCAGTGTAATTAAAACCTTATGTACCTCCTCCTGTTTCCTCCGCAGAGTGGTCATTTGTTAAATTGCCTCATAAGGCTCCTGCATCAGCTTCACATTTCAGCCTGATTTCATGGTGTAATAGGGCTCTCACGATCGCTCTCTGTGCTTGCTTGCATGTCGGTGTGTCAGCACTTGTCTAATAACTACTGTACTAACCAGCCAATTTCAATCAAAGCTTTGGAGGTCTCAGAGGTATTCTGGTCCCATAAGATTTACAACAACAGAAAACTCTGTGGAGGGAGAATTTTCTGTACTTGCTTTTCCTGAACGAAATGTAAGCACCATCCACGCTATTAGATGAAAGGGAATCCACACAGGAGCCCAATTAAGCTTTGTTGGTCCTCCAGTTTGCCAAACAATTTGTAAGTAACCCAATCATCCCACATGTACAGAATCATTGCAAAATAAGGAAAACAGGGACCTCTGGGGGGCTTCTAAACCAACCAACTGGATAAATGATACTGTGTCATACCTGATAAACATCTGTCCAACCTGTTAAAGATTCCCAGCCCTGAGGTCTCCCCAGGCAATTATATGAACAAAAGCTTTATTCTGCACCGCCTTATACTACGGCTGAAACATTGTAATACATTAGTGAAGCTCTTTAAAATATGGTTCAAAGCCTGCAGTTCGTGGTTGCGTTTGCATTTCAATTTAGAGCAGTCTAGGTAAGGCAAGGAAGGTAAAACAATGCTGCAGCATTGATTTCTCTCAGGGACATGACAGTTGCATAAAGGGCTCTGCTAATTATAGCCACCAGCTATCAACAGACTCCACAAAAGCCACAGCAGCACTGCAGCTATTTGGTGCCTGCCACAGTGCATAGCTCTGCAAGCTGAAAGCATCTGTCACACTTTAGAATTGATTTCTAAAGGTAATGACCCAGCAGGCCCCTGCAATAAAACAAGGGTGGACTTGACTCTCAAAGGTCCTTCCGATGGTGATTTGCTGCCAGAGCACTTTCCTGCAGCACACCTGGTTTTGAATTGATGGGACTTCTCAGAGGTGGATCCATTATACATGACTCACTCAGCTTCAGGACTTTAATCTCAGAGACGTTACCAGCAAAGCTCCCTTAAATTTATTTTAGCAACAGTATAGACCATCCTTGAGACGAGAAAGTGCAGTATTTAGGCAGAAATATGCAGTTCAAATTTATCCATTCATAAAAGACTCAAGAATGTCATTGCTTCTCAAAACGCCAGTGACGGTTTTCGTAGTTAGATGGAATGGACTAGGCTGGGTGAAAATTACTGTCTTCATGCAGATTTTTCTCTGCCTAAGTATACGGCTACATTTGGAAGGATATGTGATAGTTTTATACACAGTTAAAAGCAATGCTTTGAGGAGGACTAGGAAATGCCATCCTATCTCTTTTCTCTGGCTTGAGGGAGTCCCGACTGCTTGCTCTTTTGCTTCCTTCCCAGCTGACACCAAACCTGTGCTCACTGCCCATCTGGGTCCCTAGGCTCTGTCTATATACATTCTAAGGTTTGGGAAAAGAGGTAGCTGAAGCAATATGCATGATAACAGTCGAAACAACTTTCCTTGACCAGACCTTAGCTCTTTGCCTCTCCCAACCTTGTCCTAGGAGTAAAAAGCTTAGTGTGAATTTTTCTTTGGTGAAAATCCTTGCTTCTGTTTCCAGCATCCTAAAAATCTAAAAGCTGCTGCAGTTTGGCAGCAGCTCCCTCTACGTTCTCTTTGCCAGGGGGGCCATATTAGCTTCTATCAGGTTTGGCTGCCATTAGCTTATCAGTGCAAGAGGGTAATTCCTCAAAAGAGTGAGATAACTTCATAGAACAAGGCAGCGATGCAATTCACACCCTCTTCTCCCTAAGCCTGCCTTCTTGCCAAGAAATGACAAAATATTTAAGCATAACATAACTTTTTAATTGTTTGTGGCATTTGGAGTTGAAACTCTAAGCAATAATTATGCTAATGAGAGATAAAGTATGTTCTTGGCAGCTGAACACTTTTTTGTTGGCATTGTCATTGATTTGTTTATTTGTTGCTTTCTTTTCATCATTGCTGGCTCCTATTTGTATGCAGTAAGTGCCATTTACAGCTGTCCTTGAGAAAACTGCTGCAGCTTCCAAAAACTGTTTTTCCATTTCTTTCTTTTTTTTTTCTTGTTTCAAAAGTAACAGCTTTCTAACTTTTCAGGCCTTTGACAGCTACATGCCATGGAGCTTTTCACTGAAAAGGGTAATGACTTTCTCACCAGAGCAGTACAGCAGAGCACCAGGGGAATAAATGTGGGGACTTGCCATTACAACAGATAGGAGAGAAATGAAGTGCCTGTCCACAGGGGCCTCAGTATGGGGTTGAACGATCACATTCCCATTTCAGTTCTTAATTGCACAATGAGCAGGACGGAATGGAGTGGATCCAGGGGGATCTGCAAAGGAAAAAAGCAAATACTCAGCCAGAGCTTGCTGCGAAGAAGAGCTTGCTGCTCTTCAGCTTATACATTTTGAGTATAAGGAACAGCTCTATACAAACAAAGCCATTTTCATAGGGAAATCCCTTGAAAAACTGGTGATTCAGTTCTGTGAATTGCTGAGCTGGACACAGGGAGAGGTGAGCTGAGGTGGGAAGGCAGGAAAGGAGAGGCTGCTGGGCAGTTGCACAGTGCCTCCCTCAGTGTGGTGTGCAGTGGTCACTGCTGCAAACACTGGCAGCAGAAAGGCTGAAACCCTCAGGGCTTCCGCCCTACTGGGTTTAGGGCTATGTGCAGATGTGCTCTGCCTGCAGAGAAGTCCCACCTACACATGAAGGACCTTTAGCTTCCCAGTATACCGTGAGGAATGGAAGCATCAGTTCAGCTGGAATGGAAGGATGCCTCAGTTCACTTATGCACATTAATGTGACCTGCATGACCCAGAAAAGCCCTAGCTGTGAGAGCTGGTTCACAAGCTCCATGTAGGAACACTGCTGTGCAGTGTCTGTGACATGGATCGGGACTGGGAGTCTTTAAACAGAGCCTTTAAAATGGATATGAGGCTGATTTCCAAGTTTCCCCTGTCACACCTGTGGTGTGGCACACAGCAGGCTTTTGGCATTTCATAGTAAGATACAACTGATTCTGTCCAGTGACTGAGTTATCCTGTGGCACTCGTTTGAAATAATGTAAATAGAAAGTGAATTCTATGCTTGAACTTAAAACTACTAATATGTGTGTAGCTCTTAGAAATAAGGAGCAGAGTACAGAATGTCTGCTGGATCTACTGTCTCTGCGCTGTGTCTCTAGCATGCAATAACTGACATTCTTTTCTTCTTTTACTCTTTGGGGATATTGCTTGAAAAATCTACTGCTTACCGGATCAGTGAATCAGTAGGTGCTCTGTTTCTCCTTGTACTAGATCTCCACTAAGCATAGCAAGAAAAACCAGCCTCTCAGAGCATGGATGTTCATGATTCTTAACACACAAAACATATATCAAAGCTATATGTTCCAGCACTTTTTGTTCCATATCACCATTTCTCCACTTTCGTTTATACTTGGTGAACAGTTGAGTTTTTTGGTTTTTAATAAAGAGGAGAGATGATTTCCAAAATTATAGAATAATCTGTAATTAAAAAAGCCACAGACTGACCAAAATAAACCTCGTTGCTTGCTTGGGATTATATCAGAAGCATCTTTCTAGCACTCAGCAGGCATCCCTGAGAGCTGCCCTGCTGCATTGCGAGCAGCTGCTGATGACAACCCCGCCACCCCAGCATGACTTCTGCTGTACTGACATAGCCCCACTGTCTCTAATTCTGCTCCTTGACAGAGGATCAGACCTACCCAGGGCACGCTGGTGCAGGGAAAACAATGCAGTACAGACATAGAATAAAATCAACCAGGAATCACACGGGTACATATAAGAACATACACTTCATACTGGCTGACGTCAGTGCAAGCACAAGTCACTGGAGATTAAGGCTGTACTCCCTGACAGATGCTTTTCTTGCTTCTGTCTTGGCTCTGATTCTTTCTTTCCTTATTGCTTTACTCTGTAGCTAAAGCATGTAGCACACCACTCAGTTATACTGTTCAACACACCTGTAACACTCCAAACATGAAAACCAAGACAAAATAGAGATCAAGGGGGCACATCACCAGCTTCGTAACACAGAGCATCACATGTATGAGAGAGGACATTTCCATAAGGCTTGGGGTGAGCCGCTGATGTATCCCAATTCATTCCTTGACACCCAAGTAGGCAGAAAGGAAAGAAAGAGTTAAGAAATTGCTGCCACTTCAATATGTTTGCTGCTAACACCCAGCCCAGGTAATCATTTACACCCATGCTCAGTGTTTGTAAAACTCTCCTCAATTTGCTCTTCAAATCCATTTTGTACTCATAAGGAGTGGCCAGATGAAAGCTCAGGACCAATGCATTTCTACCTGCTTCTGTGTGTCATCCTTGAGTAGCCCCACACTTCAGAAAACTCAGGATTTTTCCTTTCAACTACCTGCAAGGTGTAGGTTTTATGTTCATCTATAGGTTACTCAAGCGATTAGCCTTATGGAGGACTGGTGCCCTCTGTGCCCACCTTCTGAATCCTAAAGGAAACTGAAAGAGCCCACCATCCATGAGATATCAGGATTTACATCTCCTTAAATGTGTGCCTTGAAATATTCCACAATATTCCAGTTCCAGAACAAGAAGGTAACTATAGCTCCTTGAACACAAATGAGGATGTTACATCACTTTTAGAAAAGCAAAGAAAACAGTGATGTGAGACTGTCCCAAAATCTGAATTAATTTTTAGTTTGTTGCTGGAGGAACATTTGGATGTTTGATTTTGCTGCACTAGGGAGTTTTCTTTCCATATCAAGAGTCTGAAAATTGATTTTCCATAACCAAGTAGCATGATATCTCACAGATCTAGGAAGGACTATACCAGGTTTCTTGAATTTATTAATAGCTATGTTTTTTTATTACCCTAGAAGAAGGATAAGGAGGAGGCAAGTGGCAGTCACTGGACAAATAATCTTTATAATGTGGAAAATACCAAACAATTTAAAAGATGCTGGCCGTAGCAAGATTTTTGCAAGTGCTGCTGACTACCAGAGAGATAATTCACACTCAGGTAGGTGAAGATGCACTTGATTTGTGATGAAGGGCAAGTAAGGCAAGACAGAATGACCTCAGAAGAGCCAAGGTTAAGTCCGGCAAGTGTTATCTTCAGTGTGGAGGAACTGCCTGAAAGATGCCTCCTGCTCCGGGTGGGCAGGACTGAGCACCTCTGGGAGCAGTCAGGGCACTCACTTTTGGGCCACTCAGCTCCTCACTGCCCGATTTCTGCCCGTGCACGGCAGCTCCACAAGGCACAAGTACAAAGTCAGCAGAATGTCACTCCTCAGGTGCCTGTCTGCATTTTCACATCCTATTTTTCCACACTTAAATCTGCAAGATCTGAATGTTCATTAGCTGACTGGGTTTTTAAGTGGTACTTCTTCAATTTTTGCTTCTTTTGGCTATCTTTGCGCGTGGTTTTTCTTTACATAGCTGGGTGTTCAGCTTGTATTTTCTTTCTTTTTAGGATACCTCACGTCCATTCAGCAACTTCCCTCCATCATCTGCCTTTAAGCAGCCCAGACAACACCCATATTCTAAGTCTAAATGTCAGCTGAAAATCTGGGATTCATGACAGAACTTAAATCTCTGGTTTATAAAGGTTATTGAATTTCTGCACATGATAAAATGCCTGGTTGAAATATGCCTCAAAATTAGAGCAGAGTGAGAAAAAGATGGTCAGTATTATCTCACAGAGGATTTAGATGTTTCAAAATCTGGTTTTCTTCCAGTTCCAGTATTTCTAGTATTCCAAATTCCCAAATTTCTAGAATAGTATTCTAGATTTCTAAAGTTTGTATTTCTAAAGTTTGTATAAACTGGAAGAGAACAGTCTACACTGAGGTGGACCAGGAGCCCAGGAGGCCAAAATGCCACTGCCCTGACAGTGCCTGGAGGAACCCAAACTTCTGGATCCCTGACAGCCACATAGGAAGTGAAAACACAGTTTCTTTGTATGGCAGGTGGGAAACAAATACTGTCAGAGGGAAAAGAGGTTTCTAAACAGAAATTCAGACTCTTGTCAGGTTGTGCACAGAAATTTGTTTGTGATATTGATCAAAGAGCTGCTGTGGCTGCTGAGATTATTTTGAATATATAGTACATTGCAGTGCCATGGTTACATGTGAAATCTAAATGAAATTCCCTTCACCTGAAATTTATACAGATTATTTCAGGAGATTTTGAGCTTCATGATTGCAGAGTCCTTTTATACTCAGTACAATCTCATTCTTAGTTTGGTTTGTGAAATCAGATTGATTTTAAAGTGCATATAGATGAAGTTATGTCTGTCTCATTTTTACATACTGTAATGGATGTGGACATTAAAAGATTAGTTTGCAAAGTGTAACATGGAGAAGAACATAACCAAAGGACAGAGCCCCTTCCTTGTGATTTGGCTAAAGACAAGCTGGATTCTGATATTCATCTAGTTCGAATGAAGCATACCTAAGGCATTAATTCTTGTACCTGTGGTTCATTTACTAATATGATTTTATATAATCTTGACGCCTTTAAATTATATTTATGTACTTTCAAAGCATCTTAGCTCTTGGTGCATGATGACTCAATCCATTTCTTGGCAGCTGGATTTATCCATGTCAGAAAAAAATAGACCACTACAGAACTCCCACTGTTGAACTTTGCCAGTTAAAGGTCTGTCCTAATTTTTCCCATTCTGCAGGAATCAGAATTGAAGCACAGTTTACTTGGCATCTTCTCAGGTGTTTCTGTGCCAGGTGCAAGTTTCTGCTATACATAAAAGCACATGGTCTTTACTAGTATATTCAGTTACACCTTATAGCTGATCAAAAGTGACACTATGTACAAAAATGTCACACATTTATTATGTTATCCTTCTGCTCCGAGTACCCTGGACATGCCCTTTGCATTCACAGCAGGCCTTGCAAAGATGTGCATTGGTTTTATAAGTAGCCCAATAACCTCCAGAGTACTGTAGGTATGATTTGGACAGTGTGCTAGGATCGTGCTTGGCAATTATTTTGAGCTGGTTTCAGCCTTGCAGAAATGAGGACAGACTAATTAGACTTGGACTCTTCAGCTGAAAAGAAGAGACAGCTGAGAGGGGAGATAATAGAGGTTTATAATGATAACTGAAGTAAACAGGGAACAATTACTCAATCTTCCACCCACTATGAGAATTAGAAGGCACCTCAATTATCAGCAGTAGGATTAAAACAATGAGAAAGAAATGCCTTTTCCCCTAACATCTAATTAAACTGTGAAACTAACTGCTCATGGAGGTTGCAGAAGCTAAACTTATAAATGAATTAAAAAAGGGATCAAACAAATTCATGTAAGCATGAACATCCACCAGTGGTGAGGGAATGTGACTGTCTGGATGCAACCTTTGGCTCAGGAAGCCCCCTGAAAAAGACCTGTAGCTGGGAAGGTACCACTTTGCATTTGTCCTGCTCTCTCATAAGGACCTGTTTCTGGCCACAGCTGGAGGCAAGATGCTGAGTGGATCTTTTGACTCACACAGTATAGATGTTTTATATTTCCATTACAGTCTTCACCAGGCTGCCACGGCATTATTTCAAGCGTCCATATCATGAGAAAGACAGTAACAGAAGAGCTGTGAGAGATGCTGACCTCTATGGGATGATGAGGAGTAAGTGGATGAGTCCATCATGCCTTCAGCAGTGCAACTACCCTGAGGTGGGTACCAGGGTGCCCAGTCTATGGCCCTAGGACAGTACATCTGAGTCCCGGACTAGTTCTGCACAGCAAAGTTACTGCACTAGAACATGCGTTCAGGTGTCCACCAGGATAGGAGGGTCGCCATGGCAGGAGAGTCACCACATCCTCCTGCAGGCCATGAGCAGCATGGGTTCTGTGGCCTCAGCCAGCACCATAATACGGAGAACCACTGCACATGTACCCTCTTCAGGACTTTTATTACAATAGAAGACCGCGAAAGCAAATTAGAGAATTGATCTCTCGGTGGATGACCTAGACACTGGGTGCACTGCAGTTACTGTCTCAGTCCTCACTTTTCAAACTCTTGTACAGTTTTCTGCTGCTCCAAGTTTTGGCATGTTATAAACTGGAAAAGGCACACACAAAGGCACAGCATTCAGCACATGCAGCACATCTGCTTTCTTCCCCAAGATCACCAGCTGTGAGGAAACAGGAACTCTTTATCCAGTGTTACTGCTTTGTACCTTTTGCTGCTTGTGACCCTTTCCCCTTCTGTGAAGTGTAGCCACGTGGCACAGTCCTCCATTCATTAAAGAATTAAAGTTGTGAGAGAATCAAGATTATGATCTCACATGAAAATAGAATTTATTTCATTAAAGGAATGAAAGAATCTCTCTAGATAAAACGAAAGCCTATTTCAGTTATCATACAGTAATAAAAAACCCCCAACTTCTAGGCCAAGGAAGTCACTGAGGAATCAAAATACAAAAATTTCAAATATTGGACACATCACCTCTCCAAAGTGATGGAAGGTGTCCTTTTAGGAGCTCACAAATCAGAGAGAAGAATAATCTGAAAGACATGAAACTGAATCAATATACTTTCTACTTTCCTCCTGAATGAAGATTGGTTTCAGTCTAGTTTTCTCTTAAAAAAAAAGAGGGGGGGGGAATGACAAGACAAAAACTCAAAGAAATAATATAGCTGCCTTTCATTACAGTTCTTTCAAAGCTGATTTCGGATTGTAATATGCCTGGAACTGCTTCTTGAACAGTCCCTCGGCTTCCTATCTCCTGGTCCAGGTTGAATGAAAGACAGTTGCTGCTGGTAAAATAAGCTTTCTCTTTTGAAAATGTGCCAACTTGTGCTCTCTGCCATCAGCAGATGAGCCAAATGGTTCTTCTGAGGAAATATGAATTTCCAGACAACTCAGCTGTTTGAAGCCTCAGCATAATAATACCAAGACCAAAAAAAAGAAGTGCAAAAGAAAAAAGAATCCCTTCTATAGCATCCATTAAGACAAAACAAAGAGATAACAATTACATCATCGTCCACCTAATTTACACTGATGTGAAGAAAGCATGCAAGGGACTTTTAGGAAATTTCAAAATCACTGGTGCTACAGCTTAAATATACAGAAAAGGTTTACCTTTTGATCCAGTGTAATTCTATCAATATATAGGTTTCAGGTGATACAACCTTCTGTGTGATAATCCAGATTTCCCACAAAAAAGTTTAGAGAGCCAGACTGTGCTGCCTTCTGCCATTTGCTTCCCTGGAGAAACTCCAGCCCACCTTGCTGTTTGTGGAAATGGCCCAGGCCAGATGGGAACGGAAGCATCTCCACAGGAGCAGGCATGGCAGGTGAGGCTGCAGGACCATTCTGGAGCAGGCTGCAGAGGGCCGAGTGGGATTCCACTCTCAGCAGAAAGTTTGGCGTGTTTGCCAGTGTTGCCCATGCAGTGGGGCTGGGAGAGCAAGGCATATCCTCAAACCTCCTAGAAGTTCTAAACAAAGTTTCCTTTGTTGTAATTTTTAGCTAAAAACTCAGATGTTTTATGGAAGCAACCAAGAGGCAAATGCCTTTAATTCCCCATTGCTACCCTCCAGTAGCAGCCAGTCCCCTCGGGGGTGGAGGGGCAGTCCCAGATTAAAAGCCTGGCAGGCAGCTGCTGGGTGGCCCCGTACCAGCACCCGGAGGCTGCTGTGTCTGCGCCTCAGCTGCCGTACTGGTGGCAGAGATTAATCATCAGGCTGGTTTTCTTCTGCTGAAAAAGGTGTCCTTTCCCTTTTGTTTTGTCTTGTTGAGGCACCATTTCATTTCATTTCATCAAGGAACATGAAAAAACTGTCTTGGACCCTACAGCATCAAGTGAGGGAAGAAAACCACCCCTAGCCAAAAAGTCCTAATTAAAACTCTACAAAGATGTAGGAATAGAAAGACATGTTTTGATCTTAATAGTGTTATCTGGGAAAAGCTTTACCCTGGTGATTTTGGAAGCTTTCTGGCTGCCCCTTGCTGAGCAGAGCTGCAAAAAGCTCAGGACAATATTGATCACACAGCAGTGCTCCTGTTCTCTGCCAGCCTGCCGGGCAGGAGTTGTTTTCCAGCCTGTACATTGTGTACAGTGTGCTCCTGTGTTTCCATGAAAGCTGGAGCATTTTGTCAGTAAAGCCTTATTCCGTGACAAAGTCAGCTATACGACAAGAAAAGACAGGTCTTGGAGGATGACAGCCTGGGAGAGGCTGAGCCATATCCATCCATGGGGCTGATCCAGCAGCAAGGGCTGTGAAAGACAGGAAGCCTGTACCCCTGCAGTCCAGTGCAGCATTACTGGGAAAAAAAGCTGCTGGCAGGATAGGCAGAAGAATAGAGACAGGATCAGCAGTTAGCTTGGTCCACCTTTCTTGGCTCTGGCAAGCAGATCCTGGATCTACATTCAGATTCTTGGCAAACCCGTGGTTTGTGAGGATTTTCTACAAAAGTCCTTGCAAAAGCATGATGCTGTAATGTTCATGGATGGCTGCTTTTACAATGTAATACTGACGTACTTCATTACAGAGAGAAAAATCACCATAAACGTGAGCAGTTATGTACTTGCCCAGGAAACTGTTCAGACAGGGGGAACTTTGTCAGACATTTCCTGTAGAAGCTGCCTGCAGAAAGCATGACAAAAAGGTAAAACCCATGTCTTGCCTCACCTGGGAAATTCAGAAGCCCTCTAATCGAAGTCTGAGGGTGACAGCATAAACCGGTAGTTCCAGTTCACTGCGGTTTGCATGCTCCAGAGGCTTTTCTAATAGCAAAGCCTATTTGAACTTTACTTGTCCAGCAACACTAGATGAGAACTGGTTATATATTTCAGGCTGGAAACACATGCCCGGGTCTGTCAGCATACCTGACGCACCTGAACATGCGGTCATTAGTCTGGGAGAGATGTTGGGATGACACAGGTTCAGACTGGTGTGTATTTTTACGAATAATCAGTGAGAAGCAGAGATGTAAAGCTTCTTTTACAAGACAACAGCAGCTAAGGCTACAAAGGCAATGACATCCCCAGAAGTTATTGTTTCCTGTTGCTGCAGGTAACATGCAGGATCTAGGGCTATTTGCACTGAAGATTTACAACCAGGACCTAAGGCTGTCATCTGCATTGAGAGGGGTTAGCTTCAATGGAATACAGAATAAATGAGCTAGTAGGAAAAAACAAAAAGGCATAAAGAATAGAGAGGGGAGAAATAAGTGAGTTGTTGAGCAAGGCTTATGACACTTCAATGAGAATAATCCTTTCTCAGACCACAAAAACATTTGGAGAGGAAATGTTACAGCAAACCTCAGAGAGGCACTGATGGGAGACTGTAAAATTCAATTCCAAATGTTTGAGAGGTTGTTAAGTGGACTAATATTAAGTGGGGTTATAAGTGTAATGGCATGTAACACAGCGTTTAAGTAACTAGGGAAGCATTATATGAACTGACAATGGTGATCTGTGGCTGTGGGACCTTAATAAATTTATGAGAGTTTATTACCAAATTTCATTTATTGCCATCACAGAAAATGCTCATGCCTGAGAACTTTACAAGAATTGAGATAATTGATCATCCAGGGAGATGTCTAAATGCATTTAAAGGAAACTTTCAAATACCAATTTCAAATTAACAAGAAAAAAATATGGTAAAATCTATTCAGGGAATGCTGTTGTTAGCAGGACGGCATCAAGCCCCTTGGGCAAGAAATGTTCCCTGTTATATTTGATCTTGGCTGCAAGAGAAGAAAAGTTTTAAATCAGCCCTCCCAGTACAGATCCTCTCCCCAAAGAGTCAACAGTCCCCATGAACAACACTGAACTCAGTTCACTACAGGTCTAAGTACCAGCCTGGGCTCTGGTTCCTCATGTGCCCTAATTGCAGCTTCACATTCAGCAAGTTACTGCTGTGCTCTAAATCCAGGAAAAAAGCCACGAGGGTTTCTTCAAGATGAGTGTTGCTCCAGCTGGAAAGTAGCTCCAGGGCCGTCTAGTCCAGCATCTGCTCAGGTTTCCCCAGAGAGAAGTGATATGGAGAGATGGGAACACGAGTGTTTTGTGCCCTCAGGCTGAGCTGGGGGGAGCACAGGGTCACGTCCCCTCCCTGCACGACTGTAAGCCACTTGTGGATTTGGTGCAGGGTCACCAATGGCCACAGCTGAGCCCCAGGAGTCATGAGGGAAGGAAGGAGGGATAGAAGGAAAGAAGAAGGTGTCAGAAAAATTATAAAAGGTAGAGACAGAGAAAGTGTAAGGTCTAAGAGAAAGAGCAAAAAAAGAAGGGTTCTTACACATGGAATAGGGAGGAACAGAAATAAAGAAACTAAGAAATTGATCAAAGAGAAAATGCACTTGAGGAATGGACAGGGGTCAGTAAAAATTAAGAAATAGAAAGAGGAAGTCAAGGACAGAAATTGGGGCTGCAAACGCTATTACAGAAGTCCAGCATCAGATCTCACTGAGCCTAAATTGGGTCTTTTTATGTTTGAATAAGATTTTTTGATGGATTTTGTGGATTTCCCTAGTAGTCCAAAGAGCTCCTCTTTCAGTACAATTTCAATTTTACAAGAGTAGATGATGTCAAAACAGATATGGAAAACTACAGTAAGATAAGATTAAAAGACTGCAGGTTATACAGCAGGCACAATGAATTATGTATTGGTGAAACCAGTCCTTGGCTAAGGCCCTGAGCAAGTGAAAAAGAAATCAAATCGTGTAGTCTGGAGCCACATAAGTCAGCTGGGACCTAAGTGATACCAGTCCAGGATCCAGGGAGAGACAGTGACAGCTTCCGAGCTGAATCTCCATCTCTTTCTTTCTCTACTAACCTCACCCATCTTTACAATTTCCAAACCCTAAATATTGTCCCTTATTCACTCCTAGGTCTTAGTACATCAGTTTGCCTGGCCTTTTTTCAGGCATTTTTATTTGAAAGCCAAAAAATATATGTATATTCCATGACGTGGAATGGTTGTTAAATGAATTTGTTAGAAGGCTTTCAGTAAATTAAACTGTTTAACGATGTGAGATCGTTTTCCTCAGGACAGTGCTGAAATAGGCAATCAGATCCAAGAAGCAGTGCTGATTTTTACTGCAGCAGAAGCACTGTCAAAACCCTGAAGGAAGCATCTGGCAAATTAACAGAATATTAAATACAGCCAAATAATATAAAGTCAAGAGACATCGCCTGTGTGGCCCTGATGAGAGTTTACTAAATGTGTTCATTTTTTGAAGGCGGATGGTGACCTTTGGAGCCTCTCTGCTGTACAAGTCTGGGAATGAGCTGGGAGCTGAAATCAAAAGAGCTTTCATGTGAGAGGGCATCTGCAAAGAGCGAGGGGTGAGAGAGTAGAGCTGTTTACACTTCCAGTACTTCAGAAGCAGGCAGTAGGACACTAACATTTATGCTTACATTTGTGCTTGGCCGAGATGTTTTTTGGGTGATACATTTCCAGTCGAAGAAGTGCATGTGTGTTATCAGTCCTGCATCATCAGGATGCAAACACAGGTCCATCTCCACCAAGCCACATGTGGAACAAAGGCAGTGGGAAAGCAAATGGGGGGGAAGGAGAAATCAGAGTCTGTTGTGATCATTGGTCATGATGACTGTCCCTCTGTACTCTTACTGGTGAGGACACACCTCGAGTACTGTGGCCAGCTGTGGGCCCCTGACTTCAAGAAAGACACTGAGGGGGAACAGAGCTAGCAAAAGTTCTAGAGAACAAGTCACGAGGAACAGCTGAGGGAACTGGGGTTGTTTAGCTTGGAGAAGGCGAGTCCTTATCGCTCTCTACAGCTGCCTGAAAGGAGAGTGTAGCCAGGTGGGAGTTGGTCCCTTCTCCCAGGCAACAAGTGACAGGACAAGAGGACATAATCTCAAGCTGAACCAGGGGAGGTTTAGGTTGAACATAGGAAAGGAATTTTTCACTGAAAGTGTGAAAGGGTTGCCCAGGGAGGCGGTGGAGTCACCGTCCCTGGAGGTGTTCCAGAAATGACTGGATAAGGCATTTAGTGCTATGGTTTAGTTGACATGGTGGTGTTCTGTCAAAGGTTGGACTCGATGATATTGGAGGTCTTTTACAACCTTAACAATTCTATGATTCTATGATCTATCCTCTTTGGCTTTCCCTTTTCTTTTCATCTATGTCCCTTTCTAACCATCAGCCTATTAGAAAAAAAAAAAAATTGAGTTGTCTATCATTCGCTCACTTGTGTATAAGTGTTGCAAGCCAGCAAAGTGATGTCCGAGCGCCACAGTGTGGGTTAAAATCTGCTCTGTACACTGGATCTGCTTCTCTGACATCTCTTTGAAGTGCAGATGTAAACATCCTTGGCTATGAGTCATTAAGAGCCTGAGAGGTTTTGAACAAAGGCTGGGCAGCTCAGTGAACCAATACATTTTTAATGAAACTGTGATTTAATTGAAAAAATTCACTGGGCACACTGTTGACATATTTTTCTCTTATTTCCATGTACCTGCTATGAAATGGAGATCTGGGGCAAATAAGGATGGAAGAGCAAACTCTCACTGGAGAGTTACTAACTTCAGCTCTTCTTTTGAAATTAATTTCTTGTCTTTCTTGCTCCAAAATGGGAGAGCAGGAACACTGTGTCTTATGTCCTACGCCTGGTGACAAGATTTATGAAGCCTTTGATCGGATTTCTCAGCACACAAAGCAGAGTCTGAGTCACTGAGATGTTCCTGTGGCGGCACCCTGGGAAGCTCAAAGGACTAACTTAGCAATATTACAATTCTTGTTACATACATGTCCCTCACCAAGCCCTAACCCACTGCAACATCCCTTACTACTCTCTCCTGTCTGGATGCAGGTGTGGACGAGGGACACAGTGCTAAGGTGAGCAGGCTGGTTCCATCACATTCCCTCTTGGGCTCCTGGCTGCACCTGGCACTACATGTTCATCTCCCACTAGAAAATCAACATGTATTATTTACACTCACTTAAACTGAAAGCCTTCCTATTCAGTTTCCCCCTGCAACCTGTTTCTCATGTCTTGAAATTGTAATAATCCCTTCTTACACTTTTGCATCTGCTAGCCTGAAATCTTGTTTTCAGAATACACATACACACTTGGGAGCTCAAGTCCTGTAGAAATAAGAAATCAGCTTTTATGAACTGATGTGCTTGTGGGAACATATGGTGGTGACTTTGAACCTCAGTATCAAAGAAGAGTGTTCTCCTGAGACTTCATTTGGAGTTCTATAAATACTTCGTGTTTTCATTCTAAAAAACAATTTTTTGTGCGTTTTCAAACTGAAATGAAACTTCTGGAGATCTCAAAAAGTCTCCATTCTGAGAGAATGGTGAATGGTACACAATATACAAAACTAGTCCCAAGAGATGATGCAGAGAATATGATAAGGAAAGAAGTTCATTCCTCTAGTATAGGTCAGATATCAAGGTCACAATCCACACATCTCCTCCCAGAAAAGATCTTGCAGAGAGAAAGCTTCATGCATCAAAGAGAATCCCTGGACTATAGTATGTGACTCTAGCTATCCATTCAGTTTTCGTCTTTATTCCCATCTAAATAATTTTGAAGAGCAGGGATGAACAAAAAAATAAATTCTGAGGAGCACACGCAGCTCCAGGACTAAAAGATTGACGCACCTTGCACTGAAGACAAGAGTGAAAACTGAATGAGCTCTGGATATATCTCTAAGTCCTGTAATGAGTCATCAAATATTAAATCTTTTTTGTGGTAGTTAAATAAATTGCCTAAGAAATAAAAACATAATTGAATGCTTTCAATACAGATTGGATCTTGAAAAAAGAACAAAAAGGCTTTTTCTCATAAAAAGGCATTTTCTTATAAAACTCTCAGTATGATTTTGAATGCAGGAAGAGCGGCACTGAAGAGTCACTTAAACAGCAAGCTCAGCATGAACTGGAAGCTTGGAGCTGCTGCCTCACCCAGGAAAAAGCCCTTATTTGTTAGAGGTGAAGAGGTTCCTGCTGAGGCAAATGTAGCAGAAGTTATGAAACACAGAATGTTTTATCAAAGCTTTGCCTGTAATGAGGAGTAGCCCTGGCTCATTGTTGGTGCTGATGTCAGGTGGGGTGGATGACCCCACCACATCTCAGCTCTTGTGAGCAGATACTGGAGGAGCTCAGATAGTGGATGTGCCAGAGAGGCAGGACAAGGGGGCAGCAGCTGTCATGAAATGCTCTCTCTCCACTCTCTCCCTCCAAAAAGACTGGTATCACCACTCACTGTGGTCCCTAGTGCTGACAGCGAAATCGCAGCAGAAGTCTGCCTTGGCCCCTTCACTGACAGTCGAGGGTCAGGTTTAGGACCTGAGGAAGAACTGGGACTTGCCTGACGCTAAGGGAGGGTCTGAATCCCCTTTCTTTCCAAAAGCTTGAGGTATTGGAAGGATCAACTTGAAGAAAGCAAACTGGTGTTGCCACACAGCAAGGTCACTCAGAGGCTGGTTCGTGCCTTCCTGCACCTACTGAGTTAGACAGTGAAGGAAACGGTGCTATTTTGTACCACATGGTGCAGTGCCTTTAAGATCGAATCTTTACAAGCCAGAAAACACTTAGCTTGCTTTAATCAGATCCTCTTCTTTCAGTTGGAATTGTACTTGTAGTTGTACCAGCTGATGGAACAGTTATAAAGAGATGCACTGTAAGACAGCTGTCTTGAACAACACCATCTTACTTAAAGGCACAAAATAGTGTTATTGAATGCAGTAAGGATTTGATATTTGGGAGAACGATTATTCCTCTTGTCCTTTATCTCAAATACTGAAAACTTGAACAATGCCCTAATTCAGCCCTGGAAGCGTTGGTGCAGCTCAAGGGACCAAATGGTCAGGAGTAGCACAATCCAGTGCTTTGTGGCCAAACGCTCTGAAAGAATCAATTCGGCCAACACCAGCTTTTACTGCTAAAAAGTAAGCATATCAAGACCTTGATAAGCAAGGAGCCATAAAAAGAAAGGAAGGATCAAATGAAAATAAGATTCTCCATTAACAAAAAGTTTTTATTGGGGTCATACGGGCATTTCGTGTTTTAGCAGAGACTTTGTTTGTGTGAACATACTCTGTTTCTCTAATACTTTATAATCTTTGCTAAACATACAGAAACTTCTGGCACTCATGGGCAAAGCATGAGGCCCAGTGATGCTTACTCAGTCTAAAATAATAGTCTGTTTGCTGGCATAGCCACACCATGTTTACATTTATGAGGGTATCTTTACTGGTACCTGCTGCACATGATTTAAAGTGCACTTGAGGAAGTCTCCTAATGTGACTTCTTCAGTCTTTGAAAGCTACTGCAGAAAGATTTTCAGGGCTGAAAGACTGAAATGATTTGTAGTGCTTGTCTGTTGGGTAAATGATTAAACAGCACAAGCCTGGAGGAAGAAATAACACAAAAGGTTATTCACTTGCACTTGGGTTGGTAGGAATACCTCATAAAATACACCATACAGTTTGAGAAACATTTAATGATGGATGATTACCAGTGATATTCAAAGACATCTCAATTGATGTTACATATTATAATCTAATTTCTTCTACCAATTGTAGCACTTTCTATTTTCCTCTCTTTTTTTCCTTGTAGATCTGACATGTTCTGTACAACAGAGCCTACAGCACCTAAGACTTCAACAACAGCTTTTGCTTCTGATAGAGAAATTTAGAACAATTACCGGTCAATGTAAAATAATGTATAATTCCACACCTAGCTTTGTAATGAACTATAGATCGAAAGGCTCTGAAATTGCTGCAATTACCATCTCCTAAAAGGGAATCATTAAAAAAAAATTACAGTAGATGATCTGGACAAAATGGAGGAAAAACCACGCTACACACCTGGTAGGTTTGCAAAGCTGTAGGGTTACATCTAATACAACAGGTGGAAAAACATGCCATGCATATGATTTGTGGTACAGACACTGCCAGAGATACCACCCAAAGTAAAAATATGATTTATCAATGTCTCCCTTTTTTTCATTAAGGAATTTTGTATGATCAATCGCTAAAACTCTGATCCATGATGACGTCACTTCCGCTATTGGAGACTGAAGTAGGCTGCATTTAAAAATTTCAAGAAACAGATCAGCATAGAAAGTACTTCTCTTCTGCTCATTCTCCCACCAGAAACTTGGCATAGAGTTAAACTAAAATTACCTCATTTGAAACACTAATGAAGAAGGAAAGGAGGGAAACATGGCTGTGCTACATTAAACCTCAGGCACTCCTGTGTTAAAGACGTTCTACGGCTTCAAAGAGTGTGTAACTATGAAGGGAAAAGTCAATTCGGACCCTGTCTTGGGGTGACTCTATCATGTGTATCCCCTATCATGCTCTATGCCCAAAAAGTAATATTGTGCCTTTTCCGTGCCTTTAAACTGAGCTTGAGAAAAAAAAAACAGACGAACTTTCCAAAGTAGCTTCTCAAGGACACAGAGATTACACTCCTCAGTGTTGTCTGGCTGCGGNGAGAGACCACACCTACAGAAGGACTCTGGAATCTTCCCAGGTTTCTCTCTATAGTGGGGGTTTTAATTCATTATTTAGCATCATTATCCTTTTCCTGTGTGTTTGTTAAAATAAATAGCTTTTATCTCTTTCACTTTCCTTTGAGGAAAAATTTCCTTTTTTCCCGAACCCTGGGGAGGGGAGAAGGGTGGTTGCAACCTGGTTTTCTCGCAGGGGCTATATTACTAGATTTTGGCCAAACTGGCACAGACCCAGATTCAGATTTGCAAGGAAACCTCCCATAATCTAAAACAATCTTAATGACAAATAATGACAGCAGCAGAAGTAAAATGTAAATGGTAAGAAAACCAGTTACGTAATTTTTAAGTATAATCAGACAATTTAAGTCTCAATAGTAAAAACAAAGAAGCTGATCCATGTTTCATGAAAGACAGCAAAAAATAGGACTAACTAAAGTAAACTAAAAATAGAGCAGGGAACAAGAAAGGGTTTATTAAATAAAGAAGACAGTAACCAAAGAGATATCTAAATGAACAATAGCAGGAAAACATTTCAAATTTCTTGGAAGTAGAAGAAGAGTGCAACAAAAGGTAGGGGGAACAACCCATCTGCAGTCTGCTTTGTAGAATGGTTGTAAAGATGACTGAAAACGTTTCTAAAAGCACAACTGTCGCAATACATAGTGAAATACTTCTAAAGAGAAGATTTATGATGGCATGAGCAGAAGAAAAAAGGCTGTGGGAACAATCAAAATTCAATCCCTTTCACTTGCAAAAACAGGGAACATTGACTGTTTCTGTGATCTGAACTGCAGGGACTGGAGCTTAATGCTGACCGGGGAATTTTTCCACTGAGTTTG
The DNA here is from genome assembly GCA_013397725.1 of Rhagologus leucostigma. NCBI lineage: Eukaryota > Metazoa > Chordata > Aves > Passeriformes > Rhagologus > Rhagologus leucostigma. Next base: position 2,017,909 of record VZTD01000299.1, read on the forward strand.
TAATGAGATGAAACCGTTGTTTAAAAAAAAAAAAAAAAAGAAACACTGAAGAAATATACCAAAATTAGTTACTGAATTTCATATGCTGGTCACCAGCAGTGAGAACCTTTCTTGAGAGAACATATGGTCCTATGACTGGAATGAAAAATATTTTTGTTCGATAAAGTCCCTGCTTTGTACAGGACTTAACCACATCACAATCAAGACTTAAAAGGCAAAATACAGCCATCTGTGAGGATGGTTGAATGCAAAGCACAAATACAAGACATGGTCCCTCATTGAGCTACCAAGAATATTTTGGATCCCCTTCTCTGCACTGAAAAAGTGATTCTAATGTTATCTCTCTGTTTTATAACTACTATAACTTTGCCATTTACTACTAAGGCAAGTGATGCCATCAGGAACAATTGCTTGGTTACTGCTATCTAGATTCCTGGTGATGTCCTTCATGCCAAATATCTGGTTCAGCCTGAATTATTTGTAAATGGCAGCTCTTAGTATCTTGTTAAACTGGGAATAGCTGTCCCATACTCTAAATAGTTTTTAGTTTAAGGGTGAAACCTCAAACTCTGCATCTAAAGGCAAAACTGCTGTGGAATTCAGTCTACAAATTAACAAGATTTGGATCTGGAAGTGGATCCAATTTTGCCCACATGTCACTGGCAAAAGAGTGAAGGATGTTATGCAACCATAAGCTACATCAGCACAAAATGTATTTTAGGACATAAAGATGTTTTGCAGCAGTGAAGCAATTTAGAATAGCTCTAGATCTAAGCAAGCTTGAAATCAGGCCTCTAAGACTGATCTTAGTATCTCCAGTTTAGTCTGTTCTAGTCTTTTGTGGTGATGATGGAATCTTCATTTCACAAGTGTGAAATCAGATTAGTTAAAAGGGAGACATGTTTATAGATGGGTAATGGGTAAAATTGGAAATTACCCTCCACAGAAAGAAACAAAAGTAAATGAAGATAAAATAAGAAAGGTGCTAGAAGTGTCTACTAAAGACATTGACCTGATAACTTGATTGACCTGGGATGAAATCAGATGTAGTGTGAGGAGAGAAGGGCTGGCTGGAAAAACTCTCAAGTTTAATAACATTTGATGGCATCTTGCAGCAAGAACGTGCCCTAGTCCCTCCTAAAGTTACTAACAGATTCCCAGTGGGCAATAGGCTTAGGAGGCTTTTTAAATGATAAACTTATGCCACACAGATTTAAGTAGAGGAAATGGAGTGCTGGAGGAGGAAATGCCTACACTTTATTTATGTTTTTAAAAGTCCAATGAGTGTGGATTAGCCATTACAAGCATGCTGAGATGCTGAGAATGTACTTGCTTTCGGCTCATCCACGTTGACTTTTCCCTTCAGAAAAATGAAAGGCTTCCTCTCATTTACACAACCACGGCCAAAAAGAATCTTCTGTTGTCCGTATCTCAATTTATGCTCACTTGCTGTTTCAGAAATAATGTAAAATTATTTGGAGACAATCCCAGGTCAATGGGTGGTTTTAAAGTTAGGCCAGTAAAAGGACAGTGATTGAGACTGGGAAGGTGTTGGCATGGAATCGGTATCATCAATGCAATAATGGGACCGGGAAAGGGGAAAAGAAGGTTAAGTTCAGTGTGTTATTGAAGATAAATCGGCTCATTCCTTTCCAACATTTCATGAAGAAATTTTTATTAGCTTAGCAGGAACCTGCTTGGTGTCATGTCTATCGAAGATGTCCTTTCTGCCCTGTCCTCACTGGTTTGGGGAGTGGGGAGCGCCGTTTGTTCTGCTATAGAAGATCTCTATGGATCTGTAAATATATATTTATGTGAAATAAGAGAAGATAGAGAGATAGAGAGATAGAGAGAGAGATAGAGAGAGAGATAGATAGATAGATAGATAGATGTAATTTTGTTTCTCTCTTAGAATATACAATCACTGTGTTTAGATTCCTAAGCACTTAATTAGTTAAGACAAATGCTCCTCATTCAGCATTAATGAGACTTGAGAAAGTAAGAAGTATTTTCTCTAGCTTGAGAGTTTTGAGTTACAGGTATTTCATTTTATTATAGAAATTTTAAATAGCATGAGCTAATAAAATTTAAACAGCAAAAGAAATTACTAGTACTCTGAATGTTAGAAGACACATGGATATAAGCCAGTAAATTGGCTAAATAAATGTCTGGTGAATATTAGCTAAATGTTTTTTCCCCCTTAGGAACATTGCTAAGCTTGATTTAATTTATTAATGTTGTTTAGTAGACAGGATTTCAGTTATGAAAATATAGTAATATGAAGCAAGCAGGATCTTTTTCTAGGTGATGCCTTGCTCATTTTGTTACACATTAGGTTTACAAAACCATGGCCATGCCGGTGTATGAAGGAAATGTAATTCAGCATACTGGAATTTCTGCCAACATTATGAATGCCACCCAGGGAATTGGCCAAATCACCTTGACAGGATTATTTCTACGGGCTATAAGAGCTGAAACATATTCTGCAGTGCACTTAATACCTCATTCAAAGCACACTGAACACATTACGTCTAATTAGTCAGCAATATAAGATCAAGAAATGCAAGCAAATTTGTTGCAGGCTTGACACAACACTGCATCATGGTCCTTGATTTCAGTCTATTACAGAGATCTTCTCGGTATATTTTCCTCTCAGTTCTGTGTGTTTTTTTCTGTTCCCTGTGGCTGAACACATACGTAAAGTTTTGAAATTCTTGGATGAAAGATACTCAGCAAATACAGGGATAGTATCTGACATTATCCCACAAAAGAGTCAGCAACCCACAGCAGTTTGAATCCTTCTCAACAGGTTCAAAACTAAAATAGTTATCATGATAATCTTACCAGTTCTCTGAATTATCCAGTTCTCTCCTTCCTCAAACACTGCTTAAAAACTTTAGCGTGTGAGTCACCCTGCCTTTATAACAAGCGTGCTGAGGCACACTGAAGAGATTTCATTAGAATTCTCTGCAGGCTGGAATAGATTATAATAAGATTACTGTCACCAGCAGAGGGAAAACTGCAAAGGTAGCTAAGAAATTCTAAAGGTTGCTGGAGGTGTAAGGGATGCCAGAAAAATAGGATTCTTTTGAAATAAACAAACAAATCAAATCGTCTTAGGAAACTGATAACAGCAAAATTATGGAAGTGATTGAAGAATTGTGTGGTAGAAACATTCCACATTTGCTAGAAGTGCCAGTGGAAAAGAATTTGCAGATCATATGAATTTTAAAATGAAGGCTTTGAGGTTAACTGCTTTAAACTTTAACTCTCAGAAGAAAATTATAGCATTCTCACGAATGTACATAACACTTTTTACAGAACAGCTGGTATACTGTGCTGCTTAGAGCCGATGAAGTACCCTCCAGCTGGATCCAGAATTTGTCCCAGGCGCAGGAGGAGAGGGTCTGGGTAGCACAAACCAGGAGACTGCAAGAGAAAGCTAAAAGAAAGCATCATTTCTACCTCCCTTATGTGCAGACTTATTGATAAACAGTGTAAAAGAAATACTGATTTCCACCCCAAGTCAATCCACATCTTCATTCCTTGGTAGCGTTTTGAAGGAGTCACGTTCTAAGGACCCTTATGTTCCTTTGCCATGATTAGAGGGAATAAATTCAAAACACAGGCAAAGCCAATTGATTGCCATCTTTAAAGCCTTCCTTTGCTATTTTTCTAGTTTAACAGCAGCAACTAAGAAATTTAACAGCAATTAAGACACAAGTCTTCTGGGAATTGCTGACTGTCACAGCAGCCAGCATTTTCTTACTGTTTCATTTTAGCCTCTCATCTGACTGCATCTGTCTGCTGCCTTCTGTCTGCCTTTATGTTTCTGCTTTTTGGAAGAGGAATCGCTATTTTTTTCTGTCTTTCTGCTTACAAAGTGTCCTGCAACTCTGAGCTGCCACCATGCCATAGCACAATAACAACAGTAAAGCACTTTCAGAGGCCAAGAACAGGCAAAAATGGAAGATGGGGAAAACTCCCATCCATCTTTTTCCTGTGAGATGGGAGACTCAGCAGGAACACAAATCCCCCACGTGCTTTATTTGCTGATGGGACAACAATAAGAGTGTGTGATTTGAGTTCCAACATGCATGTTATTAAAAAGAATGTTCCTATTCAAGATTCTCCCAAAAGATACATACATACCCCTCTTTCATCTCTCCCAATCTATTTCCATAAATGAGTGAAATTTGTCAGACCTAGCAAAATAAGGAACCCTCTATTCCTGGGGAAGTTTTTATGCTGAGTGGTCAAGAGAAGTGGCAAAGACCACGAAAGCCGACAGAAAGGTGTTTAGTGCATTCTCTCTTGCAGGGTGCCACTGCAAAGCCCACTTCTATAAGGAAACATCCTCTTTTGTAACAAGTTATGAATATTATAAACATTGTTACGATGAGCAGTTCCCTGCCTCTTAGTCTTCAAACATAGGAAATACCATATGTTCTGTGTATTTGTGGCATTTGCCAAAGATTATATTACTGCGACCAAAGTTGTGCTAAAGACAGAAGTGTGGTCCTGCAGTATCCAGCCTGGCTGGTTGCAATGTATTTCTTAACAACTAGAGATATTCTAGTATATCATCACTCTAAGCATTTAAATTTAAAAAAAAAAAATAAACAAACAAGTCATGCAAACAGTAAATACAGTTCTGACCTACCTTCACCTTCACAATACCTTCTCACTGTTCTGTATATAACCACAGCATGAGGTTTAGTGCAAAACTCACCAATACAAAATTTTTAGAATACAATCCTATCTCTGAATACTTTATGTCAAGAGTAACATATTTCATTCATTCATATACTCATCAACACCATTCCCATCCTTACAAACTCCACTTACATGATGGTGATTCATGGTTTACAAGCATTCAGTTTATGCATTTACATCTGTAGGGCTGAACTAGTGTACTGCTTCCTAATCCTTGAGTCATGGCTCTCAAGAAGACCTTAGAAGAAGTTCAAAGTTCTTGTTCTTCCATCACAGACTTGGAGGAAATGGAGCTGAAATGGCAAATCACTATATCTGTCCTCCTAGTGCAAGGCCAGATTAGCTGTGCACAAGACATTCCCAACAGATTGGCATTTTATTTGAAAATACCCATGATGGAGAATATATGCTAAGACACCTCCAGTTTTACTGTCTGTACTATCAGAAAGATTCTCCTGAAGAGTCAACATACTCCTCACGTGCTCATCTGTTACACCCATAGTGTAATGACACCCACAGAAAAGTCTGTTCCTCTCTTAATTCCAGCTATTGTTTGAGTGTTTGACAGCCATTTCCACGCATCTCAAGTTCCAGTCACTGGTCCAAGACATATTCTGACTGCTGTGCTGTTATGGGAAAGAAAAAGAGCTTTCTATCCCCTCTCTCTCTTTAGCACATCAATCATAAATTGGTCCTGTGCTAATCTAGGTATATGCCATTCATTTATTCCTTTTTGTTTGTCCATTTCTTCCTTCACTCTCCTGAGCTTTGCGTTCACTAAACTGGATCATTGTAGGGAAAATGGGATCTCTGTCCATGGAGATAATAATAATTTGACTGGACAAGACCCCGAGCAACTTGTTCTAATGACAAAGCCTTCTCTGAGCAGGCACTTTGACCAGATGACCTTCAGATGTCCCTTTCAGACTAAACTATTCCATGATTAATATTTGGAGGTTGGAACATTTAGGATGAATGTCTAAATTAGCCTTTCCAAAAGTATCATCTGCTCCACATTAATTGTCAGGCAATGGATTACGTTTAACATCCTTCTATTCTACCCATGATAGATGAATCATTATCTCATTTCAAGGGAAAGGTGTGACTCTTTACAAAACCTGATGCAGTGGCAGTTGTTTGCTGAATATGTCGTGAGGTTTAATTGGGTGAGGGAATTACATCTCCCTTTTCCTCATTTGAACCTGGTCACAAAGTCTCTGCTTTTGATTACCCATTCTGATTGATTGCCACTGGGTTTTTCCATTTCACATTTTAAATAGATTTTCCTTCCTCCTCCCAGAGGCTGCTCTGCTCACAAATATTCATATATTTAGGCATTCTCATCTACAACATTAGACTGGCCTCAGCACTAGCCAGTATGAGTTTTCCCCTCTCAGCTTTGTGCCTTCCAGAGGCTGAGAACACAGCAGGAGCGATGGCTCTTGCTCTCCTGGGTGACTGAGTCACTGGTTCAACTAAATGAAACTCCATTAATTATGAACGAGTTAGCAATAAATAAATAAACTCTCATCTGTGGAGATTTGCTTTATTCAGGTTTAACCAAAACTATTTGCTTCTTTAGTAAGTGTTGGAATAAGTGAACAAATTTTTATATTGCAACAACTGTACTGGAGCATCTTTTAAAGGAACAGCTTTTTATTGCTGATTGTATTTTAGTGGGTGAGCATATGAATAAGAAACGTACTCTCCATCTAGGAGCTCTTGTATCTTGCTCCTCAAACATAATTATTTTAGTTCAAAGTCTTCCCTTTTCTTCCAGTAAACAATATAACTCAGGATTTTAATGCACAATCCACTCTTTTCCTACCCATCATGAGCATTGAAATGCAACAGAGGTGAGTGTTCTGCCAAAAAATCTGCAAGCCTTGTCCATATTCATCCAGTTGGGACCAGTCAACTATTACTTAGAAAATCAGATCAGGACGCCAGTCATGCATCTAGAAAAGTCGCATGCCTGAAGTGCAAGGTTCAGTCTCACTGCAGATTGCTAGGAAAAAATACAGTTCTAAGGTGTTTATTGTAAGAATGGATTGGTCACAAAGTATTTAGTGCACCCAGGGTAAACAATGAAATGCTATGATTGCAGTACTGTGAAGTGGTCTACAAACTGTCCCCTGCACTCTTAAGGCAGTAACCTCATCACGAAGGCATTGTCCTGATGAATAAATCACTTCAGTCACAGGACAACCATGAAGAATATCTCTCTCTGCTCTGCTAGATGTATGCTTAGCAAAGCACCATCTTTGACCATTAGCTTTCTGAGTTTTCTGTGTGCTCTTCGCCAATTTGTTTTCTAAGAGGTGATTAATCATGGAGAACCATGTCTCTGGCTGCTAAATTAGCATTAAGAAATCATTAAACATCTCAAAGTACAGTTAACATCCTCTCTGTCCTTCTCTCCAAATATATACCAACAGATCAAAATATTTATAATTTTTTATTTGCGATTTCTCTTAAGCAAGAAATACTTTAAAAGATGTTAATTTTCCATTGTGCTGAAGTTCCAGGAGTGAGGAGGTAATATGATGCTGCTCAGTAGAGGATAGAGGTGTTTTGAAAATTTCTGCACTGGAGGTCCATTTATTCCAACTTTTTTCACTGTTCTCCTTTTTGGGGTCTTTCATGCAATCACTAAATGTCTAAAAACTTTCCAACAATAAAAAGCCCCCAGACCTTTTTTTTTTTTTAATATAATATACCTTTGGAAATATTTGTACAACAAGAATGTAAAAGAATGTCAAAGTTGCCAACACTTCATAATCCATGTATCATCCAGGCACAGAACTTCCTTTTTCCCCTTGGTGGGCAGAGTCTGTCAAGAATAAGCAATTGGTCAGAGAGGAGGGAAGGAAAGTGCTGAGTGATGCTGTAGACAGTGATGTTTCATCCTACTCAAAACCCTGGTATCATATCATTATTTTTAGAGAGGGAGATGAAGACTACAGCTTTTTTGGGTGCAGGAAGGATGGTCATCCTCACCCGTTGTGGTGGTTTGAACCTGAACTTGATGGACAGTCATTTAGACCAATAGCGCTTCTCAAAATTTACATATATCAATCCTGTGGAGATGCGGGAACTCTCTCTTGCTTCTGGTCCTGGGACAGGTCACAGGGCTGCCCGCTCGGCCCGGCGGGGGCCGGGCTAGGCCTGCCTGGGCCTGACCGCGGAGGCGTGGTGGGGCGCGGCAGGGGCCGGGCCATGGCCCACGGCTCCGTGCGGGGCAGCATGAACTTTTCCCCGGTGCGGCAAAACAAACTGAAACTTTACACCAGAGACCAACTCCGGCCGCTGCCCAGCAGAGATCATGGTGCCAACTAGCTGCAAAGCCCAGGCCCGGGTAAGAGCAACCCCTT